>OV816025.1:144173358-144773358 GCA_929113105.1 Agrypnus murinus
TTTTATGATTGGTACCAATAACATGATCAGCTAAAGCACATGAATTGATTTTTCTTTTGCAGTCACTCTTGTGAGAAGTGATACGCCCTTTTAGATTCCTAGAAGTTTGGCCCGTGTAAGATCTAGAACAATCCAAACATGAAATCCTATAAATTAGGTTTGATTTATCTAAATTTTCAACTGGCGTTTTATTTTTTGTGTAAATGCTAGACAATGTTTTTACATTCCTATTAGCTAATTTAATCGCGGTATTTTTAAAAATATTAGCTATTTTAGGTGTTAAATGCTCTATATAAGGCAAAGAAGCATATCTTGACACAGGGTCAGGACGCAGATCGTTTTGATTAGATGGAGTAAGATCTATAGGATTGTGGTTATTATTGTTATTGTCAGCGTTTACAGAATGTTCATTAAGTATTATGCGGTTATTTGTGTTGAAAAGTAATTTGTTTACTAGACGAGATGGGTAAGAGTTTTCAGCAAGGATACCCTTCAACATGTCCAAACTAGCATTTTTGTAGATGGGATGTGATAATCTAATCGCTCTATTTTTGAGCGCTAAGACGAGATTAATCTTCTGTTGTTGGGGATGGTAAGAAGAGTAATTGATGAAACGATTACTTGAGATTGGTTTACGATACCATTTGGTACGTATTATATTCTCTTCTGAGCGTATCAGGCTCATGTCCAAAAAGTTAATACTACAGTTCACCTCTATTTCAGATGTGAATTGCAGATGGACATCATATTCGTTAAAGATGTCAAGAGTTTCTTGAACTCGATCATCAGGGACAGAGAGGATTAAATCATCTACATAACGCTTTATGAAAGGAATATTAAAGGGGATCAGCCTGAGTCTATCTCTAATCAAGTCATCTAGCACGTAATTTGCGAGGATTGGAGAAATACAGGAACCCATAGGAGTTCCAAAAATTTGTTTATAGTAGGTGTTGTCAAATACAAAGAAGTTTGAATCGAACACAAAATTCATAGTTTCAAGAAAAGCTTCTAAATTCAACGTACAATGCACTGCGATCGAGTCCCAGTGTCTAGTAATGCTTTCAGTCACCACAGATAGAGGTAGATTAGTGAAAAGTGATACGACGTCAAAACTGACGAGGATGTAACCATCAGGAAGCTGAAGGTCATTGATAAAATCGCTGAAGGCAAAAGAATCTTTAACGTAGTATTCACCATCTGTGTTGTACGCCGCAGTAAGAATGTTCGTTAAGAACAAAGTTAGTTTGGAATTTGGAGCATTGATAGAAGAAACAATAGGTCGCATGGCCAGAGTTGGTTTATGAATTTTGGGGAGGGCATAAAATCTAGGAGCTATGGAGTTGTAAATAGTTAGCGTTTTTGCTATAGTATCTTCAATGAGATGTTTATTTTTTAATTTTAAAACCAATTTATTTGCCTTTTGCTGTATGGTACTGGTTGGGTCCCTATTTAATCTAGTATAATAGGTCTCATCATCTAGTAGTTTTTGGCTTTCAATAATATATTGGTCATGATTAATTATGACACTAACATTACCTTTATCTGATTTGAGTATGTCAAGGTTCGGATGATTCTTCATGAAAGTCGTTGTTTTCTCAAACATTACACCAAAAAAGGATTTGTTATTCTTATCTTTGTGACAAAAATTAGTGAGCATGTTAGTAAATTGAGCCCTAAACAAATCTTTTTGATCTTCTTCAAACGGTTTAATTATGAATTCAAAGTCAACCAAAAGATTTTTTATTTTAATATCAAAAAGATTCGGTTGGATACTGAACTTAGGTCCAAGACTGATAAAACATTTTATGTCATTAGGTATATCTGTTGATGTCAGATTTTTTAACCATTTTTCTTGTGTGTTAATATTTGAGAAAATGTCGGACTGGAGTTGTTCAATTTTCCTAATGTTCCTATTTCTAACATTATAAAAAATCTTGTTATATTTTATACGTAACCTTCGTTTATATTCGTTAATGATATTATTAGGTAAAGATGATCTAAGTATTGAAATGACTGAATCTAACTCCTTTTCTAACTTACAAACGTCTATGAAAGTGCTTGTTACCAACAAAATGGGGACTGCTTATTGGGAAACGGTAACAACCTTTAACCGCAGTTAAATCTGTCGGCTGCCAGCTAACTAGTGGGAGGTCGTGGGTCTCACTAAAGGTCTTCTGTAATGGGCGCCAAGAATCGTCTAAGATAGCTACAGTATTGACCGACAAAATCTGAAAAGAACAACACATTTGCGACTACTACCAATGTGGTCGACTTTTCCCAATAATGACTCCTCGATTGCTGAAAATATAAACTCCAAATACCACACATATAAATAATAGATCTTCAAGTAAGTTATATACAGTGCTTTATTATTAATTAATTCAAATTAGCAAATTATTTAATGTGAAATAACCTTGGCAAAAATTGAATAGCGGTTATTGAATGCTATACACAAATTGCAAGGGGAAAAAGATTAATGCGAGCGCGATTACTTACTCTAAAGTTGATTTAAAGTCACAAAAGCAATAAGCAAAGGGCACGGTAAATTTAACACGTCTACAGGTACCAATCAGATTGCGCAATCATCAGCTCCAGTAGTGAGCTATTCATCTATTACGGAGCAAAAACTTACATACACACTCGCAAATAGTCTTGACAATATCATACAATAAATGGTATGCGATAGAATTATAAATATGAAGCAGATATCTAGTAATGAGTGCTACACGCACACTGGTGAAAAACCATTTAACACAAAATCATAATATACAAATATACATAAATGTTTTATATACAATAAAGAGTTGTCAAACGTTATTGTTGTTGTAACCAGTTGCTAAATTATAACCAACTCACGATACGGTGTCTGTTCTTAGAGCTGAAGAGGAACGTCTCCAAAGCTTGAACTTAACGTGATCCCGACAACAGCAACCAAGTCCGTGTAACGGTCTTGTACCAATCCAAACATTCAACGTATACTTGTTATACAGCAAGTAATAAAATGAGTAAAGGACAAACCCAAGATAAAAAAAGGTCTGTAACAAATAAATCGCAATAACAGAATGACCATCACAACACTTTATAAATACCTTCGATGGAAGTTGACCTTAAGAGAGATTTATATCGCCTCCATATAACGACGATTATACATAAAAACCTATCGAAAGAATTAAGTATAAGAGATTGAAAGATAAAAAAGTTAATCGATAAACTTACGAAAAGGTGTGCTTCCATAACCTCAAAAGAACAAGTGGAAATACATCCCATAAACGGCCTCCAATAAACTAAATCGGAAAACTAACGCCACAATCAATCATCAAATCTGCACTAAGGCAATTCCCATAACTCAACATAAAAGGAAAAGATTAATTAGACGGCGATGTCCACGAAAAGGTTCTTCAAGGAACTTCTAGCTTCACAAGCGGATCAAACAAGAGTGACAATCTCTTATCGAACAGGAAATAGTTCCACAACAAAATGGCAACTACAAGGAGAGAAAATGCAAAAATCCCTAAACGCTATACAACTTAATATAAAATACAAAGCTATACAGGGTGCTACGAAATTAGCACGTAACATGCTCTTAATTTCTAAATTTAAAATATTCATTCTTAACCTTGTATTAAATTCTTGAATTTTTCTCCCTGTCTTTCCATGGTTTTGGTGGAGCAAAGAGTTGATGTTTTTTACTCCGTTTGTGATATGGTTTGGGAAGATTCCTAATTTTCTGCTTTTCAACAGGAAGGATTTTCTATTTCTCATGTTTGCCAGCTTGATGTTAATGTTAGCCCATCTTTTTAGTAAGATAACGATTTGATGTCCGTATTGTTGTCCAATTTGTTGGAAAAACCCCATTGCTATAATTATTTAAGATGATAAGTCTCAATTGACTTTGTTAAGAATGAATATAGGAAATTTGGTTAATTGGGGTTGAAGTCAATTATGTTCTGGCCAAGGTATAAAGTAAACTCTTGGTTAATAGCTTAGCTTTCGCAAATCATTTATTTGCTTCATCAGAGCCTAAAAAGGTTATAAAAAGTATAGGTAACAATTACAAAAACGTAACAAGTAAAAGTAAATAACTTACAATTAACATGAGGTTGAAGAATAATTAAAAACTGACAAACATATTTTTAATAGAAAACACGTAATTTTCATTGAAAATTAACTTTAATTAAAGTTTTTATTTAATTTTATAGTAAAATAACATTCAGACAAAGGATGTAAAAATTTTGTTCTAGAAATGAATTTAAGTTGATAAAACCAGACATGCGTGATACATACAATGTCAATTTTTTTTTATGTAAGGTTAAGACAAGGATAGTTATATACTAAATGTATTTGTTCAAAAGAGATGTATAAAAAGAATAAAAAGACAGCTTTCATAAATATTTGCAGGTGTGAAAGAGTGGTAATTTTAAAATTATTATACACAAAGAATCCATGTTATGTGGTCTAATGTAAAGCAGAGTCATTAATACCGTTATTAAATTTGGTTTTATCTAAGAACATTAAGTAATTGTATATAGTACTTAAATTATCCAAATCAGTTTTCTTATTAAGGCTATCAGTGTCATAATTAATATATATCATTTCTAGGAAAGATCTTTTAGTATAATTAGTTTCAACACTAACTTGTGGATTATCAAAGTCCATTTTATGATTGGTACCAATAACATGATCAGCTAAAGCACATGAATTGATTTTTCTTTTGCAGTCACTCTTGTGAGAAGTGATACGCCCTTTTAGATTCCTAGAAGTTTGGCCCGTGTAAGATCCAGAACAATCCAAACATGAAATCCTATAAATTAGGTTTGATTTATCTAAATTTTCAACTGGCGTTTTATTTTTTGTGTAAATGCTAGACAATGTTTTTACATTCCTATTAGCTAATTTAATCGCGGTATTTTTAAAAATATTAGCTATTTTAGGTGTTAAATGCTCTATATAAGGCAAAGAAGCATATCTTGACACAGGGTCAGGACGCAGATCGTTTTGATTAGATGGAGTAAGATCTATAGGATTGTGGTTATTATTGTTATTGTCAGCGTTTACAGAATGTTCATTAAGTATTAAGCGGTTATTTGTGTTGAAAAGTAATTTGTTTACTAGACGAGATGGGTACGAGTTTTCAGCAAGGATACCCTTCAACATGTCCAAACTAGCATTTTTGTAGATGGGATGTGATAATCTAATCGCTCTATTTTTGAGCGCTAAGACGAGATTAATCTTCTGTTTTTGGGGATGGTAAGAAAAGTAATTGATGAAACGATTACTTGAGATTGGTTTACGATACTATTTGGTACGTATTATATTCTCTTCTGAGCGTACCAGGCTCATGTCCAAAAAGTTAATACTACAGTTCACCTCTATTTCAGATGTGAATTGCAGATGGACATTATATTCGTTAAAAATGTCAAGAGTTTCTTGAACTCGATCATCAGGGACAGAGAGGATTAAATCATCTACATAACGCTTTATGAAAGGAATATTAAAGGGGATCAGCCTGAGTCTATCTCTAATCAAGTCATCTAGCACGTAATTTGCGAGGATTGGAGAAATACAGGAACCCATAGGAGTTCCAGAAATTTGTTTATAGTAGGTGTTGTCAAATACAAAGAATTTTGTGTACTACGTTTACTGCGTTTACTACGTTTACCACGTTTACTGCGTTTACTACGTTTACCACGTTTACTGCGTTTACTGTGTTTATTAAGTTTACTAATGTTACTACGTTTGCTACGCTTACTGCGTTTACTGCGTTTACTACGTTTACCACGTTTACTACGTTTACTACGTTTGCTACGTTTACTGCGTTTACTACGTTTACTACATTTACAACGTTTACTGCGTTTACTACGTTTACCACGTTTACTGCGTTTACTGCGTTTACTACGTTTACTGTGTTTACTACGTTTACTACGTATACTACGGTTACTACGTTTACTACTTTTACTACGTTTACTACGTCTACTACGTTTACAACGTTTACTACATTTACAACGTTTACTACATTTACAACGTTTACTGCGTTTACTACGTTTACTGTATTTACTACGTTTACAACGTGTACTACGTTTGCTACGTTTACTGCGTTTACTACGTTTACTATGTTTACTAGGGTAGAATTCTCTGGGAATTTCTGGGAACAGGGGCAAAAGCATATGCTGTAGATGTAGAGGGCAAGCTTACCAAAACAGCTAAAGGTATCTAGAAGGATGTTATCAAAAAAGAACTGACTTTGGAAGACTATAGGAATGTTGTATTATACAATGTAAATATTGATAAACATGTGCAATCTTTCCGATCATACAACCACCAACTTTATACAGAATTAAAAATAAAGTAGCGTGAATATAGCCGTATTGTAATAGTATTTATATGTAATATGATATTTTTGATATGATGACAAAATAAACGAAATACATTCTATAAAAGCTTCTTATTTCTCAACCTCTCTCTGTCTCAGTGAACGTTCTGGTATAAATCTGTTTCTAGACTTATTTAATAAGATTGTATAATTCTCTATGGATTTCATAAAACGATTGATTAATTTAAATATTTTAGAAGAGATGAACCTGCAGAGTTTTGGGTAGAATACCCTTCCGCGCGCAAATTATAACAAGCAATACATTTCTTAATTTTAATAATAATATTTTAGAGTGATTTATGTCTCCAATAGCCGGGTTGTTTTATAGAGAGAATAGAATTTGAAAAATATGTCGCGCTCTTTAAATTTATAATAATAAGTTTTAATTTATTATATACCCCATATAATTTTAGTATATTCAGAATGTTAACTGATGTATGTTCGATATCTGTTCATCGTATGTCTTTTACCCCTTAATATTATTCGAAGAAATCTTAATACCTCTGGTATAAATCTTCCACTTGAGGGTTAGCTTGCGAAATACGTTGCATTCTCAGCAAGAATGTATTAGTAATTGTCAAATTGTTCTTCGGTCAGCCGATTGAATGTCTTGTAGGTTTGTTTTGCCAAATATTCTACTCAACACTGTAAAATTATATAATACATAATCGCAATATTTACTTTCACACTGGATACTCACGTAATTGCATTACTCGAAGTAAATCGTATAATAAATAAATCTGTTAATAATGTTGTGTATAAGAGCAAAGCGACCTATAATTTTAGCTAAAACATTATGTCAAATTTTGAAAATGCCTGTATCAAGATCGGTTCTATATTTTATATTATTCAGATGTAATGAGAAACATACTAATCTTCACGAAGCAAAATTTTTCCATATATAACAGGCTCGTTGGTCTAAAGGTATGATTATCGCTTAGGGTGTGAGAGGTCCCGGGTTCGAATCCTGGACGAGCCCTATTGTTTTTATATTCCGGATGGAATTTCATCAGATTAATTTGTAGTACTAGGTCATCGAATGCAACGCATAAGTTGATTAACCGTAGACTTGTAGTAACTTACAAAATAAAACATAAAAATAAAAGACAATAAAACATTTGTTGGGTTTTATTAACACAGGATAAATATGAGAATAATTATCTAAATTATATACATTTTAAGCACTTTTAAACAATAAAAGACTATTGCTTTGATCGAAATATTTTAGAAGTTGTCGATGGCTAATTATTATTTAATAACAACCGTAAATTCCGAGTATATCTACTTGGATATTTTCAAAACTACATTTCAACTGGTTAAAAATTTCCTGACGCGTAATTCAATATTGTTTGTATTAAAAGCTAGAAATTCCATTAAAACGGTCTTAAAATAAATTGTATGTATGTAGTTATACATTGTGAAATAAAAATGCAAGAATAAAATAAAATATTTTTATTATGAGTTTTAGTAAATCAAAAACAAACTAATTTTGATATATTATTAAAACAGCGGTTTATTAAGCTAATTAACAATCTCTGAAATTCGCCGTTTAAAATCTGAAGATGTAATCTTTTATCTATTTTAAAACTAAAATATTTTAGAATTTAAAAACTTCAAACACGAATCTTTTAAAACTAAAATTTGCAACAGTATGATTTTTAAAGTTTATAAAAAACCTTTAGAAATTTTAGAAAACGCATAATTTTGTTTACAATTTTTTGAAATTTAGATAAAAATAAACAATAATATCGTTTACTGTCTCCAGCCTTACTTTGTGGAACTCCATAATCATGAAATATAATATAAATACAAAGATTAATTAAAGTTTCACAAGTTTTATTAATATCTTAACCTGACAATATTGTTTCGACACTTTGTGTATTATCAAAGGTAGATAAGATTGATAAACAAATCCGTTGCTAAGGATAAATACATACAGAAAATAGGTAACTAGATACAATACATAACAAAAACTAAATAAACATATAAAACAATAATATGGTTAAACAGCTATTTAATATAAGCATTGAAAATCTATAATTCACAGTTACTACATAGGTAGTTTAAAACAGTTTGATCCGAGCAATTAAATTTAAGAAATGGTTTGGAAATACTAATTTCGAACAACAAATTTCCTTCGATTAAAATTAAAATTTAAATTAACTTCTTTTGGAAATTTCACTAGGTATATATAGCAGGTTGCAAGTATTGAAAGTTCAAAATGTGTGTAGAAGCTAGCTTGCAGAATACGTGCTTGACAGAACGAGTGTTATCATTTCGTAATTGGAAGGGTATACAAACCCCAAAATCTTTAGCTGAGGCCGGATTTGTCTACACGGGACGTGAAGATAGAGTAGAATGTTTTTATTGCCGAGTGAACATTTTCAAATGGGAACTATCGGATAGCCCAATCGTAGAGCACCTGAAATGGTCACCACATTGCGTGTTTGCAAACGTGTTAGCACCCATTAACGATGAAAGTGGTAGAGATGTTTGTGGTTAAAAGAAGATGCAAGAACCAAATACAACATAGAATATAACGCGAGGGAACAGGGAAGATGTTGCCAATCAAGGCGGTAATATTATTAGCAACCTTGTACGAGGGTGTAGTGTACGTTGCAAAACTCCCAGATACAACAGCAGCTTTTATTTCCTATGACTTCAATACGAGTGTTTGGTATGGAATGCAACCAGTGACGTTGCAACAAATGGGAATGTTTAAACACGAGGTCGGCAATAGAACGCAAGAAGTACGATTCAGGGTCAAATTCGTGTACCCAACACATACTAAGGACAGTGAGTGGCAAACCATCGGGAATAGTCCGGTATAACAATGTAAAGTCAGCAGCGAAACGTGTTATGCTTCCGTGGTGACCTTGGGCACCCTGTTAGTTGCAGTAGTGGGTGTAAGCATGGGAATATATTGTATCGCTCGTTATCGTTACCATTAAAGACCATGACCTTGTACCCCACCCGTCAACTCAGTATATATAAACGCATATGCAAGAATACTTCAGTAGTACAGCATCATGGACGTGGTAGAGGCAACCGTTTTAGTAACATTCGATTTTGAGGACGACGACGATGAAATGAGAGACGAAGAACTATACGGTAGAAACGTCGAGAAAACTTTAGACCACCACAAAGAGGCATTCGTTAAACGCGTCAAAGAGAAGCGTGTTCTTGAAGCTGGTTATCTGGTGTTTGCGCTAGTGACGTTTGCATATTCAATGGACTTAAATGGGGAAAGCATATGGTTGGATGGAAAAGGTGCGACAACGCCGAAACAGTTGGAAGAGCCGTTAAACGAATGGTACGATACAAATATAAAAAGTCCCATCATGACATGTATAGACAAGTATAATGCGGGCAAGTTTCGAACGGAACATTTGTGTCGTATCACCATCTTAACAATGGAGAGTTAAAGTGTTGTGATGTTTATCCGCGTAAAGAACAATGAATCAAGGTGCTGAAACATCCAGCGCATCCATACATTGATTAGAAACGTGAAAATTACGCCGGGACTTAACGATATATTCCTTAAATAAAAGATAAATGTGCTCTGTAAATACAAGGTTGTAAAATTTGAAATATGTAATCCTCTAATACATCAAAGTCAATCATAATGTGTAAACAATCCTATAGGTATTGTAAAATGTAGTGAGTTAAATAAACCATGCAAATATGTCACATTATATTGTTTCATTTAAGAATGAACTCCTACACATACATAGAAAAATCAAAAAGCGAACCTAAGATTTAAAAAGAAAAATTTTAATGCTATTTTAATTTCAAGCAGACGTTGTTGAGAACAGACGAAACAAGGCAAGGTCAACGAGATTGTATTTACACCGAAAGGAGTGGGGGCATAGATATATCTATAACTTCAAGCCGCACCACTCAGCTAGATCCAAACATTTGAAAGCATCATTCAGCTTCTAGAACTACTTCCTCTTCTAGAAATTCGTTTAAAAAATTTTGTAAAATTTTGTTCAATTTTATTAAAAGGATCGAGTGTATTAAGCGGGGATTCCACCGAAAACGTTAAACAAGTGTTATCTGCTTTACCACCATCCGAGAACGTTGTGTGTGCTTTAGAACTGGTGGCATTGTATCCGGAAAGAATTCAGTGTGACATCGACTTGCAAAACGTTCTTGTATAAAGATGTGGATGTGTTATAGCTCACAATCGTGGCCTAAGGCTATTGATATTAAAAGTGCAGTACAGAGAGTGCAGGAAGAGTTACGCGATCTACGCTTTGATGCCGATCACGAAGGCAAACAGTAAAATAATAATCTAAGTGATGGTCCAGAAGAGCACCATACGTACAAAAAAACTCTCTTGTTAGTCTTCTCAGGGGGGGGGGGGTTCGGCGATGATGATGGACCAAAAGTATTAGATGATTACATAAGGTTAGATAAATAAGTAATTTAGCATAAATACCATAACAAAATAACATTTATTAAATAAACCATACGAAATTCAGATGTAAACAGTGCTTATAATCAATTGTTTTACCAAAAAAACTAAATAGATCTACATAACTGATTATAGCTTTATTCATCAAGACCAAATAAATAAATGAATAATCAATAATTGCCGGGAAATATGGCCATATTTTACAAGTTGGCTTCCATAATAACCAAAACACATGAAATATCTGAAAAGTATTAATTGCACAAATAAATTTAATACTATATAATAATCGATTTATAACAAAGTAAAGATCAAAATTGCGCTTAAAAAAAGCTATGTAGATAAAAAAACAGGATAAATAAATCCTCTTCAAAATAAATTTGAAATAAATGGGCAGAGTAAGCAAATAATAAATTATTTTCTTATTTACAAATAGCAATTTAACTTAAATATAAATGAAAGATATTAGCTTATCAATCTAACACTTATCTGGTTGTTAGCTTTTAATGAAGTCTGTAGCTCAGATCATTTGAATGGCTGAGTCCTAGATGATTAATTGGTACTGCCAGATCATCAAAAAATAATGGTAACCATTTTGTTGAATCAGATTCCAATTCCAAGGAAAAACATAAAATTCCAGATAATGGTAATTCAAACGGTATCGGAAAGAATCCAAATATCTTGATATTACCATACATAGGGTATCACGTATTACGTATGATATAAAGAGCTGTAAGGGATCGATTACAATTAGAATAAATTTTGAAAGAACTTGAATAATTACTTACGCTTTACAAGAAAGCCTCCTAAGAAACAAAAGTTTACGAGTGTAAATTCAATTGATCACTCATTCGAAGAAAAACACATAAGAAGTATTAATGAACTTCTTTCCAAAATATATAATGTATAATGGAACAATTTTAATAATAATTATAAAATTGCCACTAAATGAAATTGTTCGTTTAAATTAGCCTGTAGCTCGAACGAAAAACGTACTCAGAAGTGATACAAGTTTAATGCGGATATGAATTTTATCAGTGCACTCGCACCTTATCACTTGCATTCATACATCAATTTAACAATAATATTTTAAAGGAAATAATAAAATTTGGAAATATATACAGTAACGATCGAAATTCGTTACAGTCTGTGTTGACTTCAACCGACCACTACCCTCAGGAAGAGGAGGGGCGCCCTACGTGTTGTCGTTGACGCATTTTCCAAATATTTAAAATTATATCCAATCCGAAAGCCCACCGCCAAAATTGCTGCTCTTCGTATTTTGAAAGATTACGCTAATTACATTCAAAGTGCTGATTTAGTGACCACGGTACGCAATTTACGTCCAAGATTTGGCAAGGAATGCTTACTCGAGCCAACATCACGCCTATTCATTCGTATATTCGCCATCCGGCCTCCAACCCCTGTGAACGAGTGATGAGAGAACTTGGAAGAATCTTCCGAGCTTATTGTTTAGCTAAAAATTCATCCTGGGTACAACAAATATCCAACATTGAGAAATGTTTGAATACCGTTATTCATACCAGCATTGGGTTCTCACCACATGAAATAGTCTATGGAAATAAACCACCATGTCCATTAGACGCTGCGACCACTAAATTACTCCCGAAGCCATCAAATTAGACTATTGTCGAAATTCACCGGCAAGTCACAGAAAATTTGAAACGCCATAGTGAACTCCGAAAGAGACAACAGAAACTGGATTACACCAGATTCCAAATTAGAGATTGGGTACTCCTAAGAACAAATCCTGTGTCGAAAACTGAAGTAAAACAGTACGCGAAATTTCTACTACTTTACCAAGGGCCATACATAATATAAGCTACGCCGCAACCGGATACCCACCCACCACATAATCGATCCTCAAAGTCAGGAGATAAAGGAGTCTACAATGCAACCAACCTAAAGTTATACCATCGCCGAACTCTGATCTAGTAACTGAGTTGTAGCGAAGACAATAATCCACCAGGTTACCAAACAGCGACAGATCGCCATAACACCTTGACGCATGTTTCTTCCAAAACTTTGGGGCAAACTACTCAAGAATCTATCCAGGATTACCATCCACGGGTCCAGAGTTACACCGTGGAAGAAAATAAGAAGACCATGCATCCACCAAGTGCCAAGCTGGCATCGCCATCGTTGCAAATTGCCTCCTTTGGAGTGTTGTATGTAATAAGTCGGAAATTTGTATTTTTCTAAAAAAAATTATATTAAATTTCAGAAATCGAGGGGCGTACCTAAAACGATCGAACAATTCGATCGTATGATTACTCCCGGTAATAACACCTCGGCAGTGTGTGTAAGGTACCTTACACACACGCACACCTTTAAGTTCCAACTAAGTAAAACCAAAACAAAACAAAAATCTACTACTTGGAACCAACGTAGGATTTATATTATGTACAATTAAGTATTACAAATTACACTGAGTGGAAGAAACAGGTAGTAGTCTAAGCGTGTGAAAACCCACCTTAGCTACCCGGGTTTGCGAATTGTCACATCGCGCATCATTTAGATTATAAATTATTTTACCAAATTTCCTTAAAAGTACGATAGTGCTGTGATTTTACTTGGAGCACAGCACTCATCCGTTCAAATCTAGTTTCCATATAGAAAACCTCAAAATTTATTTACATTTGAGTTGCACTAACTAACTGGCATGTAAACATGATTAACCCTAACATTTTATTTTGATTCGAATGTAAATTCTCTTGTTTCGGCTTTTGGTTCAGTAAACCTGGCTGAAGAGTAAAATTGTAACACGACACGAACTTTTCCTAGTTTACCTATCCTTCCACCAAACTCAATATATCTGATAAATTTCCAACCAGTTTCAATCAACTAAGTATCAAATCAAAACAGAAATTTAAATCAGATTTGTTCGAGTCTACCACCAAGCAAAAAAAACATCAACAGTTAAACAATAACCATCTTTTAAACGTCAGTTCTTGGTTTATTAATTTTCCTATTGAAGTACCAAATACAAACATGGCTTAACCAATACGTGCATAGCGCACGAAAATTCTAAAGAAATTATCACTTAAGATTTAACCAGTATCGGACCAGCTCTTATAAAAATTAAAAAGAAGATAAAGAATAAAATCAAGTAAATCTCATAAAGGAGATAATCATAATCACAAGGTGAACAGATAAAGATAGGAAAGTGTTAATTCGAAAGATCGAACTCAGCCGAAATAAATATATAAATAATTTTGACCAGAACCCTTCAGTGTTTCATTAGATTTTTTCTTTCAGTTTTTCTTTCAGACAAACCTTTAAGTAACCCAAAGTAAAGTCAAAAAAATGAAATTGTTTGTTTTAAAGCGACATTGTAAGTAAACTGTAAATATTTTTGTAACACTGTCCTCGTGGTGATTGCTAAATAAACCTGGTAAATTTTCTGTTGTGAAAATTTCGTGTTTCATTCCATTTAATTCCAAGCCTGTGTGTGGTACACTTCGAATACGAATTTGAGTTACCTGAATTCAATTATTTCTTACTAGTTTGGAGACAAACTCCGCCATAAGCAAACTTGAAACAAAACATATAATTCTTTGGTGCATTTGAGAACTAAACACAACGTAGCTATATCTTGCCTTTCTTAAACACAACGTAGGTATTTCTTTTACAAACACAACGTAGGTCATTGAAAAATAAGTAAGCAAATGTTAAATTAACCACAATTATAAGCTTAACTAGATACCAAAGTTAGAGGTAAGTACAAGTTTCCTCTAATTATTCATATTAGATAATAACTCAACTCTGATGATCACCAACCATAAATATTATCTCTTAGATTAAATAGCAATAAATAATTAGGAAGAGTCGACATTTTATTATTTACTTTATTACTACACCTATGTATCTCCATTGGACTCCGATCACTACACTACACCTATTACCCTACACCCTGGCAACCTATTATCAAGTTGAAATGACAAACTAACATCTAGCAATGCCTGCAGCAAAAATTTTTTGACAAATTGAATTTATTAGGAAACCATGATCGGTTACATATCTGGAACACTGGAAAGCAACTGAATTTCGTCAATTCTTATTATACGTAGGTTTACAAGTCGTTTTACCTGTTCAAACATATTTCCACTTTTTGCTAAACTCTAATACAACCTCAGATCAACAAACTTCTAGATACATCATCAAACTTATTTGTTTGCATCCAAGATAAACACATTTCCACTAGGTTGCTCATTGGCTTAATTTAAACTCTACCGATTACCGCCACATCGAATTGTGTGAATTTCTTGCGGAGCATGCTCATGACACGTCAACAAACAGCTGTAATACATTTGCATATGGCTACCGTTTAACAGTTTGTGCAACAAGTGGTTTTTTGACAGTGTTAGAGTGTTAAAGCGAGTGAAATTAACCTTATTCTTCGTTATTTAAGTGGATAAGATGGTCAAAACTTGTTTTATTTGTAAAAAAGGGTTCGAAAAGGGATCTGATCGTTCTTTTCACAAGTAAGTAAATTCCATAGTCGTCACATGTGTGTAACACAAGGGTACTTTTAAAGTAGCACATTTAAATTAATTTATCTCAGTATCATTACGCTTTGAGTCCAAAATATTTTACAAATTCTTGTTGTACATATTAATTTGAGAGGAAATAAAATAATTAATATGGCTTCTGTAATTTTATGCCTAATTCAGCTTTAGTTCAATTTTACAAACACAATAAAGACTATTGTATGTTGTAGATTTCAAAATACTCCTACAGAGGAAAACACATGGTGTCTTACTGTAGGTAAAGAGAACGTACCAAGAAATGCCGTGATATGTTCAGATCACTTCACGTTCATCAAGCGATTTTACAATAAAACCCAGTGGTTTGAAATATTTAAAACAAGGAGCAATACCTTCTATTGTTCAAACATCATCAAAATTATCCGTTACAGAGGGAAGGTAATACAAATACCTATGTTACATTTTTTAATTTTTTATACATGTTTTTGTTCATTTTTATATGTTTAGTTTTACCATGACCGCAAAGAGTTCTGAGGCAGAAACTGAAACTGCAGACTACAGTAGTGTTACTCTATTAAAAAAGTAAGTTTATTTACAGTAGATAGACTACCTGCGTTCTGGGACAATCCTTATGGAAATTAACATGGGAAATCGCTAAGGTCCAAAAACGCCGAACACGTGACAAATGATAGTGCGCCGACTCGCGACTCGAGGTCATCCGCTACTCGATCCGGCGCGCGACAGCGCACACCTCTGTAAGATCTTGTCATCTACGCGATTTCATGTTAAGGCAAGCTTGTAGAGCTATTATAAATACATATTATTTTAAACTACAAACGTGTTTAAATTGTATTGAAATTGTTTATATTATTAACAGAAGTGTATATATTCTTTTTAAGTGTTAGCAACAAATCAAGGTAACCTTTATCATTAGTTTTATAACTTTCTTTTTAAATACCGTTGCATAACTATTATAAATATTATAAACATTATTAGAAACATAGATCCGAAATATCAAACTAGAGAATTATATTAGTTGAAGCCTCCATAATATCACGTTTTCAATAAATACTAGATATAATTAATCAGCTTCATTATAAATTTAATAGAAAACATTATATTTTTTCAAGTCAATTCTTTTATGAAAAACAGTTTGTAATAGAGTTTACTTTAAGGATACCTTATACCTACGCTTATCGAAAACAAATAATAATAGGCAAGCAGATAACATTTTAATAATTTTGATCTAATAAGGTACTAAACTGATTAGGACTCCTTACTAGCTAGATTATTATATATGATGTTAACATATAATAAAGACACTAAGATAGGCTATGTGAGTACGAGCACAAAATCCCATGTTATTTTAAAGGGGCCTCAAAGTTGCATTTCAAGATCATCCGCGATCCAGCCAGACTCGCGACCGTGACCGCGCTCGCGAGTAAGATCTTCCGCGATCCAACCAAGCGCGCGGCAACGTTGCTAACTTCACGCTGTTACATGACATGAATCGACTTAGTAACTATGGAATTTTATCGATAAAAGTAATTACCTAATGTTCTACCAATAATAATAATTTAAGATATTTGATATAATTTTTATTAATAACGAATTAAAAAATTCATGAAAACACTTGAAAATAATCCCGCTTTAATGTACCTTAACGATCGACAGCTAACAGAGTTCACGTTTTTCCTACGTATTACCATTTAACTGTAACATTTTATATTAATTACATAAATCTAATTATATAATACCTATAAATAACATATTATTAATAATGAATTGGAATGTATAACAATTCAAATTTAAAATACCTTTCACGACTGAAGATATACTAAAGGTTCTCTGTGGATTTTTCTCAGGTAGAAAGGGTCCATTTGTAGGCAGGTAATAACTACGGTAATCTTAAAACACATCAGTCTATCAAATACTATTAAATAATTGCGATATCACATATATCATTCCCACAAGTCTTTCGTAAAATTAAGTTTATCTACAATGAAATTTAATTAGTTTGACAACTCATCACGTTAATAAAGGATAATTGATTATATACTATTATACATTCAACACCGGGTGATCAGTATGTATCAACGATTTTAAAAGATTTATTAATTCTAATTCAAATACGAAAACAAAACGTATTATTGTATGTGTTAGGAGGACCTACAACGGGTCTATTAACTCGATATTATTAACGAGTTAAATAATATTTATAATTAATTTGTAACGCCTAATAAATATGATCGTTTTTAAAGGATAAATTAGTGAATCACCGATAAAAATTATCGAAACAATTCTCAGATAGATTAGCATTTTTGCCTGTCTGAACAAGATATTAGGCAGGTCATTAACACAGATGTTTATCTCGCAGGCGGGCTGATATTATACCTGAGTTCGGATACAAAATCCCAAATACGTCGCTCCATTCCATCATTGTAACAGCTTAAGTTAATTATAAAAGTTCGATTTTACACCTCTTTTCAACCGTAATTATTATAAATTATAACGAAGAACTTACAGCCTCGTTATACTGAAAGAATTATGTTTCTTAATGTCTCAACGTTAGAAGAATTAAAAATGGCTTGTAGAATCGTAGAACAACAAAGAATACATAGCAGCAAATTTAAACTTCCATCCCAGCTGTCTTCAGAACTGTTAGAACCTGAACTACTGTATCAACCCAAGGGAACACCTTTTAAAGGAAGAACATTCGAACGAATTAAATCTACAGCAGCTATTACTACGAAAAGAGGAAACAAACCTTGTAAAATTTGTGAATGTTACAAACCACATTTAAAATATCAGGTTTCACGCTACAAAGCAAGTGTACTGTACCTCCCCATTTATGAGCTGGAACCTGACAACACAGAACACATCCTCATCAGATGCACGATGCACGAAGGGAGGCTGCGAGACAAACACTTAGGAACTTTTGCCTACAGAGGGTAGAGACTTGGCCACCCATTGTGGATAAGAATATGGCACAAGAAATGGTTACAGCATGGAAAAACTTTGCCAAGTTAGCGGTCTACGAATATGAGGAGTGAATTATAAGTTAGGGTGATAGCGGTGTAGTCTTGGATGGGCAGATTGCTGCACCCCGCGGAATAGATCAGGTAAATATTTTGGATAACTGTGATATTTATCGTTTGTTTACATTGTTTGTATACACGAATTTTAAGTAATTATTCGTTTGTTGTGTAATATGGTATCTACACAAGGATTTTAAGTATTTATTTTATTGTTGTTTTTTTTATTTTAACATTGGTTTTTAAGTCATTTCAGTATTTTTACAGGAGTTGGAGTTGGTGTATAAGACCGAGGATATCAAGAGGTGGGGTTCTTCCCCCAACCCCGCTAATTTTTACGGAGTGTGGTGTTGGGATGGGTTCCCGGGGTGGAGATTTCGCTAGGTTATTTTCTTTACTTTCCTTTTTACCTTGAGTTTTCAGGGATCGGTGAGGTGGATGTTTGGGCGAAACTCATTTCATGGACCTGATGCTTTGAGGGTAGGTCCGATGTTTTAACCGGTTTGAACTTGGCAGCCAAAACCTAGCAGCTAATTTTACGGAAACAGCCGAATGACCAGTGGCGTTCGTCCAAAGGTGGGAATACGAGAAGAGTATACAACTGCTAAATATTCGCTCGGCAGCAGCTAAAATTTATTGAAATATGTATCTTGATGAAACAATTTGCTCTATTTACCTTATTTCGCTATTTCATAAAACTTCTGTCCTGTACATAGATAATTACTTTCTCATGAACTTACGACCCTCCGTCAGGGTTGAAATCAACCAACAAATATTAAAAAATTGAGTTAACATTGAAGGAAATGTTTAGCCAGCTTCTAAGCTATGCAAAACAATTCCTCTCCACAAACTACATATTCCACCAAATCCTCATAGACTTACGACCCTCCCTTGGGGGTGGAAATAAGCCACCAAATTATAGAAAAATTAATTTAAAATTGAAGGGAATATTTAGCCAATTTCTAACCTATGCGAAACAATTCCTCTTCATAAACTACATATTCTACCACTTCCTCATAGACTTACAACCCTCCCTTGGGGGTGGAAACCACCCCCAAATACTAAAAAATTAATTTAACATTGCAGGAAATATTTAGCCAATTTCTAATCTATGCAAATCAATTCCTCTTCACAAACTACATATTCTACCACTTTCTCATAGACTTACGACCCTCCCTTGGGGGTGGAAACCACCCCCACAATCCAAAAAGAATTAATTTGACATTGAAGGACATATTTAGCCAACTTCTAACCTATTCGAAACAATTCCTCTTCACAAACTACATATTCTACCACTTCCTCATAGACTTACAACCCTCCCTTGCGGGTGGAAACAACCCCCCAAATACTAAAAAAATTAATTTAGCATTGAAGGAAATATTTAGCCAACTTCTAACCTATGCGAAACAATTCCTTTTCACAAACTACATATTCTACCACTACCTCATAGACTTACGACCCTCCCTTGGGGGTGGAAACAACCCCCCAAAGAATAAAAAAATTAATTTAACATTGAAGGAAATATTTAGCCAACTTCTAACCTATACAAAACAATTCCTCTTCACAAACTACACATTCTACCACTTTTTCATAGACTTACGGCCCTCCCTTGGGGGTGGAATCCACCCCCAAATACCAAAAAAATTAATTTAACATTGAAGGAAATATTTAGCCAACTTCTAACCTATGCGAAACAATTCCTCTTCACAAACTACATAATCTACCACTTTCTCATAGACTTACGACCCTCCCTTGGGGCTAGAAACCACCCCCAAATAATAAAAAAATTAATTTAACATTGAAGGAAATATTTAGCCAACTTCTAACCTGAGCGAAACAATTACCCTTCCCAAACTACATATTCTACCACTTCCTCATAGACTTACGACCCTCCCTTGGGGGTGGAAACCACCCCCAAATACTAAAAAAATTAATTTAACATTGAAGGAAATATTTAGCCAACTTCTAACCTAAGCGAAACAATTCCCCTTCCCAAACTACATATTCTACCACTTCCTCGTAGACTTACGACCGTCCCTTGGGGGTGGAAACCACCCCCAAATACTAAAAAAAATAATTTAACATTGAAGGAAATAGTTAGCCAACTTCTAACCTGTGCGAAACAATTCCTCTTCAAAAAAACATATTCTACCACTTCCTCATAGACTTACGACCATCCCTTGGGGTAGAAATCACCTCAAATAATAAAGAAATTAATTTAACATTGACGGGAATATTTAGCCAACTTCTAACCTATGCGAAACAATTCGTCTTCACAGACTACATATTCTACCACTTCCTCATAAACTGACGACCCTCCCTTGGTGGTGGAAACCACCCCCCAAATACTAAAAAAATTAATTTAGCATTGAAGGAAATATTTAGCCAACTTCTAACCTATGCGAATCAATTCCTTTTCACAAACTACATATTCTACAACTTCCTCATAGACTTACGACCCTCCCGTGGGGGTAGAAACCACCCCCATATAATAGAAAAATTAATTTAACATTGAAGGAAATATTTAGCCAACTTCTAACCTGTGCGAAACAATTCCTCTTCACAAACTACATATTCTACCACTTTCTCATAGACTTACGACCCTCCCTTGGGGGTGCAAACAACCCCCCAAATACTAAAAAAATTAATTTAACATTGAAGGAAATATTTAGCCAACTTCTAACCTATACGAAACAATACCTCTTCACAAACTACATATTCTACCACTTTCTCATAGACTTACGACCCTCCCTTGCGGGTGGAAACCACCCCCAAATACTAAAAAAATTAATTTAACATTGAAGGAAATATTTAGCCAACTTCTAACCTATGCGAAACAATTCCTCTTCACAAACTACATATTCTACCAATTTCTCATAGACTTACGACCCTCCCTTGGGAGTGCAAACAACCCCCCAAATACTAAAAAAAAATAATTTAACATTGAAGGAAATATTTAGCCAACTTCTAACCTATGCGAAACAATTCCTCTTCACAAACTACATACTCTACCACTTTCTCATAGACTTACGACCCTCCCTTGGGGCTAGAAACCACCCCCAAATAATAAAAAAATTAATTTAACATTGAAGGAAATATTTAGCCAACTTCTAACCTGAGCGAAACAATTACCCTTCCCAAACTACATATTCTACCACTTCCTCATAGACTTACGACCCTCCCTTGGGGGTGGAAACCACCCCCAAATACTAAAAAAATTAATTTAACATTGAAGGAAATATTTAGCCAACTTCTAACCTAAGCGAAACAATTCCCCTTCCCAAACTACATATTCTACCACTTCCTCATAGACTTACGACCGTCCCTTGGGGGTGGAAACCACCCCCAAATACTAAAAAAAATAATTTAACATTGAAGGAAATATTTAGCCAACTTCTAACCTGTGCGAAACAATTCCTCTTCAAAAAAACATATTCTACCACTTCCTCATAGACTTACGACCATCCCTTGGGGGTAGAAATCACCTCAAATAATAATGAAATTAATTTAACATTGACGGGAATATTTAGCCAACTTCTAACCTATGCGAAACAATTCGTCTTCACACACTACATATTCTACCACTTCCTCATAAACTGACGACCCTCCCTTGGTGGTGGAAACCACCCCCCAAATACTAAAAAAATTAATTTAGCATTGAAGGAAATATTTAGCCAACTTCTAACCTATGCGAATCAATTCCTTTTCACAAACTACATATTCTACAACTTCCTCATAGACTTACGACCCTCCCGTGGGGGTAGAAACCACCCCCATGTAATAGAAAAATTAATTTAACATTGAAGGAAATATTTAGCCAACTTCTAACCTGTGCGAAACAATTCCTCTTCACAAACTACATATTCTACCACTTCCTCATAGACTTACGACACTCCCTTGGGAGTGCAAACAACCCCCCAAATACTAAAAAATTAATTTAACATTGAAGGAAATATTTAGCCAACTTCTAACCTATACGAAACAATACCTCTTCACAAACTACATATTCTACCACTTTCTCATAGACTTACGACCCTCCCTTGGGGGTGGAAACCACCCCCACAATCCAAAAAGAATTAATTTGACATTGAAGGACATATTTAGCCAACTTCTAACCTATTCGAAACAATTCCTCTTCACAAACTACATATTCTACCACTTCCTCATAGACTTACAACCCTCCCTTGCGGGTGGAAACAACCCCCCAAATACTAAAAAAATTAATTTAGCATTGAAGGAAATATTTAGCCAACTTCTAACCTATGCGAAACAATTCCTTTTCACAAACTACATATTCTACCACTTCCTCATAGACTTACAACCCTCCCTTGCGGGTGGAAACAACCCCCCAAATACTAAAAAAATTAATTTAGCATTGAAGGAAATATTTAGCCAACTTCTAACCTGTGCGAAACAATTCCTCTTCACAAACTACATATTCTACCACTTCCTCATAGACTTACGACACTCCCTTGGGAGTGCAAACAACCCCCCAAATACTAAAAAATTAATTTAACATTGAAGGAAATATTTAGCCAATTTCTAATCTATGCAAATCAATTCCTCTTCACAAACTACATATTCTACCACTTTCTCATAGACTTACGACCCTCCCTTGGGGGTGGAAACCACCCCCACAATCCAAAAAGAATTAATTTGACATTGAAGGACATATTTAGCCAACTTCTAACCTATTCGAAACAATTCCTCTTCACAAACTACATATTCTACCACTTCCTCATAGACTTACAACCCTCCCTTGCGGGTGGAAACAACCCCCCAAATACTAAAAAAATTAATTTAGCATTGAAGGAAATATTTAGCCAACTTCTAACCTATGCGAAACAATTCCTTTTCACAAACTACATATTCTACCACTTCCTCATAGACTTACGACCCTCCCTTGGGGGTGGAAACAACCCCCCAAAGAATAAAAAAATTAATTTAACATTGAAGGAAATATTTAGCCAACTTCTAACCTATACAAAACAATTCCTCTTCACAAACTACACATTCTACCACTTTCTCATAGACTTACGGCCCTCCCTTGGGGGTGGAATCCACCCCCAAATACCAAAAAAATTAATTTAACATTGAAGGAAATATTTAGCCAACTTCTAACCTATGCGAAACAATTCCTCTTCACAAACTACATACTCTACCACTTTCTCATAGACTTACGACCCTCCCTTGGGGCTAGAAACCACCCCCAAATAATAAAAAAATTAATTTAACATTGAAGGAAATATTTAGCCAACTTCTAACCTGAGCGAAACAATTACCCTTCCCAAACTACATATTCTACCACTTCCTCATAGACTTACGACCCTCCCTTGGGGGTGGAAACCACCCCCAAATACTAAAAAAATTAATTTAACATTGAAGGAAATATTTAGCCAACTTCTAACCTAAGCGAAACAATTCCCCTTCCCAAACTACATATTCTACCACTTCCTCATAGACTTACGACCGTCCCTTGGGGGTGGAAACCACCCCCAAATACTAAAAAAAATAATTTAACATTGAAGGAAATATTTAGCCAACTTCTAACCTGTGCGAAACAATTCCTCTTCAAAAAAACATATTCTACCACTTCCTCATAGACTTACGACCATCCCTTGGGGTAGAAATCACCTCAAATAATAAAGAAATTAATTTAACATTGACGGGAATATTTAGCCAACTTCTAACCTATGCGAAACAATTCGTCTTCACAGACTACATATTCTACCACTTCCTCATAAACTGACGACCCTCCCTTGGTGGTGGAAACCACCCCCCCAAATACTAAAAAAATTAATTTAGCATTGAAGGAAATATTTAGCCAACTTCTAACCTATGCGAATCAATTCCTTTTCACAAACTACATATTCTACAACTTCCTCATAGACTTACGACCCTCCCGTGGGGGTAGAAACCACCCCCATATAATAGAAAAATTAATTTAACATTGAAGGAAATATTTAGCCAACTTCTAACCTGTGCGAAACAATTCCTCTTCACAAACTACATATTCTACCACTTCCTCATAGACTTACGACACTCCCTTGGGAGTGCAAACAACCCCCCAAATACTAAAAAATTAATTTAACATTGAAGGAAATATTTAGCCAACTTCTAACCTATACGAAACAATACCTCTTCACAAACTACATATTCTACCACTTTCTCATAGACTTACGACCCTCCCTTGGGGGTGCAAACAACCCCCCAAATACTAAAAAAATTAATTTAACATTGAAGGAAATATTTAGCCAACTTCTAACCTATACGAAACAATACCTCTTCACAAACTACATATTCTACCACTTTCTCATAGACTTACGACCCTCCCTTGCGGGTGGAAACCACCCCCAAATACTAAAAAAATTAATTTAACATTGAAGGAAATATTTAGCCAACTTCTAACCTATGCGAAACAATTCCTCTTCACAAACTACATATTCTACCAATTTCTCATAGACTTACGACCCTCCCTTGGGAGTGCAAACAACCCCCCAAATACTAAAAAAAAATAATTTAACATTGAAGGAAATATTTAGCCAACTTCTAACCTATGCGAAACAATTCCTCTTCACAAACTACATACTCTACCACTTTCTCATAGACTTACGACCCTCCCTTGGGGCTAGAAACCACCCCCAAATAATAAAAAAATTAATTTAACATTGAAGGAAATATTTAGCCAACTTCTAACCTGAGCGAAACAATTACCCTTCCCAAACTACATATTCTACCACTTCCTCATAGACTTACGACCCTCCCTTGGGGGTGGAAACCACCCCCAAATACTAAAAAAATTAATTTAACATTGAAGGAAATATTTAGCCAACTTCTAACCTAAGCGAAACAATTCCCCTTCCCAAACTACATATTCTACCACTTCCTCATAGACTTACGACCGTCCCTTGGGGGTGGAAACCACCCCCAAATACTAAAAAAAATAATTTAACATTGAAGGAAATATTTAGCCAACTTCTAACCTGTGCGAAACAATTCCTCTTCAAAAAAACATATTCTACCACTTCCTCATAGACTTACGACCATCCCTTGGGGGTAGAAATCACCTCAAATAATAATGAAATTAATTTAACATTGACGGGAATATTTAGCCAACTTCTAACCTATGCGAAACAATTCGTCTTCACACACTACATATTCTACCACTTCCTCATAAACTGACGACCCTCCCTTGGTGGTGGAAACCACCCCCCAAATACTAAAAAAATTAATTTAGCATTGAAGGAAATATTTAGCCAACTTCTAACCTATGCGAATCAATTCCTTTTCACAAACTACATATTCTACAACTTCCTCATAGACTTACGACCCTCCCGTGGGGGTAGAAACCACCCCCATGTAATAGAAAAATTAATTTAACATTGAAGGAAATATTTAGCCAACTTCTAACCTGTGCGAAACAATTCCTCTTCACAAACTACATATTCTACCACTTCCTCATAGACTTACGACACTCCCTTGGGAGTGCAAACAACCCCCCAAATACTAAAAAATTAATTTAACATTGAAGGAAATATTTAGCCAACTTCTAACCTATACGAAACAATACCTCTTCACAAACTACATATTCTACCACTTTCTCATAGACTTACGACCCTCCCTTGGGGGTGCAAACAACCCCCCAAATACTAAAAAAATTAATTTAACATTGAAGGAAATATTTAGCCAACTTCTAACCTATACGAAACAATACCTCTTCACAAACTACATATTCTACCACTTTCTCATAGACTTACGACCCTCCCTTGCGGGTGGAAACCACCCCCAAATACTAAAAAAATTAATTTAACATTGAAGGAAATATTTAGCCAACTTCTAACCTATGCGAAACAATTCCTCTTCACAAACTACATATTCTACCAATTTCTCATATACTTACGACCTTCCCTTGGGGGTGGAAACCACCACCCAAATACAAAAAAAAATTAATTTAACATTGAAGGAAATATTTGGCCAACTTCTAACCTATACAAAACAATTCCTCTTCACAAACTACATATTCTACCACTTTCTCATAGACTTACGACCCTTACTTGGGGGTGGAAACCACAGGTTAGAAGTTGGCTAAATATTTAATTCAATGTTAAATTAATTTTTTTATTATTTGGGGGTGGTTTCTACCACCAAGGGAGGGTCGTAAGTCTATAAGAAGGTGGTAGTATATGTAGTTTGTGAAGGGGAATTGTTTCGCATAGGTTAGAAGTTGGCTAAATATTTCCTTCAATGTGAAATTAATTTCTTTATAATTTGGGGGTGGTATCTACCCCCAAGGGAGGGTCATAAGTCTATTAGGAAGTGGTAGCATATGTAGTTTGTGAAGAGGAATTGTTTCGCATAGATTAGAAGTTGGCTAAATGTTTCCTTCAATGTTGAATTAATTTCTTTAGTATTTGAGGGGTTGTTTCCACCCCCAAGGGAGGGTCGTAAGTCTATGAGGAAGTGGTAGAATATGTAGTTTGTGAAGAGGAATTGTTTCGCACAGGTTAGAAGTTGGCCAAATATTTCCTTCAATGTAAAATTAATTTTTTTATTATTTGGGAGAAGTTTCTACCCCCAAGGGAGTGTCGTAAATTTATGGGAAAGTGGTAGAATATGTAGTTTGTGAAGAGGAATTTTTTCGCACAGGTTAGAAGTTGGATAAATATTTAATTCAATGTTAAATTATTTTTTTTTATTTGGGGGTGCTTTCTACCACCAAGGGAGGGTCGTAAGTCTATGAGGAAGTGGTAGAATATGTAGTTTGTGAAGAGGAATTGTTTCGCATAGGTTAGAAGTTGGCTAAATGTTTCCTTCAATGCGGAATTAATTTCTTTAGTATTTGAGGGGTTGTTTGCACCCCCAAGGGAGGGTCGTAAGTCTATGAGGAAGTGGTAGAATATGTAGTTTGTAAAGAGGAATTGTTTCGCATAGGTTAGAAGTTGGTTAAATATTTCCTTCAATGCTAAATTAATTTTTTAGTATTTGGGGTGTGGGTTCCTCCCCCAAGGGAGGGTCGTAAGTCTATGAGGAAGTGGTAGAATTTGTAGTTTGGGAAGGGGAATTGTTTCGCTCAGGTTAGAGGTTGGCTAAATATTTCCTTCAATGTTAAATTAATTTTTTTAGTATTTGGGGGGTTGTTTGCACTCCCAAGAGAGTGTCGTAAGTCTATGAGAAAGTGGTAGAATATGTAGTTTGTGAAGAGGAATTGTTTTGTATAGGTTAGAAGTTGGCTAAATATTTCCTTCAATGTTAAATTAATTCTTTTAGTATTTGGAGGTTGTTTGCACCCCGAAGGGAGGGTCGTAAGTCTATGAGGAAGTGGTAGAATATGTAGTTTGTGAAGAGAAATTGTTTCGCATAGGTTAGAAGTTGTCTAAATGTTTCCTTCGATGCTGAATTAATTTCTTTAGTATTTGAGGGGTTGTTTGCACCCCCAAGGGAGGGTCGTAAGTCTATGAGGAAGTGGTAGAATATGTAGTTTGTGAAGAGAAATCGTTTCGCACAGGTTAGAAGTTGGCTAAATATTTCCTTCAATGTTAAGTTAATTCTTTTAGTATTCGGGGTTTGTTTGCACCCCCAAGGGAGGGTCGTAAGTCTATGAGGAAGTGGTAGAATTTGTAGTTTGGGAAGGTGAATTGTTTCGCTCAGGTTGGAGGTTTGCTAAATATTTACTTCAATGTTAAATTAATTTTTTTAGTATTTGGGGGGTTGTTTGCACTCCCAAGGGAGTGTCGTAAGTCTATGAGAAAGTGGTAGAATATGTAGTTTGTGAAGAGGAATTGTTTCGCACAGGTTAGAAGTTGGCTAAATATTTCCTTCAATGTTAAATTAATTTTTTTAGTATTTGGGGGTTGTTTGCACCCCCAAGGGAGGGTCTTAAGTCTATGAGGAAGTGGTAGAATATGTAGATTGTAAAGAAGAATTGTTTCGCATAGGTTAGAAGTTGGCTAGATATTTCCTTCAATGCTAAATTAATTTTTTAGTATTTGGGGGGTGGTTCCCACCCCCAAGGGAGGGTTGTAAGTCTATGAGGAAGTGGTAGAATTTGTAGTTTGGGAAGGGGAATTGTTTCGCTCAGGTTAGAGGTTGGCTAAATATTTCCTTCATTGTTAAATTAATTTTTTTAGTATTTGGGGGGTGGTTTCCACCCCCAAGGGAGGGTCGTAAGTCTATGAGAAAGTGGTAGAATATGTAGTTTGTGAAGAGGAATTGTTTCGCACAGGTTAGAAGTTGGCTAAATATTTCCTTCAATGTTAAATTAATTTTTTTAGTATTTGGGGGGTTCTTTGCACTCCCAAGGGAGTGTCGTAAGTCTATGAGGAAGTGGTAGAATATGTAGTTTGTGAAGAGGAATTGTTTCGCACAGGTTAGAAGTTGGTTAAATATTTCCTTCTATGTTAAATTAATTTTTGTAGTATTTGGGGGTGGTTTCCACCCCCAAGGGAAGTGGTAGTCTATGAGAAAGTGGTAGAATATGTAGTTTGTGAAGGGGAATTGTTTTATATAGGTTAGAAGTTGGCTAAATATTTCCTTTAATGCTAAATTAATTTTTTTAGTATTTGGGGGGTTGTTTCCAGCCCCAAGGGAGGGTCGTAAGTCTATGAGGAAGTGGTAGAATATGTAGTTATTGAAGAGGAATTGTTTCGCATAGGTTAGAAGTTGGCTAAATATTTCCTTCAATGTTAAATTAATTTTTTTAGTATTTGGGGGTGGTTTCCACCCCCAATGGAGGGTCGTAAGTCTATGAAAAAGTGGTAGAATATGTAGTTTGTGAAGGGGACTTGTTTTGTATAGGTTAGAAGTTGGCTAAATGTTTCCTTGAATGTTAAATTAATTTTTTTAGTATTTGGGGGGTTGTTTGCACCCCCAAGGGAGGGTCGTAAGTCTATGAGGAAGTGGTAGAATATGTAGTTTGTGAAGAGGAATTGTTTCGCACAGGTTAGAAGTTGGCTAAATAATTCCTTCAATTTTAAATTAATTTTTTTAGTATTTGGGGGTTGTTTGCACCCCCAAGGGAGGGTCGTAAGTCTATGAGGAAGTGGTAGAATATGTAGTTTGTGAAGAGGAATAGTTTCGTATAGGTTAGAAGTTGGCTAAATATTTCCTTCAATGTTAAATTAATTTTGTTATTATTTGGGGGTTGTTTGCACCACCAAGGGAAGGTCGTAAGTCTATGAGGAAGTGGTAGAATATGTAGTTTGTGAAGAGGAATTATTTCGCACAGGTTAGAAGTTGTCTAAATATTTCCTTCAATGTTAAATTAATTTTTTTAGTATTTGGGGGTTGTTTGCACCCCCAAGGGAGGGTCGTAAGTCTATGAGGAAGTGGTAGAATATGTAGTTTGTGAAGAGGAATTGTTGCGCATAGGTTAGAAGTTGGCTAAATATTTCCTTCAATGTTAAATTAATTCTTTTAGTATTTGGAGGTTGTTTGCACCCCCAAGGGAGGGTCGTAAGTCTATGAGGAAGTGGTAGAATATGTAGTTTGTGAAGAGGAATTGTTTCGTATAGGTTAGAAGTTGGCTAAATATTTCCTTCAATGTTAAATTAATTTTTTTAGTATTTGGGGGTTGTTTGCACCCCCAAGGGAGGGTCGTAAGTCTATGAGGAAGTGGTAGAATATGTAGTTTGTGAAGAGAAATCGTTTCGCACAGGTTAGAAGTTGGCTAAATATTTCCTTCAATGTTAAGTTAATTCTTTTAGTATTCGGGGTTTGTTTGCACCCCCAAGGGAGGGTCGTAAGTCTATGAGGAAGTGGTAGAATATGTAGTTTGTGAAGAGGAATTGTTTCGCATAGGTTACAAGTTGGCTAAATCTTTCCTTCAATGTTAAATTAATTCTTTTAGTATTTGGGGGTGGTTTCCACCCCCAAGCGAGGGTCGTAAGTCTATGAGAAAGTGGTAGAATATGTAGTTTGTGAAGGGGAATTGTTTTGTATAGGTTAGAAGTTGGCTAAGTATTTCCTTCAATGTTAAATTAATTTTTCTATTATTTGGGGGTGGTTTCTACCCCCAAGGGAGGGTCGTAAGTCTATGAGGAAGTTGTAGAATATGTAGTTTGTGAAAAGGAATTGTTTCGCATAGGTTAGAAGTTGGCTAAATATTTCCTTCAATGCTAAATTAATTTTTTTAGTATTTGGGGGGGTGGTTTCCATCCTCAAGGGAGGGTTGTAAGTCTATGTGGAAGTGGTAGAATATGTAGCTTGAGATGAGGAATTGTTTCGTATGGGTTAGAAGTTGGCTAAATATTTCCTTCAATGTTAAATTAATTTTTGTAGTGTTTGGGGGGTTGTTTCCGCCCGCAAGGGAGGGTCGTAAGTCTATGAGGAAGTGGTAGAATATGTAGTTTGTGAAGAGGAATTGTTTCGCATAGGTTAGAAGTTGGCTAAATATTTCCTTAAATGTTAAATTAATTTTTTTAGTATTTGGGGGTTGTTTGCACCCCCAAGGGAGGGTCGTAAGTCTATGAGGAAGTGGTAGAATATGTAGTTTGTGAAGAGGAATTGTTGCGCATAGGTTAGAAGTTGGCTAAATATTTCCTTCAATGTTAAATTAATTCTTTTAGTATTTGGAGGTTGTTTGCACCCCCAAGGGAGGGTCGTAAGTCTATGAGGAAGTGGTAGAATATGTAGTTTGTGAAGAGGAATTGTTTCGTATAGGTTAGAAGTTGGCTAAATATTTCCTTCAATGTTAAATTATTTTTTTTAGTATTTGGGGGTTGTTTGCACCCCCAAGGGAGGGTCGTAAGTCTATGAGGAAGTGGTAGAATATGTAGTTTGTGAAGAGAAATCGTTTCGCACAGGTTAGAAGTTGGCTAAATATTTCCTTCAATGTTAAGTTAATTCTTTTAGTATTCGGGGTTTGTTTGCACCCCCAAGGGAGGGTCGTAAGTCTATGAGGAAGTGGTAGAATATGTAGTTTGTGAAGAGGAATTGTTTCGCATAGGTTACAAGTTGGCTAAATCTTTCCTTCAATGTTAAATTAATTCTTTTAGTATTTGGGGGTGGTTTCCACCCCCAAGCGAGGGTCGTAAGTCTATGAGAAAGTGGTAGAATATGTAGTTTGTGAAGGGGAATTGTTTTGTATAGGTTAGAAGTTGGCTAAGTATTTCCTTCAATGTTAAATTAATTTTTCTATTATTTGGGGGTGGTTTCTACCCCCAAGGGAGGGTCGTAAGTCTATGAGGAAGTTGTAGAATATGTAGTTTGTGAAAAGGAATTGTTTCGCATAGGTTAGAAGTTGGCTAAATATTTCCTTCAATGCTAAATTAATTTTTTTAGTATTTGGGGGGGTGGTTTCCATCCTCAAGGGAGGGTTGTAAGTCTATGTGGAAGTGGTAGAATATGTAGCTTGAGATGAGGAATTGTTTCGTATGGGTTAGAAGTTGGCTAAATATTTCCTTCAATGTTAAATTAATTTTTGTAGTGTTTGGGGGGTTGTTTCCGCCCGCAAGGGAGGGTCGTAAGTCTATGAGGAAGTGGTAGAATATGTAGTTTGTGAAGAGGAATTGTTTCGCATAGGTTAGAAGTTGGCTAAATATTTCCTTCAATGTTAAATTTTTTTTTGGATTGTAAGGGTGGTTTCCACCCACAAGGGAGGGTCGTAAGTCTATGAGGATGTGGTGGAATATGTAGTTTGTGGAGAGGAATTGTTTTGCATAGCTTAGAAGCTGGCTAAACATTTCCTTCAATGTTAACTCAATTTTTTAATATTTGTTGGTTGATTTCAACCCTGATGGAGGGTCGTAAGTTCATGAGAAAGTAATTAACTATGTACAGGACAGAAGTTTTATGAAATAGCGAAATAAGGTAAATAGAGCAAATTGTTTCATCAAGATACATATTTCAATAAATTTTAGCTGCTGCCGAGCGAATATTTAGCAGTTGTATACTCTTCTCGTATTCCCACCTTTGGACGAACGCCACTGGTCATTCGGCTGTTTCCGTAAAATTAGCTGCTTGGTTTTGGCTGCCAAGTTCACACGGTCGATGTTTTACACGTCACATATATAGTCTGTACTTCCCCATGGAACATTCTGGAATAAACTTCCTATTGGCCAAACTGTCATCTTGATCCATGATAGGGCAATTATATATTTCCCTTTCTAAAAATATTGTTTACTAGGATTAAAGTTAGAAAACTTCAGGGCTCTGTCAAGCCACCAAGCAGGCTGCATGCAAGTCCGATATAATTTGCCAAGCGAAACACACGAGGATCGAATATTGTTCGCTACGCCGAACATATTTATATAGTTTCCCGTGCCGTTTTTATCGTTCACTTTATAAAAATACAGTTTAGCGCTTTATGTAAACTAATTATGGTAATTAGTTATTAATCCAGTGTGCGGTTAGTTGAGTTTTATTTTACGGTCATGTTTTCTCGTCTCGCTTAAGGCGTTATTTAAACGGTCACAAACCATCACCTGCGGGGCAACGGTAAGGGGACAACGATAGGGGAACCTCTCGATCTGGGCCCCCACCATACATTATTTCTTGAGAGGGATAGACTAGGTAGGGATGGGCGGCTGGGGTTGACATTTTTCAGGTTCACGCAAACATTAGTGTACTTGCACCGTTTGTTGTGTATGTAGCTTGGTATGCGGGATGCATTGCACACGTATTAACACGAAATTTATAGTTTTAATTCAAGGAATTACATATTTGAGCATAAATGAAAATATTTTTTTATTAAATTAAATGAATGTTCTTACATCTGAATTGAGGCATTATCAATATAATAATAAGGATTCTTAACAGCTAATTATTATAATAAATTCTTCGACTCATTAAACAAAGAAATCATCTGGCTGAATAATCATTACATATTAGTTATTTAATTGCATCTTAAAAATATATTTCTACGAAAAAGAGAACAAAGGGCAGTTGAAAGAGCAGTTCTCATCATTTATTTTTAGTTACTTCTTACTTATTGTTTGTTCATAACTTCATAACCGTAAATTAAATGCACTTTTGAACTCTACCAACTTCGAGTATGTCGTTCCTCTAACAAAAGGTAGCATTAAACAAATCAAATACTATCCCACAGATGGGCATATCTTTTTAAACAATAAGTTATACGATGCGGAATCACTCATCGGAGTGTCATTGAAGAAAGGGGACAAGTTTAAGGCGAAGAAGCCCGGATCAAAGGAGACAGTATTGGTCAGATGAAACCTCCACTAGAACTTGTTCATTACTTTAAGAGTGACGATGGTGGAAACGTTATTCAATACAATTATGATTCTTTTCAAAAGCTCAACTCATTCAATTGTGGACACTTGGTGCTACACTTTTTATATGATAACGCTCGATAAAAGTTTACAGTCTGCATTGGACTTCCGACATGTCGTTGACCTTCATCTTATCCGATAAGAGTTCCATATTAAGCTCTGATTTTAATCCGCCAATATATTTAGATACGACCAAAGAATGGGTTATGGGATTGACCAATTTCGAAACGTTTAATAGCATTCCGAACGTTACTGAGGAAAATAATGTGTTTAAAATTGGACAGAAAGCTATACATATACCCACCGGATCTTATGAAATAGCCGATATAGCAGCTTACATTAATTCTCAATTAAATTCTATAACTGTGTCCATAGAGCCAAATCACAATACTTTAAAAACAATGATACGAGCTGACGAAGTCATAGACTTTTCGGTTAAACACTCTATTGGACCCTTATTAGGATTTAAGCCGTTAAAATTGAAAAAAAATGAACGTCACGAATCCGATGTTCCTATTAACATTATTAAAGTCAACTCGTTACTTATATCGTGTAATATTACCACTGGTAATTATGTAAATGGAATTCCGAATCATGTCATACATCAATTTTTCCCGAGTGTTCCTGCTGGATTCAAAATAATTGAAGCGCCTGACCATGTACCCTACTTACCAATCAACGTCAACACAATTACCAACATTACCCTTAAAATAGTTGATCAAGATGGTAACCTGATTAATTTTCGTGGAGAAACCGTGACGATAGGACTGCATTTGAAGAGCATTAGCGATGGTGTTCGTAGTATAATAGTGCTAACAAGTATAATACTGCTTGTACTGTTCGCTCGGATTATAAAAAAACTTGTTGTCACCAAAAACAGGTTAGTTCGCAATCGCTAACCGATCAAGTGACACAGCGCAACCGCTTATTTTTACAACGTCTCGGTTTTACTGTTCTATAATGAGTATACTAAATGTGAACGAAAAAGTTTTCGTCGATAATTCGATCGTAGGTGCCGAATTCCACACCCATCAACCCTATACAACTCGTTTTGAAAACAATGACGAAATTCGAATACCGATTCAAGAAGACATGTCCACATTGCCCTCTCGCAGTTATCTGTACGTAGAAGGCACGTTATTGAAAGAAAATGGTGCCCCATCTACTACGGCTAAACTTATTAACAACGGAATTTCATATCTGTTTAGTGATATTCGCTATGAATTGAATGGTGTTGTGGTGGATTCTGTAACGAAAGTGGGACTCACGTCTACCATGAAAGGCTACCTTTCCTACAACGCAAGCGATAGTGTCAAGTTACAAAATTCCGGATGGTTTCCTGAAGGTAATAGCACTGTGATGGATAGCAAAGGTCATTTTAGCGTCTGTATACCTCTGTCAATGTTATTGGGAATTTTTGAAGACTATGGAAAAATTATTATGAACATTCGTCAAGAATTGGTTTTAATTCGAAGCAATTCCGATATTGATGCTATAATATCCACGGATGCTAATGAAAAACTGAAAGTTAGCTTGAAAAAAATATATTGGAAAGTTCCCCATATTCAACCAGGGCTAGCAGAAGAATTATCATTGACAAAATACATCGGAAAAAATGTTGATACTAAGGTGGCGTTTAGAAGTTGGGAAACGCATATCTATCCAGCTATACCACAAACCGATAAACATAGTTGGTCTATTAAAACATCCACCAGTCTAGAAACACCTCGTTACATTATCCTAGGTTTTCATACTAATCGCGATGGACAGTTACAGAAAGATATGAGTGCATTCGATCCTTGTGATATACAAAATGTGACCGTATTTTTAAATACTGAAAGATATCCATACGATCAGTTGAATATTAATTATGACGAGAACCGTTTTGCTACCTTGTATGAAATGTATGCCAATTTCCAACGATCTTACTATGACAAACCAAACGAGCCCATTCTAACTCCATCGAAATTTAAAGCCATTGCACCGCTAATCGTCATCGACTGTTCGCGACAGAAAGATTCCTTGCTAGGGAAAGCTGTCGTTCTTCGAGTTACTTTCGAAACTCATAAAAGCATTGCCGCTAGTACTACTGCATATTGTCAAATTTTGCATGATCGTATGTTTACGTATAATGCACTGACGAAGCAAGTACGACAACTGTAAACGACTACTTACGACGATTGTCGAATTATTACATATAAGAAAATGAAGATTTTGAGCCTCGTTTAGTTAGCCGCTATGCGTCTTGTAGTAGACGTTCAAGGCTTTAAGATTGGTAACAACAAGTTTTTGCCTAAAGAGTTAGCTATTTACGATGGTTGTAAAATAGCTCATTATGTATTTAAACCACCTTTCCCATTTCCAACGTTACCTGCAGAACTCCGAAAACAAGCACATTGGTTAATAAAGAATCACCACTGCATTGCTTGGTCTAAAGGCGAGACTCCGTCGTTCATGTTTCAAGACATTCTTCGGTACGCGACGACATCAGATGAAGTGATTTATGTAAAAGGGCGTGAAAAAAAGGAATTCCTACAAAAATATCTTTTAACGTCGATTGTTGAATTTCCAGAACATCCAGCACTACCGGAAGTTAATGAAGTATCATGTTTCTACCATAATAAAAATCTATGTGTTTGTGCTCTATCTAATGTTTATTGGTTATATAATGAATTTATAATGAAGTAATGTTTAATAAAATGCATATATTTTTTTTAAATATTTTATTTGTTGTTTACGTATTATAGTTTACAAGAATACAAAACTTAAGTACTAAAGCGTTCAAGTTAAATAAAACGTCTGTGCTCTTCACTTAAAATATTATTTAACACTCGACCACAATTCTCTATACGTCTTTGAAATCTATACCGATCTAAAGCGGCATTCATCCACATCGATCTTCGCGCTTGCCTGTGGGCATATTCCCACACTACCATGTACCGTACGGAATTATTCGTTTCGTTGAAAGTCACCTTTTTCTTTAGCTTGTCCATGATATTATAAAACATAACCCTTAACATCGTTCGCAATTCTATCGGACTGAACTGCTAATAGCTCTAAACCGCTTATGACATTTCCACTCGTTGGTAAGGAAGTTAAAACTTGTTTCAAATTCTCATACACATCCCCTTCTGCTTCAGCAAGACCTTTTACCAAGGTTCGATAAAAGTCTATGAATTTTTCTTCTTCTAACAGCTTCAATCGTGACTGGACCATTGTAAGTAGTTCCATTAACTTAACTACACTTTCGACTCCTAACCATACTTCGGTGTTGTCACGACGATCCTGGATTCTCATAGTTCTCTTATCTTGTACATTTCTAAACGTAATCGTCTTGTAGAGAAGGGGTATCGGTGCATAGTATTCATAGCCATGTAAGAAGTGTTTGATGATTGCGTGATTATTTTCAGAAATTTTCCCATTCTTCCAGGTTAAATTTGATGTAGTCGTTTTTCATTCCCGACAATCTCACTTGTGGTGTTAACTCTATAGGGCAGAGTCCGATGCTAAGTAGTTTACATCTGGATTTGTTTAAATAATGCGCTGTAGCGTAAAATAATGGTTTCAGAATGTTGCAACCTTCGGATGAGGATTGATGGATGGATGCATGTTGGGTGGTGATTTGCTCATCTCGAGATAACTCTCGAACAGGATCTTTGAACTCCATCGGAACATTCTTTACAGTTTGAAATGCTTTCTTTATCAAAGCCATTATAACACAACTAACCCATACCACTACCATCCAGTTTATATAGAGCCTTCTTAATGGAAAAAAGTAAGGGAGGGGTATATGGTTCAAGGTTACCGATTGGAGTAGGAGATAGTTAAGTTCCCTTTACGTAGAGATTACATCTCAATCTATCCTAATACAATGCCAGTGTTACCTGTAAAGTTGTTGGTGGTGCTAAGTGCAGTGTACGACGGTATTCTGTATGTTGCTCAACCATCGGACTCTGTTTCTGGATCCATTGTGTTTTCCCGAGATCCTACTAGGTACGTACTGACCAGTGACATTCTTCACGGTGTCAACGTATTCACCGTATCCCTACGCAACGTTTCTCAACCTTCCTCCTTCAAAATTAAATATAGTTATCCTAATTACTCTATCGAATCAAATTGGCAATCTCTCGGGACTAATCGTGATCCTACCATTTGCCGCATTCCTGATCCCCCCTCGAGCTCCTGTATAATAGCGACAACAATATCAGTTCTATTCGCAGTTATTACTTTACTTTCCCTTATTGTGTACCTAACCATTTATCGGTTTAATTTCAAATTTGTCTGTTGTGAAAGTTAAGTATGAACGACAACGTGATCCAAGGTATGGAGGAGGTGCGGGAACAATTACTACGGCAGTTTCCTCGATTTTTAAAAACCGTTGAGAACGAAGATGTTCTTAATAAACATGTTGAATTACTTGCAGAAGTCACTTTCGTAGTTAGTGGAACACTGATCAATGGAGCATTCGTGGACATTTCGCACACCATAACAACAAATCCGCATTATGTGACTGAACCGTTAGAAGATTGGTTTCAACTTAATGTAATAGAACCAACTTGTCACGAGGTTGAAAAGTGTCTTGAAGATTTAGCTTCTTTGGACGTAGAATTTTCTCACATCTGCATCGTTCGCTTTTTGATAAAGTAAATTATACATTATCTATCTAAAATGTTATTATGTATACAATATAATAAAAATTACATAATATAAGAGTTTTTTTTATTAATATTCCTTTAAATACACAACATATGTTAGAAAAGTTTTGTGTTATTGCACTTATCCCAATCGATGCAAGTTTCTATGCTGTATCGCGACACTGACATTGTATTACTCACAATTTATCTTTTCAATATTATAATAGAAAAATTATGTTGGGGTGTTTGATTTCGAATAACAAAAGCCACTCATAACATTCTTAGACGAGTATAGTTCCGAGAGCCAGAGTTTGAGGTTATGTATAGGCTGTTTGGCCAATGAAACAATTGCTTTCCCCACTCTTCTCAAATTCTGGTGGGGTGTTTGAGTTTGATTTCAGTCAAGATTCTGTATTGCTCAGTCAAGATTCTGTATTACTCAGTTACACATCGAGATGGGTTGGTTGCATTCTTGGACACTTGAAACGACTGTTGATGATGGTGAAATCGTGTTTTCTCGTTATAAAACTCACAACACTGGTTTGTTAATTGAAAGAAGAAGACTTCCGGATACTATAGTTATGCTGAGTGAAGCCGATGAAGGTTATTCTTCGTGTTCTGGTTTAGAAATTCTATATTTAAAAGAAGATGGTGAAGTCATAAATACTCAAGGAGTCATATGTACCGAACGTACTTTGGAACATCGCCACGCTATTAACCTTTTGCCTGATAAATGCGACCTCATCTTCTTCAAAGGCATCTGCACTTCAGATTGGGATGAATTGAGTGATGAACCTGAACGGAACATTTGGTGTAATAAACCTTACAAACCGAATTGGGCAACGTTCACTGCAACAAAGTGGTTAACGGAAAAAGAATTTAACGATGAAAGAGAACTCAGATTTCGTGAAAAACGTTTTCCTTCGGGAGTCACGCCTTACCTGACGAGAGATATGGATTCAAATAATTGTTATGTATTTAATTGTTTACGAGATATTGTTGTAAGCAATTTAATAAACAACTAATAAATTTTTTCATTGTTTTGATCTACAACATTTTTTTATAAAACCTGAACCTTAAAATTAGAAAAGCCTTAGCAGAAAGTCTTAACCTTGAACCGCTAAAAATCTAACCTTAGCAGGAAGTATAATAAACCTTCACCTTAAAATTCAGAGATCTATTACTCACAATTTATCTTTTCAATATTATAATAGAAAAATTATGTTGGGGTGTTTGATTTCGAATAACAAAAGCCACTCATAACATTCTTAGACGAGTATAGTTCCGAGAGCCAGAGTTTGAGGTTATGTATAGGCTGTTTGTGTAGGCCATGTAGGCCAATGAAACAATTGCTTTCCCCACTCTTCTCAAATTCTGGTGGGGTGTTTGAGTTTGATTTCAGTCAAGATTCTGTATTACTCAGTCAAGATTCTGTATTACTCAGTTACACACCGAGATGGGTTGGTTGCATTCTTGGACACTTGAAACGACTGTTGATGATGGTGAAATCGTGTTTTTTAAATGCTTGATATTTATTTTTATTAACTTCGCATCTTAATCAATTTAGGAAATTCAAATAATAAGTTTTTAGAACTAGATATTGGCGAATTTATAGTTTATAATCATAACCATATAATACGTTCAATGAATGGCAGCTTAGACAACACATATTGCATCCATTTAACACGTAATATTTACTGATTCGATATTTCAGGAAAATGTTAAATAAGAATAAACTATATATGCATGCTGCCTTCGGTAATTAGATTTTTATTTAAAATAATCTCTTTAATAAATATATAAATATAGTACGGAATAAATTGTTTTTAATGGCAAAAATGTATTTTAACAATTTAACATTTAACTGTTATAAATCTCTACCGTCATCGATAAATAACAGATACGTTAAAATGATGTTCTTGAAAGAGTACCCTTCGTCTTAATTTTATTGTTTATTTAATTCTGACTCTAAAATAAGCATTCATCCGTATTGTCTAATTTCTAAACATTTATAAATTGGACATTTCATTTATAGATTTTAAATCAATCATGTCGGTCAATTTAAAAAATCTTGTTACTAACGAGACTGACCCACTTCCGCGCTCTCCAGCTAGAGGCACTAGTGTCCTCCAGTACCTTCAGAGGAACGACACGACCCAGGGTCATATAACAGTTAGCAACCATTCAACTAGTGTACTTCGGATGGAATGCTTCCTTTAACGGTTTATTAAATTATAATAGTTTTACGTAAGTTATTTTACATAATCATATATTTATATGCTTTTTTTTATTATAGGAACAATAAGGAATAGATATGAAAATCAGTTGAATTACTTTCTGCATAGCAACCAGTTTCACGCGTTCACAGTTAACAGTATGTATTTTTACATCTTTAATTGATTTATATTAATAAATATTATTATTAATAAATTTTAAAAATGTTATTCTTCTTCTGTTTTTTAAACCAAGAACAGTAAGTATAATATTTAATTGATTACGTTTTTTTGTTTAGGCGCCTTACCTTCGACCTACTTTCTGCATAGCAACCAGTTTCACGCGTTCATGTGTCAGTGGAGGTTAAGCGTTCATCCACCAGTATCGATCGACTTTACTTGATTTAATTTAATTACTTGATTATTTACTTTAATTGATTTAATGCATGCTTCAATCTCTTATTAATAAATTTTATATTTTACATTTGTTATAGAAATGTTTTTTCAGTAAGTATAATATTTAATTGATTACGTTTTCTTTGTTCTAAATGTAAATGTAAGGAATAAATGTTGTGAATTGTTTAATTTTTATTTAACCTTGAACTTAAAACCAGAGAAGTGTCTTAACCTTGAACCGCTAACTATCAGCTTAAAAATCAGTGAAACCTTGACCTTCAGCTTAAAAATCAGTGAAGCCTTGACCTTTAACCGCCAGAAAATTTAGCCTTGAAGGTTGACCTTGGCAGAAAGCAGAAAGTAGTGGGGGGTGGTTCCAGAAACCCCATTCTTTCCCTACTACTATGCAAACAAAATATTTAATAAAATAGTAAATTCAAATGAATTTATTTAATCGACACTAAACATTCTAGGCTTGAAAACTAATGTATTTTTGGGTAAAATATGTAAATGAAAAGGTGGCCTAGAAACCTTATCAAAACCTTTAACTTCATACTCGTTTTTCTTTTGTCCTACTTTATAACATAACATACGAGTATCGAAAATACAATTTTCGAACAGTTGAACCACGGCGTAAACCTGCTCTTCATTTTCACTTGGATAAGATCGACTGTTTCATATAGAATCATTTCGTCTTTTAATAATTCACATATAAAATAACCAGTTTTATATCGAATGCTTTTAAAGAAACATACATCAAGAAATTTGTTCGGAATTGAGAATTTTATGCCAAACGTCCTCAGGCTTTGATAGTAATTTTTTTTGATAATTGTGTAATGTTAATTTTCTTTGCGTCAAAATCGGAATTTTTGCAGAACACGTTTTCGTTCCAAATAAGGTTTGAAAAAGTTAAACATTGCTTAAGGCACAAAGTCCAAGAAATATTAGTTGCTTTAAGTGACTGGTGTTTAGCTTCAAACCGCATACTCCACAGATACTTCAATGATCCTGAATTCCTTATTACTCTTGAATATTGCAATAGATAATGGTGCTTGGGTTTAAGATTGTCTTTAAATATAATTTCTGATAATCCGAATTATGTTTGGAAATTAAAGTATCCAACAAATAAAGATTCTCTTCTGTAAAACAATCGGAAAAGCACAATTCAATTATTTTGAATAAAGTCAGTAATAATTTCCAAACAAGATCATTTGATTTAATAAGATCGCCAACAAATAATGTAAAAAAGTGACAAAAGACACTCATTTCACTGGCTGACATCTTAAAACGGTATTTGGTCAGATCTTCGTGTTGAATTGGTTTACTAAGATTACCAATATCTATTTCGCCATAATTGAAAAGCTGTTTTCGGTAATTGAAATTTTCTAATGTGAAGTAGTGTTTTTCATCAATGAAGTACAGAAGAGCTTTACTGAGATCATAATGGCATATGCCTTCAAACAGATCATGCATTATATCAACCGAGCAGTTTTCAACAACATGAAAATTACGATTAAAAACTGATCTTTCCCTTATTCCAGTTTGATTTATTCTTAATTTTTCGTTGTAGATACCCAGATCTTCTTCATAGTTGATCCTGCTTCTAATTGATTCCGCAGATTCCTTAGTATCTCGCCTCATTTCGGTTATACAGCGTTTACAAATACGACAGTAATAATTAGAACTAAATGACTTTGTAAACCCAAGCACTGAGTTCAAACCAAGATTATCGCCAAGTATTAGGGAAACACAAAAAAAAACTTTTTTCTTTTGATTCTTAATTTCGATTTCGATTCCATTTGTTGCTAAGGCTTTGAATTCTTCAATCAGTCTGTATAACGACTTTTCGTTCCCGAATGTTTTTAAATCGTCACTTTTTAACAATCCAGCCAAAAATATGTTATCGAGTTTAGATAAATGATGGACAGGAATAACAGGGATTGTGTAATATGCAGCTCACAATGAAGTACTGGCTATAGTCCACTTTAGGGGCTATTATTAAATGACGTTTTTTATGGTTTATACACACTATATGTATTTCCCTTTCCTATAATTGACATTATTTTGTGCGGAAATATGGAAACTCAACTGAATTTAATGAAAATTTATGATATCACTCGAAGTGAGAATTTCACCGAAAGCCTTCACCAGTGGGGACTCATTCCGGCCGAACCACACTACAAGTGCCCTAATTGTGATAGTCCTCTTCATTTGGTTAAATACACTCAAGACACGTAAGTATATTATATCTTATATTATGTTATGTTATGTTATGTTATGTTATGTTATGTTATGTTATGTTATGTTATGTTATGTTATGTTATGTTATGTTATGTTATGTTATGTTATGTTATGTTATGTTATGTTATGTTATGTTATGTTATGTTATGTTATGTTATGTTAGGTTAGGTTAGGTTAGGTTAGGTTAGGTTAGGTTAGGTTAGGTTAGGTTAGGTTAGGTTAGGTTAGGTTAGGTTAGGTTAGGTTAGGTTAGGTTAGGTTAGGTTAGGTTAGGTTAGGTTACGTTAGGTTAGAATATTTAACTGAAGATACAAGTGTCGAACACCGCGACATAGATGAGACTCCAGAAGAAAATGATTTAAAATTATTACCAATTTTTAATTTCCGCACATTTATTTTAGTTAATAATTACTTTTTTATGAACAAATAAATGTTTCGAACATAAATTACGTCATTTAATTAATAGCCCGTAAAGTGGACTTAGCCCGAAGTACTATGCATTCCCAAAGAATTGTTAATTTCAAAGTCGTCAAAATACAAAAATATTGGAAAAACTGTTTCCTTCCCAAAATTTGACAGTGTTCGCTTCCAAACTTGGCATTTTATAAAGTGATCCAAGTGATTTTTGTTACCATAGTTAAAGTTTTGTATATTTTCAACTATTTGCGAAACAACATCATTGCATTCTAGATATTGTTTGAGTTGAAAAGATGGGCATAAGAACTGCTTTAATAAATACTTTCTTCTTCCAGCGATGGGGTGTAATTCCGAATAATTTCACTGATTTGATTATTTATGGTATAAATCTTCGGAAACTCCATGTCGTTTTTTTCAAATAGCTGAAAAATTTATATTCCGAATCTATTTCACGAAATGGATTTTTCAAGTAGATGTATTTTCACATTTTTGTAGAGAGGGGTTTCAAATAGTTGTGAATTTGAAAACATTTCCTCTAAACCATTCTTAAAGACAGATGTAACGTGTTCCACTACAGATTTTTGAATCTCAACTACATCTTTTCTATTAAAATTGTCTTTGCTGTGTAGATTTAGAGTAAACTTCACTACTGAATTTTCTATTTTAGTTTTAAATGTTTGTTCGATGTCATCATACAAGCAATTAGAAATACTATAGTGTATTCACATTCAAGATAGAGTAAAATATGAAACCCAAATAACAGATTTCTTTAGTAACCGGATAAATAAAATTGAAGTGAAATCAAAGAGGCATTTGCGTCTTATGTTTTATGTCTGACATTTAGTTATTAAATCATAAAATCTGACAAGATAGAAATTCTGCATCTATATAATAATGGCGAGTAGTAGTACAATAAATCTTAGTCCTCCACGAAAAAGAAGCAAAAAAGGTCATTTAAGCATACAAGAAAAAAGCATGATTTTAAACGTATATAAAAACGAAATGCAGAAGACCAGTGTGGTTGTTGTTCAGAATATTGTCGATAAAGTAGCCCAAAGAACGGGAGTATGTTGTGCCTCTGTATATAATGTAATTCGTGAATACTAAGAATCCCAGAAATTCTCAGCGCCGAGAACAAATAAGAACCGAAAGAAAACCATTGATGCCATAGATGATTTTGATAGAAATGCGATTCGAAGAAAAGTTCACCAATTTTTCTTTAAAAACGAAATATCAACTTTAGACAGGGTTTTGAAAGAAGTAAATGAAGATTATGACTTGCCAAATTTCAAGCGAACAACGTTTTACAAATTCCTGAAAACGCTAAATTTCAAATATCAACGTCGCGCACGAAATAGCATGGTATTGGACAAGGAGGAGATAATATTATGGAGGAGAGATTACTTAAAAAAAATTAAAGCATACCGACCGGAAAATAGGAAAATATATTATCTTGACGAAACGTGGATTAACGCTGGTCACACGAAATCACATGTTTGGGTTGACTGCAGTATTGAATCTTCCAAAGCAGCATTTTTGTCTGGTTTGTCAACCGGGTTAAAAAATCCTGCAAGTAAAAGGCATTCAATATAATACGACCCATATACTTTTGACTTTAATTTTTAGGAAAAGCAAAGCGGCTGATAATTTGCCATATTGGCAGTGATGACGGTTTTCTTCCAGACGCCTTATGGACTTTTGAGTCCAAAAAACAGGAGACTACCATGAAGAGATGGCAGGCGAACCGTTTGAAAAATGGTTTTCGAAAGTTTTACCAAAATTGCCAGATAATGCCGTGATTGTTTTGGATAATGCGTCTTTTCATTCCCGGAAATTGGAGAAAATTCCCACATCATCTACTAAGAAGGCAAATATTGAGAGATGGTTATCTTCTAAAAATAGTTCATTTGAGGAGGGGTCGTTGAAGGTGGAATTGCTGGATATAGTTAAGAGACACAAACAGCACTATAATAAATATATTATTGATAAAATGGTGCTAAAACATAATAAGGTTATTTTAAGACTGCCACCCTATCACTGCGAACTAAATCCAATAGAGCTTATTTGAGCGGAAATAAAAAATTATGTTGCCTCTAAAAACACATCCTTTAAATTTGCGATTGTAAGCAATTACTTCATGAAGCCGTCCAAACTGTTACTCGAGAAACATGGCAGAAATGTATTCAGCATGTGGTAGAAAAAGTTGAGAAGAAAATGTGGCAATTAGATAACATCATTGAATTAAAACTAGAACCCCTGATAATAAATCTACATGATGATAACGATAGCAGTTCCAAATTTTCAGAATAAATAATCATTTGTATGTATCAGAATAAGTAGGTATTGGGCTCCTTGGCCAGCCCCCCTCCCTTTTTATGCAAATGACCCGCGATCTAATTAATATGCAAATGAGGCGTGGTCTAATTAAATGCGCGAATTAATATTCAAATGAGGCGTGGTCTAATTAAATGCGCGAATTAAATTAATTGATCTAATTAAATTAATTCACGGTATCATTTACATATCTCCTCTCTCATTTACATATATAATTTCTCATATGCATGCGTGAACATATCTGCCATTTTGTATCTTTCATTTTCAATTTGTCATCTAGGATTTCCCACCCTTAGATTCAAATTTTTAGTACTACTACTGCCATCTATCGGTGACGTCATATGATCGGTATAGTAGATTTCTATGCACCTGTTGATAGGCAACCCGCAATATTTTTTATAAAAAACCAATGGAGCCAACAGGATTTGAACCGGGGACCGTTCGAATGGTAGTCAGCCAATGCATCCACTACACCAACGAGGTAATCTATTAAAAGACTGTAAAAGTTGTATTTATTAAATAGTTACGCGTCAGCGCTAATCTTATACGAACTAAAATTCATATTAAGCATAATTAATCTATATGATTATTTGACAGTTACATCATTAAATGCGCGAATTAAATTAATTGATCTAATTAAATTAATTCACGGTATCAATTACATATCTCCTCTCTCATTTACATATATGATTTCTCATATGCATGGGCGAATTAAATTAATTGATCTAATTAAATTAATTCACGGTATCAATTACATATCTCCTCTCTCATTTACATATATGATTTCTCATATGCATGGGCGAATTAAATTAATTGATCTAATTAAATTAATTCACGGTATCAATTACATATCTCCTATCTCATTTACATATATGATTTCTCATATGCATGGGCGAATTAAATTAATTGATCTAATTAAATTAATTCACGGTATCACTTACATATCTCCTCTCTCATTTACATATATGATTTCTCATATGCATGGGCGAATTAAATTAATTGATCTAATTAAATTAATTCACGGTATCATTTACATATCTCCTCTCTCATTTACATATATGATTTCTCATATGCATGCGCGAATTAAATTAATTCACGGTATTATTAGTGTATCACCTCTCTCATTTACATAACTGATATCTCATTCTGTACATCTCATTTTTATATATTATTTGCCATCTCTCATCTCTCTCTCTCATAAATTTATTTTAAAATAAATCAGTCCTATTTGATATTTATCTATAGGTCGTCGTGTAATTCTTCGAAAATAATTTAATATGTAGAAATGTAATAATAAAAAATTTATTTTCAACTATACAAAAGTAACTCTTAAGCTACTGTCAATCAACTGTCGGATTAGCTCTGGTGCATTAGACCTGTTTAAATATACGCCATAAACATTTAGTTTGAAAGAAAAGAATTAGGGTCGTTATGATTTCATAAAATTTTATTTAAATGAAACGTTTAAGAATATAGAATACTGTAGAGCATTATTTTTAAAATTCAAAAACATTATCTATAGCTAAAACTGTTTAAGAAATAACTTTCAAACTAAATGTTTTTGCATGAAAATACGTACAAACTAATTAGCCAGGTTGTCTTCGACATTCTTTAAAACTGCTTTCAACCATAAATAAACAAACGTTCTTACGAATGACTGACTGAAAGGAATTTAGATTTTATAAATAATTTGTTAAGAGACCAAAGCTACTGTCAATCACTTGTCGGATTATCTCTGTTGCAGTTTTTAAAAGTTAATGAAGCGTGAATCAAATCTCTATGATTCATTTGAAAGCAGAAATACTAAACAAGTGACTGAGATTCCCTGAAGTTTCTTTATAATTAGCTCATGCAGAATAACACAAAGGGAGTCACTTGTTTAGTATTTCTGCTTTCAAATGAATCATAGAGATTTGATTCACGCTTCATTAACTTTTAAAACAATAATTGTTACTTAAGACAAAGTGTTTTTATAATAACAGATTTCTTTATGTTATTTTAAACGTTGTTCGCCGAGCAGTGAGTCAGTCACGTGGTTACTTAAAATTAGTATAAAGCTTAGAAATTTTTATATCTCAAATCAGTACGAAAGTGTTTCCATAGAGAAAACAACTATTATCAATACAGCTATCCAGAGTTTAACAGTGTATATTTAATTTAATCAGGTAAGTTATTATGATTTTATGTTTAACGATCTTTCCACTACTGTTTACCTGCTATATCTATAATATGTAAATGTTCTACATTTGTTTATGTAAACTAATCATTTGAACTTTTTTAGATCGTCTACAATTCCGTATCATTAAGAAATATAATTTGTTTATTTGAAATCAATCATGTAAGTTGCTTTTATTTTAACGATGTTGTGTAAACTTATTTTGAAATTTGTTATAGACTGGCTGCAGTTTCTATCTGCGTGAAATCCACATAGTTTTTTATTCCAACAGGTTGCTGTATCAAGGAAGTCGAAGACACGAAATTATCATCGTTTGATAATTCTGTATCCTGCAAATTTATTTGAAATATATCAAGCAGGTATGTTTTATCTTCAGTTGCTTATATTTTAAACTATATGTAAATGTTTTACGATTGCTTACAGTAAGAAATGGAATTTTTAAACGAATTGAACCAATCAGCCGGAACAGCAAAGCCCGTCAAGAAATTGCATGAATACAACATGAAGGAAGTAGCAGAGATATCAGAGATCAAAATTATCACCTGCAGGGACGGACGCAGAGCTGTGTTCATTGTCGCTGAAAAACATATAACATATCTACCCAAAAGATTCGCCGACAAACTTACTGAAGATAAAGTGATCGATCTCAACCAGAAGATATCGAATAAAACTCTGTCTCTAGGATTGGTTTACCTAGGTAAAGTAAAGACAGAAAGATATCAATCGTATCCTGACTGTATGTTTATCGAAACGCATAAGGTATGAACTGTAACAGGTAGTCTATTCAGTGAACATTGCCTAATACTTTTTTCTGATTCTTCTTCTAGCCTATGGATCCGCAGCTAGAAACACGGACCTGCTAAATGCCTGCAATTCACCTACCCTATCAATATGTTGTACATTGCAAACATTTAATATTATTATTAAAATTTTATAAATAAAAACGATAAAACAAGTTTATAGTTTTTCATTTATTGGCGTATAGGTAGATATTTTCAAATTTTAATTCGTTTTCATTAATTAGTAGATCTAACAAGGCATTAGTTTTACCACAAGAAGAAGGTACACTCAAAATTGCTCTACAGGAAACAGGTAAAAGCTTACAATGCTTCTTATCACCATCGGAGTATTATCGAGAAACACGATCGTCTAAGTTAAATATATTTAGCGACTTCTTTTGCTTAATAATCTTCATTATGGTATATGTATATGTCACAGTTTCAGCAAACGTATTGTATTCTATCAACGAATCATGTAAAATTAAGCAGTATGGTTTAGCTGAATCAGAAAGTGAATTGACCGATTCAAGCTCTAATCTAATGTCTATAGTAGAATCCTTAAAACTCTCTACCTGCCTTTAACAATCAATTACAAAAACTGGGTGAGTTTCTGGCGTATAGGTAGATATTTTCAAATTTTAATTCGTTTTCATTAGTTAGTAGACCTAACAAGACATTAGTTTTACCACAAGAAGAAGGTACACACAAAATTGCTCTATAGGAAACAGATAAAAAGCTTACAATGCTTCTTATCACCATCGGAATATTATCGAGAAACACGATGGTCTAAGTTAAAATTATTGATTTAAAAAGTAATGACCATTACTCATCCTTTGTGTTTCGCCATATTTAAACGTTATTTTACAATACATCATACATTTTCAATAGCTTCGAAATACGCAGATATGTAATAATATACTATATACTCTTGTAGGTTATTCAACGTATCTATAGCAAACTCTTATGATTAATAATAATCTGTAACCTTATTGTCTTTTATTACATCACAGGTTAGAACATACGAATATAATTCAGGTTAGATTAGGTTAGAGCCTACGAATACATTTTTAGGGCAGAACGTAGGGAGCAGAGTAAGTACAAAACAGCATTCTTTCATACAAGAACGTTTATTGATACGAGTAGTTTCGACGCTACTTAAAACATAATACATAACTTATATAGTATATAATATCTATTAAAATAGTACATTTCGTATACACTAATAATGGTACTACATACTCGACTATAAAGTAAACATGCTAGGTATAACAACAGTTTAAAAGAATAGATAGTAAATATAACTATATCTAATTATTTTATATAATACTATGTTAACTAAGAGGTTATATACAGAATATATACGCCTGTATTCGACCTCTAGAGGGTTCATAAGACTACAGTAGACCAGACCAGACTAGACTATAGATGATAGACAGTAAAATCATGAACAATTATACGGCCTGTAATATAATAGAGCTTACTTGATATTTTAAAATTAGTGGCTGAATCTAATTATTACAGAAATTCAATTGTAGAAACTGAAGTAGGTAGATTTAGGTCGCGCGACCTAAATCTAACCTAAAATATATTCGTAGACTGTAACCCAACTAATATAATATGTAAGTTTTTTCGAATGTTAATGACGATTTCGTAAGTAGCTATAATGGTCTAACGTAATAAATATTTTATGAACTAATCTTAATAGAGATTTTTTTGTAAGTAGCTACATGCTCTAACCTAATAAATGTTTTATGAACTAATCTTAATAGAGATTCTTGAATCTTTGCAACAACCGGAGTCTAAAATCTATAACCTTAATATAATTTTTGGGGGTCTAACCTAGATTGCTTCATTTAATTTAATCATTTATATTAATATTATATCGATTTATCATGCAATTTTGGGTTTTAAAGTAAAGTTTAGAAGTTTAGAATCCTTAAAACTCTCTACCTTCCTTTAACAATCAATTACAAAAACTGGATGAGTTTCTGGCGTATAGGTAGATATTTTCAAATTTTAATTCGTTTTTCATTAATTAGTAGACCTAACAAGGCATTAGTTTTACCACAAGAAGCAGGTACACTCAAAATTGCTCTACAGGAAACAGATAAAAGCTTACAATGCTTCTTATCACCATCGGAATATTATCGAGAAACATGATCGTCTAAGTTAAATATATTTAGCGACTTCTTTTGCTTAATAATTTTCATTACGGTATATGTATATGTCTAGTCACAGTTTCAGCAAACGCATTGTATTCTATCAACGAATCATGTAAATATCAAAAATTCGTAACGGTTATGCATAGGTTTAATACCATCATCAGCTCATTTAAAGGAAATGTTAGATTTTTAACAGTTTACGAGCAATAATCAAAGACTATTCTATAATGATGTATTATTTATTTATAAACGTTACATAGTATAGTAGCTAAATACATGACTGACTGAAAAAGTTACTTTTTATTAATGATGACTATTGAATTCGATCTGTCACTAGCTTAACCTTTTAATTTCCACTTTTGACCAAATTATAGTTGATCTGATCAAATATTGCTTACAAATCGGAGCTCTAATCTAATGTCTACAGTAGAATCCTTAAAACTCTCTATGAAGTTTTAGAATTGTCGATTACTAAGACACCCGTTTCTTCTACCTCCTCCTTTAGTAAATTCATATTGTTAGCTTCTACTTTGTCAACTGTTACTAGAATGCTGTTCTTTAGATCCTTTACCTCGCTCTATGTATCTGTAGTCATTACAATGAAAGTTTGTACTGTTGTGTCGCATTGACGATTTGATTTGAAAATTTAATAATGTAATTTATCGTTTAAACTAACCCTTGTTTACTTCTATATATGTTTAATTAATATGTAATTAGTACATCAAATTATGTTCTTAATATGTTTTTCAATTTCCTTATAAAATATAACTATATATCATTGAAATAAAACATTATTAAAATATTAAAAATAATTTTATTTTATCACATCCTAAATATTTACACGCCCTTGTAAACGATTTCTACAGTTTTGTAATACGTCTTTATAACTTTGAAACTCTACGTGATTTTCTCTTACAATATCTATAGTTATGAGAACCTTGAAGACTTAACCTGGAGAAATAAAACAGATAAATATTTTACTTTTTATTGAAACTAGTTAACTTATATTCTAACATACAAATATACAACAACAAAATAGAAAAGTATACTTGAGGGTAACAAAGAAGTCCTGGACGCTGTTATAAAAAGTTAGAACAACGTTTGTAGACAATAATATTTTATTAAAAGTGTTAAATTCTTCTTGTAGATATAAGGATGATTTATTTTTGAATGAACTAGTTTATAAGTTTAATAGGAAAACTATTGTAGATTTGCAGAACGATCTTGATTTAGATGATAGACTTAAATTTATTACATCTGGATATAATGTATAATAAATATAATATAATAAATGTCTTTAAAACTTATTGTTTTTTAATTGTACCTACATCTACTTATTCCAGGTAGTTTGATTGTATGCATATGTAAGACTAACCTAAAATCATGTGTCCTAACCTAATGCTGAACGGCGTCTAGACCTGTTTAATTAAGGGTTACGATCTAAGCTATTGTCATACAAAACATGCAAAAGTCTGATAAAATACATGACATAATGCTCATTTAAGTCAACACTTGATAAAAATAATTGTAGTACATTTGTATATATTCTTTCACTCTGCAGGAAGTCTTTTTAAATAGAACGTAGGGAGCAGAGTAAGTACAAAACAACATACTTTCATACAAGAACGTTTATTGATACAAGTAGTTTCGACTCTACTTAAAACATAATACATAACTTATATATAATATCTATTAAAATAGTACATTTCGTATACACTAATAATGGTACTGCATATCCGACTATAGAGTAAACATGGTAAGTATAACAACAGTTTAAAAGAATAGATAGTAAATATAACTATATCTAATTATTTTATAAAATACTATGTTAACTAAGAGGTAATATACAGAATATATACGCCTGTATTCAGCCTCTAGAGGGTGCATACGCTAATATAAGGTTAGTGAGAGATTAACGATCACTGACCGAAGGGTTAAGGTTGAAGGGTGAAGGGTGAAGGGAGAAGGGTGAAGGGAGAAGGGAGACGGCAGAAGGGAGAAGGGAGAAGGGTGAAGGGTGACTAGCCAAGGTTAATTAAGTTAAACGGAACGTGATATATAAATAGGAGTTCATGTTCAATCATTAGTCAAAATGGAACGGCGACGTGAGTGTGATGTGTGTCATACGAGCGTTTTACGATCAGGGTTTGCACGTCATATGAATATACATCGTGGACACAAAGTTCAGTGTTCTATTTGTTTAAAGTATTTTACACGTCTCGATAACTACAGAAATCATTTGAAACTTGTTCATAGTACCCTAGATGATGATAATAAGACTTCACCTAGCAATAATGTAATATTTAAAGACGTGAATCTGAAACGTCGACACAGTGACACCACCGTTCATGAAACCGCTATGACAACTACAGAAGTCAATAAAGGAGCAAATAATAATAAAATACTAAACGCCCGTAATTCTATACGTAAGAAATTAGCCTACTTTCACAAAGATAAAGCAGAACCTCAGGATATTCCATATATACCTCGACCAGGGACCGTTAATCTCTCACCGAAACTTGAACACACATCTCCAGTTACATCTGTTGAAGATGAAGAAGAAGAAGAAGAAGGAGAAGAATGCGGTTCTGACTTAAAGATTTATCAGGGATTCTCCAACTATTATAGAGCATTATTAGCTAGCGGAGAAAACAAAAACGTAGACAAAACTAGGTACGCTCTATATAACGACGTCGATGAGTGGCGGTTTGGTCGTTCGCTAGTACAGTTTCAGGGAAAAGATATTTTAATTAAAAACAAAATTTTCAATGGAACATCCGGCTTGTTTAATTTACTAACGCTTAAACGAATAAGCTCTCCTAGTCCAACAGAGGAAGATATTGACAACTATATGAAACTAATCTCACTTACGCTAATGCTCATAAGAAAGACTATAGGCGCAACGGTCGACTAATAAGCGTTAAACATTGGAAATACGAAAATGTAATCAGGCCAAATTTATATAGAATAACAGACTTTGGGATTAGTCTCCCCAAAAAGTTAAACAAGATGAAACCGGATTGTATACGTCAGAGTACACCTGATCAACTAGTGGACCGACTTCGTCTGTTGTATACTGTAAAGAAAGCTCTTAGCAGCAGTCTCGAAAACGAAAATGAAATAATTTCAGTCATCGCAGAGCTTAAAGCGAGAAAAATCATAAAATAAGTAAATATTTAATTTGTACTATGTAAGATGATCTTATTGTATTGCTATTTATATGTAATATGATCAAATAAACGATATACATTCTATATATGTTTCTTATTTCTTTACCTCTCTTGCGTAGTAAACGTTCTGGTAGATGATCATTTTGAGTTCCTGCATCATCTTGATACGTTTTATTTCATAGCATTACCAGAGGCAGCAGTATCAGGAGTTTTCCCACGTCTTACATATGCATACAATCAAACTACCTGAAATAAGTAGATGTAGGTACAATTAAAACAATAAGTTTTAAAGATATTTATTATATTATATTTATTATACATTATATCCAGATGTAATAAATTTAAGTCTATCATCTAAATCAAGATCGTTCTGCAAATCTACAATAGTTTTTTCCTGTTAAACTTATAAACTAATTCATTCAAAAATAAATCATCCTTATATCTACAGGAAGAATTTAACACACTTAATAAAATATTATTGTCTACAAACGTTGTTCTAACTTTTATAACAGCGTCCAGGACTTCTTTGTTACCCTCAAGTATACTTTTCTATTTTGTTGTCGTATATTTGTATGTTAGAATATAAGTTAACTAGTTTCAATAAAAAAAGTAAAATATTTATCTGTTTTATTTCTCCAGGTTAAGTCTTCAAGGTTCTCATAACTATAGATATTGTAAGAGAAAATCACGTAGAGTTTCAAAGTTATAAAGACGTATTACAAAACTGTAGAAATCGTTTACAAGGGTAGTAGATATAACGAAAAAAAAAAAAAAAGGTTAAAAATCAGTTCAAAATTACATTACGTCTAGAAAAGTAGAAAAATTTGGGTTAGAATTATTGAATATTTGCATTTTCACCATATGTCATAGGTTTAATTTTTTTATCTCTAATTTTATATAAGACGTTTTGTATAGATCAGGAGCTCACGATAATTTATTGTCATATACTGCCTATGAATATTCTAAAACAGATAAATGTTAGGAATTTTTAAATAACGAAATTTTTATTGAATCAGCTAAATAGATAGTGTACCTATAAGTGAAGCTGGTTAGCAGAGCTCAGCAGCTACATTAAGGTTTTCCCAAAACACTCTTCACTGTATGTTCCTTCACTAATCTAGCATTTAAGCTATACATATTATAGCATATCGATCGATATCATTCAAGTCTAGCTTACGTTTAGTAGCAATTTATTTTTTATTTAATATATCATTCAGATATGTCGTGTTATGTGTTTAAATACGAAATATAAAACATGTCTAAAGCTATGTAAAACTTAGGTTATGTAGGGTTAGCAAAAGACATGAAAATTGAATAATATATCCATATCGTAATACGAATAATACAGGCTCACCATTAGGTTTATGATAAACGACTGCAATTGTTTGAAAAGAAGCTGACGAGAAACGTGATCAGTCGTGTAAATATTTAGGACGTGATAAAATAAAATTATTTTTTAATATTTTAATAATGTTTTATTTCAATGATATATAGTTATATTTTATAAGGAAATTGAAAAACATATTAAGAACATATTTTGATGTACTAATTACATATTAATTAAACATATATAGAAGTAAACAAGGGTTAGTTTAAACGATAAATTACATTATTAAATTTTCAAATCAAATCGTCAATGCGACACAACAGTACAAACTTTCATTGTAATGACTACAGATACATAGAGCGAGGTAAAGGATCTAAAGAACAGCATTCTAGTAACAGTTGACAAAGTAGAAGCTAACAATATGAATTTACTAAAGGAGGAGGTAGAAGAAACGGGTGTCTTAGTAATCGACAATTCTAAAACTTCATAGAGAGTTTTAAGGATTCTACTGTAGACATTAGATTAGAGCTCCGATTTGTAAGCAATATTTGATCAGATCAACTATAATTTGGTCAAAAGTGGAAATTAAAAGGTTAAGCTAGTGACAGATCGAATTCAATAGTCATCATTAATAAAAGTAACTTTTTCAGTCAGTCATGTATTTAGCTACTATACTATGTAACGTTTATAAATAAATAATACATCATTATAGAATAGTCTTTGATTAATGCTCATAAACTGTTAAAAATCTAACATTTTCTTTAAATGAGCTGTTGATGGTATTAAACCTATGCATAACCGTTACGAATTTTTGATATTTACATGATTCGTTGATAGAATACAATGCGTTTGCTGAAACTGTGACTAGACATATACATATACCATAATGAAAATTATTAAGATCTCGCTACTGCACGCGCTTTCATATATGATGAATACGTAGAAATAAATGAAAAACTATAAACTTGTTTTATCGTTTTGTTTATAAAATTTTAATAATGATATGAAATGTCTGCATTGTACGATATGATGAAAAATTCTAGTGTTATCAAGTTGTTATTTCACTCCTTTAATATATTAGAAAGACTCCCATTCTATTGGTTAAGAATTTCAATTGTCACTTTTCTTTCATACACGTCTTAGTTGCTTTGCTAATCTATTTTCTTTTTAAAATAAAACAGAATGCATTTAAAATAATATTATATTTTATATAAAAACATACACACATAAATTAAATCTTATTAATTAAAAAATAAACGAATATAAGAAAATTAAAACTAAATCTTATTTATATAAAAATTAAAGGAATAAAACTAAACTACTCAATAATAAAATATATATTACTAATATTGTTTACACCTACCCTATCTTTTATGTAAGATAAGAACTTTAAAAATTCTTTAAATTTTATCTTAATATCGTCGTGATTGAGCAAAACGGTATCCGATGAGAACCTACGAGTTTCACTTATGATTCCTCCCCCGGGTAGTTCCATTTCTTCTTCTATTACAACAGTCATGATGACGACGTACTTCAGCACGTCGTAGTTATTGCTTCTGGTATTAATTATGGTATTTTTAAATTTAGAGAAGATTTCCTCTTCTCCAAATTTATCTTCACGTTCAGCGAAACATTCAATTTCATTGTCGTCGACGTCACTATCACCACTGTCAACTTGATAATTTTCAGCAGACATTCTATAAGATTGGAAAACTGCAGTCAGTCTATAATAAATTTCAAAATAAGTTTACACAACATCGTTAAAATAAAAGCAACTTACATGATTGATTTCAAAGAAGCAGGAAATTATACTTTGATGATCGACCTCGAACACAGGATAATGAGATGTAATCTAAAAGTTCAAATGATTAGTTTACATAAACAATTGTAGAACATTTACATATTATAGATATAGCAGGTAAACAGTAGTGGAAAGATCGTTAAACATAAAATCATAATAACTTACCTGATTAAATTAAATATACACTGTTAAACTCTGGATAGCTGTGTTGATAATAGTTGTTTTCTCTATGGAAACACTTTCGTACTGATTTGAGATATAAAAATTTCTAAGCTTTATACTCATTCAAGTAACCACGTGACTGACTCACCACTCGACGAACAACGTTTAAAATAACACAAATAAATCTGTTATTATAAAAAACACTTTATCTTAAGTAACAATTATTGTTTATTCCTTTCAGTCATTCGTAAGAACGTTTGTTTATTTATAGTTGAAAGCAGTTTTAAAGAATGTCGAAGACAACCTGGCTAATTAGTTTGTACGTATTTTCATGCAAAAACATTTAGTTTGAAAGTTATTTCTTAAACAGTTTTAGCTATAGATAATCTTTTTTTCTTTTTTGAATTTTTAAAAATAATGCTCTACAGTGTTCTATATTCTTAATAGCGTAGATATAAATCTCTTTGTGTAGCTCAATAAATGATAGTTATAGAGCTGTATTGAGTTATATAACATTTCTCTCATATATGAATTCGCATATATCGAGTTAAAGTTAATGAATGAATACAACATAAATCATTACTCTACTTATTCCATGATTAAGATTTCAATAGTTGAACGAGTTATTCGTGCAATTAAGCAAAAGCTGTATATGATTTAGTTGATAGCCCTGTATGACATTCAGAGTTAGATGTTGGCCCGTGTTTCTAACTGCAGATCTATAGGATAGAAGAAGAATCAGAAAAAGTATTAGGTAATGTTCATTGAATAGACTCTCTGCTTCATTTCATAAATTATTTGTTTTAATAAATAGACATTAGTCAAACGATGGATATCCTCAAATAGGAATGACAACATAAGATTTATTTTAAAATAGATTTATGAGAGAGGGCGATGAGAGCTGACAAATAATATATAAAAATGAGATTGTCGTCGACGTCGCTATCACCACTGTCAACTTGATAATTTCAGCAGACATTCTATCAGATTGGAAAACTGCAGTCAGTCTATAATAAATTTCAAAATAAGTTTACACAACATCGTTAACATAAAAGCAACTTACATGATTGATTTCAAAGATGCAGGAAATTATACTTTGATGATCGACCTCGAACACAGGATAATGAGATGTAATCTAAAAGTTCAAATGCTTAGTTTACATAAACAAATGTAGAACATTTACATATTATAGATATAGCAGGTAAACAGTAGTGGAAAGATCGTTAAACATAAAATCATAAGAACTTACCTGATTAAATTAAATATACACTGTTAAACTCTGGATAGCTGTGTTGATAATAGTTGTTTTAAGTTTCTTTATGACTAACTCACTAAATTCCTTTGTCTGTCGTATTAAACAATACATTTTTACTAGATAATTGTAAATGAAAAGATGCTAAGATAATAATAATGAAATAGAGATAATCTCTAATTTTATATATGACGTTTATATAGAGCAGGAGTGAGTAATTGTCATTTAAAACAATACTTTATGCCGGTTTTAAGATGATAATCTCTTAACAAATTATTTATAAAATCTAAATTCCTTTCAGTCAGTCATTCGTAAGAACGTTTGTTTATTTATGGTTGAAAGCAGTTTTAAAGAATGTCGAAGACAACCTGGCTAATTAGTTTGTACGTATTTTCATGCAAAAACATTTAGTTTGAAAGTTATTTCTTAAACAGTTTTAGCTATAGATAATGTTTTTGAATTTTAAAAATAATGCTCTACAGTATTCTATATTCTTAAACGTTTCATTTAAATAAAATTTTATGAAATCATAACGACCCTAATTCTTTTCTTTCAAACTAAATGTTTATGGCGTATATTTAAACAGGTCTAATGCACCAGAGCTAATCCGACAGTTGATTGACAGTAGCTTAAGAGTTACTTTTGTATAGTTGAAAATAAATTTTTTATTATTACATTTCTACATATTAAATTATTTTCGAAGAATTACACGACGACCTATAGATAAATATCAAATAGGACTGATTTATTTTAAAATAAATTTATGAGAGAGAGAGATGAGAGATGGCAAATAATATATAAAAATGAGATGTACAGAATGAGATATCAGTTATGTAAATGAGAGAGGTGATACACTAATAATACCGTGAATTAATTTAATTCGCGCATGCATATGAGAAATCATATATGTAAATGAGAGAGGAGATATGTAAATGATACCGTGAATTAATTTAATTAGATCAATTAATTTAATTCGCCCATGCATATGAGAAATCATATATGTAAATGAGAGAGGAGATATGTAAGTGATACCGTGAATTAATTTAATTAGATCAATTAATTTAATTCGCCCATGCATATGAGAAATCATATATGTAAATGAGATAGGAGATATGTAATTGATACCGTGAATTAATTTAATTAGATCAATTAATTTAATTCGCCCATGCATATGAGAAATCATATATGTAAATGAGAGAGGAGATATGTAATTGATACCGTGAATTAATTTAATTAGATCAATTAATTTAATTCGCCCATGCATATGAGAAATCATATATGTAAATGAGAGAGGAGATATGTAATTGATACCGTGAATTAATTTAATTAGATCAATTAATTTAATTCGCCCATGCATATGAGAAATCATATATGTAAATGAGAGAGGAGATATGTAATTGATACCGTGAATTAATTTAATTAGATCAATTAATTTAATTCGCGCATTTAATGATGTAACTGTCAAATAATCATATAGATTAATTATGCTTAATATGAATTTTAGTTCGTATAAGATTAGCGCTGACGCGTAACTATTTAATAAATACAACTTTTACAGTCTTTTAATAGATTACCTCGTTGGTGTAGTGGATGCATTGGCTGACTACCATTCGAACGGTCCCCGGTTCAAATCCTGTTGGCTCCATTGGTTTTTTATAAAAAATATTGCTGGTTGCCTATCAACAGGTGCATAGAAATCTACTATACCGATCATATGACGTCACCGATAGATGGCAGTAGTAGTACTAAAAATTTGAATCTAAGGGTGGGAAATCCTAGATGACAAATTGAAAATGAAAGATACAAAATGGCAGATATGTTCACGCATGCATATGAGAAATTATATATGTAAATGAGAGAGGAGATATGTAAATGATACCGTGAATTAATTTAATTAGATCAATTAATTTAATTCGCGCATTTAATTCGCGCATTTAATTAGACCACGCCTCATTTGAATATTAATTCGCGCATTTAATTAGACCACGCCTCATTTGCATATTAATTAGATCGCGGGTCATTTGCATAAAAAGGGAGGGGGGCTGGCCAAGGAGCCCAATACCTACTAGAATACATTTCTTAGTTTTTATTAGGTATGAGTAGTCATTATTCTGTTTTAAAATATGTTCAGTTATTTATATTATGTTCAATAAAACTTTCGTAACTGTTCTTCAATTCTAAATCATGGTTTATTGTAAAATCTTTGCAACTTTACCTAAATCTGTAAAAACAACATCAAGTTTGACAAATTTCTTTAACCACAAACAATTTTATGACATAAGAGTCAAAAACCCATCACTCTTTGATCTATATTTCTTTAATTTTGTTTTATTTATCCAGTTACTAAAGAAATTTGTTATTTGGGTTGCATATTTTACTTTAGCTTGAAATTGAATACACTATAGTTTCTTCTTCCTTTGAGCATTCTTGATTTTGATCGTTCTTTAGCAAAGGTCTTTCGTTCAATTGCTTTGATGTTTGGGAGTTATTACTAATTTCATTTTGAACCAAATCTTCGCTAACGTGTGCATCACAATTTGGGTGGCTATTGCAAAGATAGCGTTTAAATCTTCCAAGGGTTGAAAAAGTTTGTGGGCAACTCTCTTGTTTACAGTAATACTGGCCATCATGATGTTTATGTAAAAGGCTCAAATGACTAACAAGATTAGAGATTTCTTTAAAAACTTTTGAGCATAGACAACAGGCATACATTTTTTATTCCTGAAAAATAAATCTGCATGAAATAGTTATATTTTATTTAACTAGACAAAAAGGGATAGATTTAGACTGTCGAGGTAGTCATAGCTTAGTGAACAGTAAATCTAGTTTTTTACCACATTGCACTTAAACATATTATTTCTCGTTGATTGTTTATTATACTCACAATTATTTCTATTAATTTATAGGTTACTTTGTCTATTTCCAATTGATCGTCATGTAGGTCTGCTTTAACAGTTGTTACTTGTGACTGTTGTGAAAACTGGTACTTCTTGGAATAGTCTTATAGTAACTATATTTCAAGCGTTGTGCCTGGAAACTCGTTATATTTTTAATGCTTAGGTTGAAAAAGTTTTCCGCTTGCGTATTAACTATAGGTACCTATATGAGTTTATTTCACTCTTACTAATTTCCTGATAAGTCAATATTTGTTTCTAATTAATACATTATTATTATATATTAAACTTTGTCAAAATAACTGAATCGTTTATGGATTAACCATTCAATATGTTGTTGGAACTTCAACTTGTTAATTATATTAAGAATTCGACATGTGTTAAAACCTTACCTACTCGAACTACGCATAGGTTTTATTATAAGAAACCATTTCTGAAATTAAAATATTAAATTCTTCACATTAGAATAATCCTTCTGGAAATTAGAAGTGTAGTGCTTAAATCAAGAGCGGAAGGTGTTGTTCCTAGCAGTGTCGTTGTTTCCAAAAGTTCAATACTATCTATGTAATTGAATTTCTTTTAGTTGGCTCTTTTACATCATAATAAAAGCACGGTGTGCGACGTTTTCTATGTGGCAAAGTGCTAACTTTAGCAATGGATAATATGATAAATGATATCAGTTACTCATTAAGTGTTACCAACAGTGATAATATGGCCACTTTTCCCGAACCCGAAGTTGTATATTCTGATAACGTTATTTGTCAAGAATACACAAGAATTAATGGGACTTTTACCCAATGAAACTGATATTAAATTACGTCAACTTCTAGAATCTTGGGGGCTTAGATCAAAAAGTATTCGAAGAATTTCAGGTGAGTATAGAACTATTACTAAAATTACAATTCAATAACAGCTATCAATTGTAGAATTAAAAATAAATATATGGCATCTGAAACCGATAGAAGAACCAGAAATTTCCGAGTTGTTCTCGCAAATCGAATTACCGTTAGGTGTTAGCAGAACGAACAAATTTCAGATACAATCTTAAGATATATATGGAAAAACGAGATTTGTTTTTTTAATTTCTGTTGATACATACATTATATACAGTGAAGCGCAAAAGTCTCCTCACGCTGATACAAAAGTTAATTTACTCTAAAGAAACCTTATTTGCTTTAAATAAACTATTTTGTTAATGTACTTAATTCTAACAAATCATGCTTTGCTTAGAGCAAATCACTTGTTTGAATTTTTAAAATTAAAAAATGTTTGTTTCTATCAAAAAACTTTTGCTCTCCTAAATAAGCTTTTTTTTAATCTCAAATATACAGTCTCAAAGATGTCTCAAAAATAACGAACAATAACGCAGTGGGTTAAAGAGCGTCCGAGGTAGAATCTAAAACTGAAGAAAAAAAAACTTGCAATACTTTTTGCTAATGCTGTTATATTTTGCATTAATTTGATAATAAATAATAAATCATCCGGCATTGGGATAGTCAAAACATTGTTAAGTGATATGTGCAAAGTTGAGCAGAAATTCCTAGAAGTCGATTTAAAAACACGTATATATGGTCAAGGTTAAGTCTTTATAAAAACACTGACATATCACCGTAATAAGCGTTTTTGTTATAAACTGCATAGTTACGAAAAAGTCCCAAACGTTTGATGATAGTTCATCAAACTAATAATTTTTATTATCAAGAGCTTGTTCGAAGGTGTTTTCTATTTTAAATAAAATAGATTCATGGTAAAATTGCTCTTATTTAATAAAACTTCATTTAATTTAATATTAATTTACCTAATTTTAACAATTGTTATGAAAACGCAAATTAACTTACCTAAATTTAACAATCTTTATAAAACCTGGCGCCGTAATTGTGAAAATGTTCTTTAATTAAAAGTTTATCTTCTGTTTATTTTCGAATGTTATTAAAGAACGTAAAAATGTATTTATGTTGTGTATGCCTTTTTTAAATTGCGTTGTTTATTTTACCTAGATCACACTCTGTGTATTTTTGTTATCCTATTAATTTTCGGACAAAAAAGTGTTTTATTTAAAATTTATATGAAAAAATAACGAACTGTGCGTTCTTGTTTATTAATGGAGATATCGTCAAATATTTTTCGCTACACTTTTCATATGTAGACATTATTTTCTTCAAAAAAATGTCCCGAATTTTAACAATAAAAGTGCACTAACAAAAAAAACCGTTTTTTGTCGGAACCGCTTGTCATCAAAAATCGTTTTTTTGTGTCCGTATTTTTATTATTAAAATTACAGGAACATTTTTTTGAAAACAATAATGTCTACACATGAAAATTGTTGATTTAACGAAAAAATTTTGACGCTATCTCTATTAATAAACAAGAACGCATAGTTCGCTATTTTTTCACATAAATCTTAAATAAAAAGATTTTTTGTCTGAAAATTAATAGCATACGAACCGCAAGATTTCTTTCTAACCCCTACAAAAATCTCATAGATATATGAGTTTTCTAAGCTGTTAGCGTGAGCAAAAAGGACACGTGTCTTATTTACGAATTTCTTCAAGATCAACTATCCCCATTCGGGTATTTTGTAGCATAGGCAAAATTGTGCTGTATTGACAAATTCTGTAAAATTCAACAAACTACAGTCCTCAGCATTATTATCAGGAGAATATAAAGCAGAACGTGCAGGACCGAACTCAAAACTTGAACCTTAAATAACTCGGAAAGTAAATATTTTAGAAAAAAAAGTTTAGGAAAAACTTTCTCTACACATCATCAACTATCTCGTATTCACGTATTGTTCGTTATTTTTGGGACATCCTGTATAGAGGTTGCCTACTGAAATAACAACAAAAATAATCTTGTTTATTGTTTCTAGCCTTACTTTGTGGAACTCCATAATCATTAAATAATAAATAATATTTCATAACAAAAATAAGGTTAATTTTGAACTTCATTGTTTTTTATATTTTTTTTTCAAAATGCGGCATTATACATAAGTAGTACAACAGTGGGGCAACTGAGCAAATCGACGTCTAGCGTCGTTGGTAATTACGTCATGCGACGCTAATCATATATGTCGTATGCGTAATGAAAAGAGGCATAAATTGCATATGTGAATTGTAGTATGATTTCAATAGTAAGTGTGTAATTAATAAAAATGTAAATGTTGCATCTCACTCTTTCGTTTAAAAGTGACAGGTAGATTATTAATGATCTAGTCCGAATGGGGTAGAAATTCGATTAAAAACGAATTAAAATTGAGAGAATGAGTAAGTCAATTAGTCACACTTTCGATACGGACGTATTACGAAGTTAACCTTTTTATTTTTTTACGAAATAGATCATAGTTCTGTGATTAATTTAGTACCTACAATATCTATACGGTAATGAGTAACAAATTAGTAAAACATACCATTTTGTTTCTTCAATTGTATGTTTAAATAATTGCATTAGTAAAGGTAATCAGTTTAATTAATTAGCTTTTATTGCTTATTCTTGCAAAGGTTACAAAAAAGTTTACATTTTTATTATTCAATCAGTATGTGAGAAGGAATGACGGAAGAGAGAACGACCAGTAGTCGAAATATCTTAAAACAGATAAGAAACAACACCTCATTATCAACGGGTCGAAAGAAGCACTTAGAATGTAAGTTAACAAATTTGCGAATAGTAAATGTTGAACATAAACATAAAAATAATAAGATCAATACGAAGAAGCAACAAGATGTTCATAATGATGCTAACAATCTTAATAAAAAAGTGAAATGGTTAGATATTAATAGTTGTTTTAACTCTCGTATACGAACTAGTTGTGTGATTAATTTGGAACATACACATGTTAATGAATTCTTAAACGAATCATTTGATTTATTCAAACAAAGAATTATTCGATTTTGGAACAAACATAAGACTACTGTTAAAGTAAATTTTGTTTTTGCTGGAGATTTTGTAAAACAACATGCTAATGAAGAACAGGTTGTTGCGAATGTGTTTAACGTAGATAAAGACCAAGGTAGCCGGAAGTATATAAACACTAAGAATTATACACTACACAGAGGAAATTTGTACGAAGTTGAGTTATCCGTAAAGAAAGAAATTGAACATAAGCTTGAGAAGTTTCATGAAAAACAAAGCGGAGAAGCACTAAAAACCATTGTTAGTTTATGTGTAAACATTAACAATTTATTTTAACTAAAATAGAAGAAAGGTAGCGAAAGAGAGAGAGAGAGAGAGATTATGGTCGAACGAGGAGATAGTGTTACTAGTAAGACTAAAAAACATGTTTCATTTAACGATAAGAAAAACCGTGTACATCATCTAATATGTTGGAGGTTTGCATATACAAATGCACGTAAGTCAGTTTGGATACAACATGCCATTAATAGAATGCGATTTCAGCGACGTATCAAACTCGTTGAAAACATTTTAAATAAGATTTTATTATTGAAAGAGTATAGACAAAAAGTTTATAATTCACGTTTTAATATTATCGTGGACGAAAGATACAACGCAGAGGTATAAATCCGTTTAAAATCTAGGAGTATGGGGTGGGGATTATTTATTTGTTTTAGGATCTTTAAGGAAAATAATTGTATAAATTTGCGTAAAACTCCGTGTTTATATAAAATACCATATATAAAATTAGAAGTGAATATTAATCCTATTGTAATATATTTTGGGTAGGATTAGCAAATAAAACACTAATAAATCGAGTGCGTAATTTATTCCCAAACCAAACTCCAATATTACCAAACATCAAGTGCCTAGCGGATGAATCTCCGTTCATCCAGGTAATGAGCATGCGCACAATACAGTGGTGCCACAATAACTAACAATAGTATAAATCTAAATACACTACACTTCTCCCCTTTTACTTTATTACAACATTAAAAAAATAACTTAACTTACAGATCACATATTATTAACATACTAAATCAGTTAATCTACTTTATAATTTACATTTTTGTTTCTGTTCCTTTCACTACGTCTTAATTCTAATTCGTTTTCATTAAGGTGTACATCCTGACAAGTCAAATCTGAATTTAGGTTTTCAGTACCATCATTAAGTACCGGATTAGAAATAACATGTTCAAATTGTTTCAAATTATCAACTGAAAAGTTATAATCTATTATTTGATTAATGTGTCTACGCCATGTCCTTTCTAATGCAGGTATATGTACAAAATAACTTTTAGAACCTATTCTTTTTTTTATAATTCCTTTTATCCAACCTGGCTTATTCTGTATTCTATAATCTCTAACTGCTACTAATTCATTTACATTGTACTCCCTATTTCTCCTCCCTCCATAAAATTTAATCTGTTTCTCTTGTTCCTTAATTACCCTATTTTGTACATTGCTAGTTAACTTATTACTCATATCATTGTTCACATTATCATTTATAAAATCTAGTACAGATCTTGGTTTTCTATTTAACATTAACTGTGCTGGTGACACACCAGTTGTACAATGAGGTGTTATCCTGTAGGATAATAAGAAATTGTTTAAAACTAAATGTAATTTTTTAGTTGAAGTTTGATCCAAAACTTTGAGTAAAGCCCGTTTAATAGTTTTTATTGAATTTTCAGCTTGGCCATTCGAAGCTGGATGAAAAGGAGCTATTTCTTTAAATTTAATGTGATTTTTCCTTAGAAATGTTTGAAATTCATCCGATTTGAAATACCTAGCATTATCAGAGACAAGATTATTAGGTAATCCAAATCTGGCAAAAATTTATCTTAATAAATTTATGGTAGTAGATGATGTCGTATTAGTCGTTATCATAGCCTCTGGCCATTTGCTATGAGCACCAATTACTACTAAAATATAATATTTTTGAAAAATAGGACCCAAATAGTCTAAATGAATTCGATCCCAAGGTTCCTTAGGATACTCCCACGTTTGCAGAGAAGTTTTTGGAGGAGAGTTTTGAGTCTTTAAACAAAATTGACAACTTTTAATGAGCATTTCTATGGCATTGTTGATGTGAGGCCACCATACATAAGAACGAGCTAAACTTTTAGTTTTTACCATTCCTAAATGGGTTGCGTGAAGCATTTTTAAATAATTACTTCTCAATGCATATGGTAAAACCACTTTGTGGCCCAGCATCAAACAATCGTCTACAACCGAAAAACAATTTTTAAATTTTAAATACGGTTTTAAGTGCGGCTCAAGTGCTCTTGGCCAATCCCGTCTTACATATATGCAAACCTTCTGTATATCAGAATCATTTATGCTTTCTTTCTTGATTTGTTCCCAGTCAATGGGTAAATCATCGTTAGATGCAATAAAATTTAGATATGGATTATCACAATCATTCTCCATAAAATATTGATTTAATGGCAATCTGGAAAATAAATCTGCTTGAGTTAGTTCCGATTTTACATATTCAATTTCATAAGTATAATTGGAAAGAATCAAAGCCCAACGCTGCAATCTATGTGCTGCTAGAATGGGTATGCCCTTTTTGTTTCCAAATAAAGTTAATAAACATTTTGCATCAGTCCTAATAATGAATTTCCTGCCATAAAGATACTGGAAAAACTTTTTAACGCCTACAATTATGGCCCATGCCTCCTTCTCGACCTGTGAATAGTTTTGTTGGCTTTTTGTCAACATTTGAGAAGCGTAGGCTATTGGCCTTTCATCATTTTCATCATATTTGTGTGAAATAACTGCTCCAACACCATAGAATGAGCTGTCGACTGACAGTATAACTGGCAATTCTGGGTTATAATGCACTAAAATAGGTGAAGAAGCTAAAATACCTTTTACTTTGTCAAAAGAAATTGAACAATCCTCGGTCCATCAAATCGTACATTCTTTTTGAGTAAATTATACAGAGGTTGGAGAATGATTGAGCCATTAGGTATAAATTTATTGTAAAAATTTACAAATCCCAAGAATGATTTTAATTGTGTTACATTCTGTGGAACAGGAGCTTCCAAAATAGCCCTAACTTTATCTTTGCAAGTATGCAAAACGTTACTGTCAATCTTATAACCTAAATATGTAACAGATTGCTTAAAAAATTCACATTTATTAATAGAAATTGTCAATGAATTCTTATCTAATCTCTTTACTACTTCTTGTACCCTGGAAATATGTTCGGAACGATTACGTCCCGTTATAAGGATATCGTCAAGAAAACAGGCAACCCCATCTATTCCAGCAAGTATTTGCTCCATAATACATTGAAAAATAGCTGGCGCATTAGCAATACCAAATGGTAACCTATTATACACAAATAAACCTTTGTGTGTATTAATGGTAGTTAATCGTTTTGATTCAGAGTCTAATTTGACTTGTTGATATGCATTAGTTAAGTCTATTTTGGTAAACTCCATGCCCCCTTGTAACTTACTAAATAGATCTTCAATACGTGGCAAAGGATATTTGTCCACATGCAAGACTGGATTGAGAGTGATTTTGAAATCACCACATATTCGAATCCCACCTCCTTTCTTAATAACCGGAACAATTGGAGTTCCCCACTCGCTGTGTGATACTGGGCTCAAAATGCCTTCATCAACTAGTCTCTTCAATTCATTTTCCACTCCTTCACGCAACGCAAATGGTAATGGTCGAGGTTTGAAAAATCTCGGTTTCGCTTGCTCTTGTACTGCTAGATGTATGGTGCCTCCATTGTAACAACCTAACACAGACGAAAAGACATTAGGAAATGTTTTAATTAAATCTTGTTTTACTGAATCAGTATTATTGTATTTTACATCATTAATACGATTTATTGACAAATTAAAAGAATTGAAGAAATCACGCCCCAATAGGGGTGGTCCACCCTTATCAACTATAAATAATTTAATTTGCTTCCTTAAGTTATTGTAACCAATGTTTACGTTTATATAACCTAATGGTGTAATTAATGAACCATCATAGCTAAGCAATGTTTTATCAGTGTCTTGTATTTCAAAATAATTTAAATATTCTTGCCACAACTCACAAGATGTAACTGATACTGATGCTCCAGTATCTAGTTCAAACATAAAATTTTAATTATCAATCATTATTTGTAAAACAATAGGTTTATTACTTTGTTTACTTTCAGAGGTTATCATAAACATCGTTTCCAAAACTTCACTTAAATCTGAAAAATTTACATCTGGCTCATCTAGAAAATTATTTCGATTACTTTTGCACAGTTTAGCTAAATGACCCTTAGTTTTACATAAATTACAAAAATAATTTCTATAAAAGCACTTATCTTTGTTATGATTCCGTTTTCCACATACAGAACAGCTGAGATATGATTTTGAATTTGATCGCTGCTGCGACGCAGGTCCCCTAGCGGTTTGCGTTGTTACCTTTTCGGCCAAGTTCCTGTTCTGCGCGCTTGCGACTTGGTTTCCATGACAACTGTGACGTCGCTGGCCTACGTGGCTTATCGCATTTCGACAACCACCTGCTCGTTGATAAAAAACCTCTTCTTTAACTTGAAAGTTTTTTATTGACGGCTTTTCAATTTGACTGCTGGCTAATTCTATAACCTTATTGAATTCAATTGATGATTTTTCTTCGAAAATCTTCTGCATTATGTGTGGATCGTCCAATCCCATTATGAATTTATCACGTAACACTACATTTAATTCACTTCCAAATTCACATTTTGACGCCAAAGATCTTACTCGTGCTGCCCATTGCGGAATGGTTTCATCCTTATTTTTAATCGCACTATAAAATTTATATCTTTGAGCGAACGCACTGATTGTAGATTTGAAATGAGTGTTATACACATTTATTAATTCTGCATATGTTTTATCCTCTGGAAGAACGGGAATACATAGGCTGTAAATTAATCTATACGCTTCTTCATCGCAGGCATTTAAAAGAAGAGCTCTCTTCATTATTGGATCTTCTATTTTATTAGCCACGAAAAATTGTTCCAACCTTGCTTTATAAATACTCCAATCTGATTCTTGTAAGCAAAATTCTCTTGGATTTCCGATCATCGCTGTTGCGGTTACCGGTGTCGGTGCGCTTGATGGCGGTGGTATCTCCTCTCCTGTAGCGTTCACGTGGTCGCTCACTTCGGTTCACTTCACTACTTTTTTTACGTAATAGGCTTTTATTACCGCGATGGTTCGATTTCTTTTTTCCTCGTCGCCAACTTGTAATATATTTTGGGTAGGATTAGCAAATAAAACACTAATAAATCGAGTGCGTAATTTATTCCCAAACCAAACTCCAATATTACCAAACATCAAGTGCCTAGCGGATGAATCTCCGTTCATCCAGGTAATGATCATGCGCACAATACAGTGGTGCCACAATAACTAACAATAGTATAAATCTAAATACACTACACCTATGTATAGTGAAAATAAAAAAAACATTTACGGTAATGTTGTAGCTGGTACATGCGATGATTTTACTCAACCAGAGGTGGATTATGTTCTACATTATAATAATGGAGAAAAAAGAATTGTTACAATGGGTTTTTGTCAATGTAAAGCTTCACCTGATTATTATAAGCATTTTAACAGAATAAAAAATGGTGACGAAAAGATAACGCTTATAGGATGTAACACAGTTAGAAAAAACATCGATATAACTAATGTTGAAAAACTTATTATTTTGTGTAAACATAAATATGCAACAGTGGACTATCAGCCTGAAGATAATACTCAGTTTACTTTAAGTGCAAAAGAATACTATGAATATTTTGAATAGAAGCAAGTCTGAACAAGTCTGATCCTGTAAAAACTTGTAATCGAGGGTGTTGATATAATGTGCATGTAGATATAGAGAAATTAAAAGATCTTCCTCATTCAATATTCGAGAGGGTTGAGATAACTATGATGCAGATCGATGAAATTGTGCAATTACCCATAGACATATTAAGAAAATATTACAAGACAGACATTGGTCGTATTTTCAAACAATTACCGGAATGGAAACAAAAAGAACTTATTGATTATTCATACTGTAAGTGTATTCGTTTTACTTCAGCAGTAAATAGTGAAGTGATTTTCTCCGAGAAACTATTTATTTTCAAATCTTGTAATATTTTTTTGTTAAAAGGAAGTCATAAATAACAGAGAATTTTAGTCTTAACTAAACACTCTCACAGTCACCGAAATGGGATGATTTAATTTACGAAAATGCAGACTGAAATTCAGAGAACAAAAACATACGAAATGTCGAAATGTAGGGAAAGATTTATGCTTGCCGAGTTTCTTTAAATAGACAAAAAAAATAGTTTTGGCTGGTCACGGATGACACAGCCAGGGGCACTCGACTTCGGTCACGGCGTATTAAAAAGGCATTAAGGGTCAGGAATACTTTAAAATCTCGGAATATACATAAAGCCGTTAATTTTAAAACATCAAAGATTTAGCTTCAAGCAGATAGTTTATTTTCAGAAAGTTTTCTTAAAGGGGCGTGAAAAAAAGAGACATTTTTGAATAGGGAACCGGGCAGTCCACCATTGAAATTGGCAATAGGATTTGAATGGTTGATTATTGGTTCATTCTAAAGCGGAAGAAAGGGAGAAATATTTTAAAATCGAGGGGAGCAGAAAGAAATTTGAAGAAAAAGAAAGTTTGTTGAAAACTAGCGGGAGAAAAAGTCGGAGGTGCGTGCGAAAGATTGCCTTTAGCTGATGACTTAAATTCTTTCTTGTTTGATTTTTGACAAAGGTTTAGTAAATTTTGCTATATATTCGTTGCCATTGAGGTGTTTGGATTAGTGCGGTGGTTAAGCGTAGTAAGTAAAAGAAAAACTCATTTCAAATAAACTAGGAGTTGGTGATTGGTGGTTTGTGTTCGGTGTTGTGGATATACGTACTAGCTGAGGTTTAAACACGGGAATTTAAGGTAGTAAGAAAAGAAAGTCTGTTTATTTTTTTTATCTAATTGCTTCATAAAGTGATTAGATTTTGACAAGTTATTTTGAAATCTTGAGGGTTTGATTGATAAGGCAAAACATTTGAAATCAGATATCTTAGCACACTTCATAAACGAATATCACCGAATGATAGGAGAACTAATTGAAGAGATTTTAACAAAGTGATGAAAATGCACGAAAGCTGGATTTAATTCCATTATCCTAAGGTCAGAATAGTCAGATAAAATTACCATCGCGAACATTAGAGTAAATTGAAATGCTTTGTTTTTTTTACTATTGTAAGGTCAATTCTTAATCATGTTAGCATGCTGGGCGGTCCACCGAGGGAGCACCAAGAGCTGGTTTTCGAGAGCCCGCGTGCTTGAACCTCTCCAACGACTACCATGGCACGAGCGTCCGACAGTTCTCGGCGTCTCCGTTAGCCCAACGTTATATATTTTTACTCTGACGCACATCTGCGACTCTGTTGATGAACTTGACCTTCGTGAGTTTTCTTTTCTCGATTCCTGGTGAAAGGAGGAATCGAGGACTGAGCTCGGCGGAGTAGAGTTCATACTTCGGACTCCCTATGCTGTCTCATGGTAGTAACTGTGATCCACGTCTGTCTTGATACCGGTAGGAAGGTGAGAGCTCCTACCAACATCTCGACCTGTTGACTGGGACTACCCAACGATGACCGACCACTGTTAATTTGATTTGTATTTTTGCTGATCGTTCAAATAAAGAAATGGTGATGCTATCTGACAGATTGATAAGATGTTTAACTAGTCTTGAACGTAGAGAGAATTGTTTTTTGCAATCGATGGAGCTTGTCCATCCTGCATAGAGTTGTTCGTCGTGCTGCTTTGCGTCAAATATGCATGAATTTCGGTAACGCTGTAGATGAATAGTATTCGGAAAATGCGAACAAACGTACAACTGTTTGCAGGCAATCAAACATTAAATTTCACATGAGAATTCATTTTCATAGGGTTAGGACTAGAAGAAACTTCTTATCATTAAAAGCAATAGGGAAATCAATATTCAACAAAAAGGAAAGGTCAAGTATGCTCTTATTATGTCCATTACAACTAATGTCATCTACAAGAAATCTACATATTGAATTATTGTTCAATGATTCATGCAATAATAATATTCAAGTTGAAATTATTATTATTTTTTTCTGAAAGTCATTGATGTTAGAGACGAAACAGTTTCACTGAGTTGTTTGATGTTCATATGAATTGTTTGTTGTTAAGAGTTGCAATAATAACAGTCAGGTTGAAATTATTGTTATGTTTGAAAGTTACTTATGTTGGAATCTAAACAGTTTCACTGACTTATTTGATAGATGATTGATGTCTTCAATATGCTGCTGATAAATAGATTGCAATTCAGATATTTTAACTTTAAACTCATTTTCTTGCATGTGAGCTAAATTAAGGCGTTTTTCAAGATCACATTTTATTTCCTCCAATTTCCGAGCATAGTTGGCTTTATCATCAAGATCTTTCGTGACTCGATTAATCTGCATCATTAAACCAAAGAATATTAACCTTATAACGGAACAAGAAGCGACACTAATGCGAATGGGGTGAAAGTGTTTTCTAATGCGCATGTTTACTGGAAGTGTCAGTTGAACAGCAGCTGAGGGCCAGAGGAGCGGTCAGTCAGCTGTTCGCATGTGAACTGGGGCGTATTGTGTTTGAAAGTAACTTTAAAAACATCGCTATTCAATCACGTGTTGGGCATAACCTGTTAAATTTGTTTAAATTGATTAAATATACACCAAAATGCCCACAATTTCCGCTGGACTTTTTGATGAAGCTTTTTTGTCGAATGAAGATATTTCATACATTGAAACGTTTCAATCTCGAATTGAAAAACACGCCTCGAAAGCAACGGAAACTTGCTCATATTTTACATTTGTAATATTTTTGAATATTAACAGTCGATGTAATTACCTATGAATAAAAAAAACCTGTATAATTTGCTTATGTTGATTACCTACTCCAATTTATATTATCATTAATAAATCTTACGTGTGGTTGTACCAACTTCTACCTCTACCCATATTTATCAATTTTAAATTCGCGCGCTGTATAGCACCCTGGCAAAATGGCTGACGTGCTTGAAGGTCACGAAAAAGGGAAGTGGAAACATCAAACGAACCGCCTTAAGTGTCGCTTCTTGTTCCGTTAAGGTTAATATTCTTCGATTAAACCTTGATGATGCTCCTTAGTAGACATGGTTTGTTCATTTAGAGCATGCAAATCCACATTTAATTGATTGTTGCGATTTTTCAACTCTTGAATAGTTGCTTCGGCTTCACAAATTTGATTAATGTATAAATCAGCTTGTTGATGTTTTAATTTGAGAGCAGCATTTTCTTTATGAACTTTTTTGAGTACAAGTATATCTTCGTTATTCTTAGCATTTAAACGGTTTATTGTATCCATATGTGCATGCAGAGTGTTGTTAGCAACATGCAATTCCTGTTGTTTAGTTTGCAATGCTTCTTCTATACCACGATATTTTTGTTGTAACTCCGATTTTTCAAATGTGAGTTCATTACGAACTGCTCTTAATTTTGCATGAGAATTCTGTAAATCTTCTTGTTTTTGAATATTAATGTTGTCTTTTTCAGCTAATTGTTTCTTTAACTTCTCGACTAGATCTTTTTTACCCTCACTCCATTCTGGTGCTCTTTAGGATTATCCTGCCGCATGTTTAGTAAGAAATTTATAAATTTAATAAATTTAATTTAATAAATTTATAAATTTATATTTAGTAAGAAATTTATTTAGACTTGCAGTCACTTATAAATTTCTTACTAAACATGCAGCAGGATAATCCTAAAGAGCCACCAGAATGGAGTGAGGGTAAAAAAGATCTAGTCGAGAAGTTAAAGAAACAATTAGCTGAAAAAGACAACATTAATATTCAAAAACAAGAAGATTTACAGAATTCTCATGCAAAATTAAGAGCAGTTCGTAATGAACTCACAGTTGAAAAATCGGAGTTACAACAAAAATATCGTGGTATAGAAGAAGCATTGCAAACTAAACAACAGGAATTGCATGTTGCTAACAACACTCTGCATGCACATATGGATACAATAAACCGTTTAAATGCTAAGAATAACGAAGATATACTTGTACTCAAAAAAGCTCATGAAGAAAATGCTGCTCTCAAATTAAAACTTCAACAAGCTGATTTATACATTAATCAAATTTGTGAAGCCGAAGCAACTATTCAAGAGTTGAAAAATCGCAACAATCAATTAAATGTGGATTTGCATGCTCTAAACGAACAAACCATGTCTACTAAGGAGCATCATCACGGTTTAATGATGCAGATTAATCGAGTCACGAAAGATCTTGATGATAAAGCCAACTATGCTCGGAAATTGGAGGAAATAAAATGTGATCTTGAAAAACGCCTTAATTTAGCTCATATGCAAGAAAATGAGTTGATAGATGATTGTTTGAATGAATTGTTTGTTGTTCAGTATTTCAGGCACTAACAACATGCCGGTTGAATTTATTGCTATTTTGAAATATCACTTATGTTAAAAATTAAGGCTTATTTGGTTTGGTAAAAATTTGTTTTTGATTCAACCATTCAGGTTGAAATTACTGTTGTTTTTGTGACATGGAATGCACACCAATAGTATTGTGGCATCAATCAAATTGTGAATGGCTTTTGCCATAGGCAGGTTTTTTACCGCAGTTTTTCCTGACCTAGATAAGATCTCTTTAGACGAACTGCGGGCACAAGACTAATGGGGATAAATAAAATTGATGAAAATGTGTTTTACTTTTTGGAATGAAATAAAAGAAAAATTCGTAAAGAATTTCTGTGTAATAAATTGAGATTATAGATGAGCTATATTATACATATTTTTTTAATATAAATTTTGTTAACTCTTAATTGCCTTATCTGTTAAACACCTAACCTTATAGGATACCACACTGGCTAAACAAACTTGGGTGCCTGGCATGTACTCACATAGGCAAAAATTTTGATAAATAATAAAAAGAATCAATCTAAGGGACGCTTTTCACAACGAGGCGTCTATTAAAATATTTTCAGGACAAGATCATATGCTTCGTCCTGCAGGGTCCAGAGAAATGTCAGGTATAGTAAAAAGAGAAGCGTATGTGTATAACATATCAATATCACTACAATAGTGACGAACCTGATGGTCCACCTCCACTTAGAATAAATTGTTTTAAGTGTAAGTCAACTCAATAAAACCGAGAGGGATGAGGGAAGGAAGGAAGGAGGAAGAAAAGACTACTTAATCTAATACTAGTTGTGAAAGTGTTTAGACGTGTATGTACTTTTTCTTGTAATCATGGATCTAGTAAATAATGCTCAAGAATGGTCTTTAGATAATCTAGAAGAAGTTTCATTTGATCCTTCACTAGGCAATGTTACACTTATTCTCTCTATTTATCTTTTAAATATAATATGAACGTTTATTTATGCTTTTGATTATAGATCAATGTATTCAACGGTTAAGAGATGCTGTAGCATATTCGCCTATACAAACGATTCCTTTACAATCACACCAACTCGTATCACCAACATCATCACCTTTAATTTTCTCTGAAGACTACAATAACATCGACGTAATGAACAACTCGTTAACGAATGATGAGGAGGTTATCAACATCAATAATAACAATCATGCTGTAGCCTCGACATCGCAACAATTTTCTGAAGCGGCGTCGTCATCATCAGCATCATCATTCATAAACGTATCCGAAGAAGATAATGATCTTACATCACCTGCCAATCTTCAATTATTAGTTAACACGTCATATCCTTTGGTAGATCTTAACGAAGAGGGTCGCAGTGATGATGTGCATTATATTCATGTAGGATTGCATCCTCATGACTTAAACTTTAAAGTCGTTGTTAAATTAGAGTGCGTGAATAGATATTGTGTTAATAGTGAAATAATTCTAGAAACATTTCATTGGGACGAATTGTACAATATAGATGTTGAACACAAGTTTCGTAATTTTTTTACAAACAACTCTGCTGCAACTACACCAACAAACCAATCAGAAGCTGTTGAGGATGAAGATTGTAGATCTATAAAAAGAGTAGAAACAAGATATTTTTTCCTTTAATCTTGAATTTCAAATAGATAAGTATAAAAGATATGGAAACCAAGTAATGATCATTTATAATAAATCAGCTATCTGTTTGAAAGATTACGAATTCGCACGCATGCTGCATTTGGTTCCCTTAATAAACTACAACATTCGAAATCATCTTAACATAGATTTCTACGAGTACTATTATAACACTGTAACAGTGTTAGCAGAAAACTTAAAACGCGAGCAACATTATAACAGAAGACCTTCATCATCTACAATAACAGACTCTTCAATTTTATTTAATGCTGAAATGATGTGTGTACACTCTACGATGAACCAGTATATTCAACACATAACATATTACCAGTTGTTGCTTGAACTTGTAAAACATCATCCAAACGTATATTCGATGATGTATATGCTAGACTAAAACCTTTTCAGATCTTGTTCGAGAATAAAATGTAAGAACTTTCCTATACTAAGTAGAAGCAACATGGATTACAATATCAACATCTTCAACAAAACAAACAATAATCGTGTTCCGAAAAAAGTTAATTCAAAAAAAGTGATGAAAAGTGACTTAAAACATATCATATTGAGAAGTAGACTTAGTGAGTTTATAGCAAATCTTAAGAAATTGAAAACTGACTTGATCAATTACAATCAGTTAAATAATGTGTTATGTAAACATTTTACTCTATTGTCAATAGATGATAATTTTAGATAAGCTTTAATACTAACTTTTTAGATTTGTAATGATGTTAGATACTAGTGAGACATAAATAAACGTATGTACATTTATATATTCCGAGTTTTTATTCTAATTATAGTAAGTAATCTATAAAAAGAAAAAGAGGAAAATAGACAGAGAGAAAAGTATATATAAGATGATGTATATACAAGTATCTCATTTAAATGATTGTTCATAGAGGAGAAGGTCTTGTCAACAGAATAATTAATAAGCTACCTTTTGAACTACATCTTCCTTCGTATCAGTATTGCGGACCTGGAACTAAACTTCAAAAAAGACTACTGCGAGGTGATCAAGGTATTAATCTTTTAGATAGAGCGTGCAGAGAACACGACATCGCATACGATCAATCTGAAGATCTAGCGCACAGACATAAAGCTGATAAGGTGTTAGAAGAAGCTGCTTGGAAACGGGTTAAAGCTAGAGACGCTTCATTGTCAGAAAAACCCTCGGCTTGGTTTGTTACTAATATGATGAAAACAAAACGTAAACTAGGAATGGGTGCTACATCATCCTTACTGTCTTCCTCTATAAGAAAAGGTAAAAGAAGACATCTTAAGAAAAAACGTGTAACATTTAAGGGTGGTCTGTTAAAAGAACTCTCAAAGACGGTTTTATTAGCAAACCGTACAGGAAGTGTAGGTAAGGAGCTAGTAAAATTTGCTGTTAACGCTGCTAAGAAAATAATTCATCGGATAGGAGGAGAAAAGCAAGTTCCTGTTCCAAGGGTAATTCCTGTTCCAAAAGAAGGAGGTATTCTACCTCTTCTGCCAATTTTGGCTAGTCTTTCTGCATTAGGAGCATTAATTGGAGGTAGTGCCCAAGTGGCTAAGGCAGTTAATCAAGCTAAAGATGCTAAAAGACGTTTAGAAGAAGGTAAACGACATAATCAATCAATGGAAGCTATAGCTCTAGGTAAAAGCGGTAGCGCAATATTCTTGAAACCATACAAAACAGGTTCAGCACTATTCGTACGACCATTTGCTTCCTCTACACTTTCTAAACGTTGTAGAGTATCGACTAATAAAAAAAAAACATTAATCATTAGTAAACTACCTCATAGACCACTTACCGATATCGATTTAAGAAAGTATGCAAAGGACAAAAAGATATCACATTTTCGTGGAGTGTTTATGAGATCATCTCTACCTGTTAGTGGGCCTCGGATTAGAAAAGAACGAGGTATCGTAAATTTTGATGATATGAGCGGACCTGTTACGCACTGGGTTGCATACATCAAAAAACATAACACGGTGTTGTACTACGATCCGTTCGGTGATCTAAGACCTCCTCAGGAATTAATCAGATACTTTCGAGGATGTGAAATATATTACAGTTACGAGCAAGAACAACAATTCAATACATACATCTGTGGCTATCTCTGTTTAAGATTTCTTCTCACCTCTCATTCTCACATACATACATTATAAAACATCATGATTAAGTCTCTACTAATCAATCATGATTCGATCGTGCACAGTGTATGGTAGATGAAACATAATATCAACAGGTCCGATTTATCCTCCAATCAAACTAGATCGAAATCATCGATACTCATTAGGTTTAGTAGGATTGTATACAAGTCACACGGTACGAAATATTTTCGAGGGATTCAATAAATTTTATTATGGAGACAAAGTAATAACTATCGATTCAGGTAGTTACGAATTAGACGAGATCTACTCATTTATAAAACGTCAAATTAATAGCGAAAATCCACAGGAGGTAGAAAAGGTATTGAAAATAAAAGCTAACACGAATACGGGACGGTGTGAAATTGAAACTTTAGAAGAAATTGTAGACTTTAGCAAAAGTGATAACATAGGACCTACACTAGGATTCAGCGAACGTATATTAGAGGTTAATACGAGGCACGTGTCTGATCAGGATATTAACATTCTTTCAACACCTAACATTTTTGTAGATACTAATATTACTACAGGAGCTTATAGGAATAATCAATTGTGTCATTCGATCTTCGAATTCGGTATATCTGTACCTCCAGGTTATATAATCATGAAAGAACCTTCACGCGTATGCTACTTTCCTCTAAACGTTAACGAATTTGATAATATAACCATCAGACTTGTAGATTCTACAGGAAAGCTTGTAAATTTTTCTGAAGACACATATACCAGCATAACTGTAGAACTTAAACAAGATCCTGTAACATGGTATTAATCTTGAACGAAAGGGATAAAAGAGCATTACTATCACCTAGATATACTAGTCTTCGTAGTAATTGTACTAGTGCAGACATACAGCTTTCGATAAGTGACATTCTGTTTCTCGAATCTCTAGGATTTAAAGTCTTAATCAAACAAAGATCGAGTTAAAATAAGATTTTAACATGTAAGAAAAAGACGAGAATATCAGTAATAATGGAACTTGATGCTAAAAGATATAAAAGATCTTCAAGATATGAAACATCACGATATTCTACAACAATATCATTTGATGATAAATTAGATGTATTTAACAAACCTAATTTTGACGAGTCTATAATAAAAGAAGACTACTACACATATTTACCGTTTACACAAAATTTTAACAACTGGGACGCTATTCGTATAGAAATTCAGAGTTTTGACAATATTATAGCATTATATGATAGTTTCATTTACATTAAGGGGACTATCACCCCTAAACAAGAGGGTCACCAGTATGAAATAGGTCATAATTTTCCATATTTTCTATTTTTACGAGATGCAATTGATACTGGGCACAAATCAAATCATAGATATTTGTAAACAATCAGGAATAGTGAACACGATACATGGTCTTGTTGCAAACAGTAAGGAAGATCGCGGTCTTGGTAGCACAGGATGGAGCATAGAAATAGAACGAGACGATCATATTGCTTCTCTTACACGTTTTACTTGCTGCATACCGTTAAATAAAATTTTCGGTTTTGCAGATGATTACAGGAAAGTCCTTGTCAACATGCGATGCGAACTAGTGATTTGATTCGAACGAAGAATGATTTCAACTGTTATAAAAGTGCGAGCGGTGCTCAAGGTACTGATGTAGATTTCAAGATAAATAGAATATCGTGGGAGGTGCCTCAGATACGTCTAGGAGACGAATCGAAATTAAATTTAATGCAAAAGCTACGATTGAATTCTAATATTATTCTTCCCTTTAGACAGTGGGAGTTACACGAATTACCTTCATTTGGTACATCTAAGACGCAAGTGTGGCGTATAAAAAATTCTAACGAGTTGGAGAAACCTAGATGGATCCTGTTTGTGTTGCAAAAAGATGTTCAAGGTACGAGACAAGGTACAGCTAGTGAACTAATGCATTCTAATATTGTAGACTTGAAAGTTTACTTGAACTCGCAAGTGTTTCCCTATCAGAGATTGAATTTGGACTTTGAAGATAACGATTATCTACCTGCATATCTAAACTATAAACGGTTTCGAGAAAACTATTATTCAGGAGCAGGAGAAGGAAGAGTCGGAGATCGAAACTCTTTGTCTAGAGATAAATGTTTGCTTACATACAAACAGTTTAAACCACATCCGGTGTTTGTGATTGATTGCACCCGCCAGCTTGAGTCTATGAAAGATTCATCTGTTGATATTCGGTTAGAAGTGAAATCAAGCAATCCTTTCATAGCAACAACTAAAGCTTACTGTCTTATCTTACACGATGCGATAATGGAGTACAATCCCTTTTCAGAAATGGTTACTAAACATATTCGTATGTAGTCATTGAGTGTTTACACCTTCCTCCTCCTACTCCTCCTTTCGGTTCATTACATATATGTAACGAATACAACTTCTAGACAACCTTAGAAACATGAAAATTGTTAAACAGAAACAATCACTGCCTATACTAAACCTGGACATTGATATTGGTGACGTGGCCGATAAGAAAAGACATGGTGATCTATTTCCTTCATCGTGTATAGTAGTAGCAGGAGCTAGTTCGTGTGGTAAAACAAATGCAGTAATATCTCTGTTAATACATCCTAATGGTCTACGATTTAAAAATTTGTATATATACTCAAAGTCTCTGTTTCAACCGAAATATCAGTTTTTAAAACAAATCATGACTTCTATTAGAGGAATGAAATATTTTGAATTTACAAACAACGATGATGTTATTAGTCCTAATGAAGCATTAGAAGATTCAGTATTTATCTTCGATGATATAGCATGTGATAAACAGGATAAGATAAAGCAGTATTACAGTATGGGCAGACATAAAAAGATTGATGTGTTCTATCTAAGTCAAACGTACGCTAAGGTGCCTAAACATTTAATTAGAGACAATGTTAACATAATTATTCTTTTTAAACAAGATGATCTAAACTTACGACACGCTACGAAGATCATGTTTCAGTAGACCTATCGTTTCATCGTTTCAAGGATCTATGCAACTTATGTTGGGTCGATGAATACGGGTTTCTAGTAATTAGCAAGAACAGTTCACTAAATGAAGGTAGATATCGTAAAGGATTTGATTCCTATATAAGTTTGTAAAACAGTGTGTTATTTATCATTTGCGTAGTATACAATGATCCCTGCTGAGGTTGCATCAGAGAAGATGAAGAATGATCAACAGGATAGTAAAGAAAAGTTGAAACGTAAAGTGATAGAGTCAATAAAGGATATGAAGAAAAAGTTTGCATACTTTAAACATGATAAAGCTCAAACAGATTTAGAGTATCATACTAAACATCATCAAATTATAGATCCTCTACAGGGTATTGCTACTACTATCGATAAACACAAATCTCAAACTATACCTTGAAACAAAATAAAATCTGGTACACGTTGGACCGTCAATGAAACAAAGGTTTTATAGCCACGGTAAAATAACAATAAAAGGCCCCGCGATTGGGCGCCAGTAAAACAAAGCTTTTTTTTCTATACAAGAACACAACTATAAAATTATATATACTTACTTTATCAAAGAAGCTCAAATTATTTGCCACAGCTTGAGATTTAAACTCTCTCTTACAAATTTATTATTCAAGTCGTAGGTATTGGTTCCACAGTTGTATAAATTGTGAAAAGGTACTCCTTTTCACCTTTATCTACTGATAAAGGTCTCAAAACACAAATAATAACTCAAAAAGGGCGCCATCTGATTATGAAGCTTAAGGTGTTTATTATAAATAAACAATCAAAGATGTTAATTGAATAAGCTTTAAGATTTATTGAATTCACTAACCAGAAAATGAATAAAATATTAAATTAAAACAAAAAAGATTTTGTTTAGTTAAAAATTTTGGAATAAAAATGGAATAAGATGTTCATAATTATATGGTTCCGTTTTTAGATCCTTAGTATAAACTAAAAACTTTTATTTAACAAGAAGAAAATGGATAAGAAATAACAATACATATGAATAATAAAACACACACTCATAAATTTATTACAAGTATAATCAATATTCCGTAAATAGTAATTAACCTCTCTAAAATAATTACACCAAAGTAAATCAAGAAAGATTTACATAAGACCTTTCTTTAATCAGCAAAAGTAACCAAAAACTTGATTAGATTGGCCAAAAGAATTATTCAGTAAAATTTACTTAATTATTAAAATTTATGTTGACCTGACTTCGTTGAAAAAATCTACAAACAGATATCCAAAGCATATTATGCAATTTAGATTAGTCCAAATATTATTAACATTGATTATTTTAAAGTTCTTTAATATTAAAGATTTCTAAATAATATAGAGAGCTCTCTTCCTAATGAAAAATCGCCAAGTTCCTTATAGAAAGGATTCTTAAAAACTAGAATGAAATGGTAAACAATCTCTTATAAAGTACAATACCTTTAATTATTATCCTACTTAACTCGTTGAAACCAATCTAACACACTCCAGGAGAAATTGGAAAATGGCCTCTATTCCGAAGAATCCTAATTGACATTAAATGGGTCTCGAAGTGTTGAGTTTCTGGTAGCCAAATCCAAGGAAGATTCCAGTTTAATTACTGTCTTTTGCGCATATGATTTCACAAATAAGTTCGATCGAGCACACATTAAATAATCCACTATTTTAAAATGTTTATACGTTATAACGTATTTACTTTTATTTGCAAAATAAAACGGTAATGTTTCTCAGAAATTTAAATTTCAAGTACCACTTAATGCGTTTACATTCTTTGCGCGAAATTCTAATTTACTGTATTAATTTATCGGAGAACGAAAATCTGTCTAAATTCTGGATCAATTTTAAGTAGTTTTTCTTTACAATAAAACTGCACTAGTCTTAAAACCAAACGAAACGAAATAATTGTTTTTAGTAGTTCTTCATCATAACATGAAACACCATTGTTTATTCGCGTTACAAAATTATAAATCTTTCTAACACGATTTAACGAGACGTAAATCCTTTCAAAAAAGATTTGCACTTGGCAACAAAATAACACTAAAACTGTACTGCACTGTAATTAGAATTTATTTCAATTCTAAAGGATTAATAAACTGTAATTCGGTAGCATTGATTCGAAATCAATCACTATAGATCGAACTCAATCGATAAATTTTCACACTCTAGGTTTAAGTGAAAAATCTCTAATATCGACCCGCTTTTCAAATGGGTCAAGCGAGACGTCTGTAGGCACCGGCTGCCAACAAGCAAGTCCCTCCGTAAGTGAAGCGACGCTACCACCATAATCTCGCGCGAAGTAGTACGTGTTGTTTTGCTTGTTTATAAGGGCGCTTTTTAGTTAACCTTCTACAGGATTATCACCTTAAAAGTAAAAAGTAGTACTTCAAGAAATTGCGCGCAAAACTAATACATATGGTGTCTAGACTAGCGACACGATGTTGGTTTCAAGATTGCTACGCGGGAACCAAACTAAAGTTCTAACACGTGTGCCAAAGTCACCCTTTTGAACAAAGAGCTTTTGTTTCAAATCTAAACATTCTCGGAATATTAAAAGAAATAATTTTATATAATAATTTGACCAAGCACTTCCCACAGTTTTTATCAAGGTCTCTCCGAAGTAATTGATATTATACCAAAATACAATTTAGCAAGATACGAAAAAGACAACATTTTTATGACGCCACGTTCTTTAATTATATTACAAGTAAAACAATCTTTTCTTAAGGCTTCTTTCGCACCGTTCTTAACGTTTTGTTAATAGTTCTCCTTTAATATTTAACCGATTTCATTCAAATTTTTACTGTGTATCTAAATTAGGTATACAAAGGGACTGATGGTGTTATTTTCTTTAAATATGTCTTTATAAAAAATATAATATATATTTTTTCAAAACTTCGATATTGTAACGCCATCAGTCCATCAACATTTTTTTTTTTGGTTATTTGTTAAAAAAGAATAATTTTCATATTTTAAATAATTACGGAGAAAAATTGACAAGATATTATTTAAAAAATTCGGAAGTCTGCAGAAATTATAATATGAAACGTGATAAAGAGCATAGGGTTGACCTGCCTCGAGCAGCACTCGACCCGCCTCCAATTTCTTAGAAAAGAGGATGTCCCATGTGCACCGATTTCGTATTACAGAATCTTCCCTCATGTTATTTTACTTATTTTGTCGACGGAATTAGTGTGGTGATCATCAGTGACAAGTACGTATTAGTGTGTTAGAATGCCGCTTACTTACAAAAAGGGACGTACAAGGGGTAAAAGTGTTAAGAAGAGAGCAATTGGGTAAGAAAATATTTATAACAAATTAAATACATATTATTATGTTCTGACAATAATTATCATGTTTAGAAATTTGGAAAAAATTAAAAAACGCAGACAAGCATCATCATTTCAGTGGCGGCTTGTCAGGGTAGGCAAGGTAGGCGCCGCCTACCCGCTATCAATCAAAAATTATTTTTTTATGTGGGTAATTGTATTAAAAAATATAATACTCCTAGTAATTTTGGTAGTTGTAAGCTGTACTATAATACTACAGCTCAAAACTACCATAATTCCACAATCCAGAAGTTTACAGGCGACTTTAATTTGCGCCTGAAATTTTCAGTCGCTCTCTCACACATATGTACTAGTCTTGGTACAAAACTATACTAAAATTACAAAATTGGTACTAAAATTATGCTCAAATTTCTATTTCCAAAACTTAATATATCATAAAGATTTCTGTTTACCTTTAAAATGAATTTTAAATAAAAACTAGCTACATAATATTAATTATTGGAAGGGATAAAGATTCAGAAGTCAGAACATGTTTAATTTAATTATTTTAAATCATATCAGAGATTGAAACTGAAACTTAAAAAATTTCTTTATAACGCATTTTGAAATAGGACATGCAGTATAAAATGTGCTAATAGATTTTTTTTTGTCAATTTGAAAGTAAGTATTTGAAAATATCTTATTATTTTAGGACACCCTGAAAAACGAATCAACCACAGTGCATTATCTCATTCGCTCTCTACAGGAAAGTGTATCTTTGTTACGTTTAGATTGCATATGACTCGACTCACATAGGCGACAACTTCGGGCGCCTTCAAGAATCATCGGAACATTTATCGATCGACGAATGATTTTCTTTGTCCAACGTTTTTGCAATTTTGCATTCATTTATCCATTATCATTAGTGTCGTTGTAGAGCGTGTTACGTGATGGATGCAAGGGCGGGAAGGGTAATAAATAACAGGTATTTTTAGATAGATTTCGTAGAAATTGCCTTGGGTAAGTTAAAGTTTGCAAGTTTTATTGTTTATTAGAGATGGATGTGCCACACGATATTGTCTGCAGCCTTATGCAAAAACCTTTTTCGCAGCGCCGGAATGAGGAACGTTTTGAAATTGTTTCGTTGAACCGTCCGTTGCCAAACATTTCAATTTTATGTAGTGATAAGAAACGTGGTCAATCATTTTCGCGGTCATTTAAATATACATGGTATGAAAACCATAAGTGGTTATGTGGCAGCATTTTTAAAAATAAGTTATTTTGTTGGCCATGTTTACTTTTGACAAATTTAAGGCAGAATATTTGGGTTTCGCAAGGATATTCGGATCTAAAAAATTTATCGGCTGCTGTTAAAAAACACGAGAAGTCTATAGACCATTTGCAGAACTGTTTAAGTTTAAAACGTCTCGAAAAAAATGCTCCCACAATGGGGGATGCATTACAAGCGCATGGCGCTTTATCCATCAAATTGTACAATGAAGAGGTAAGGAAAAATCGAATTTTGCTGACGTATTTAATTGACGTAACCGTCACTCTGGCAAAGCAAGAACTTGCATTCCGCGGTCGAGATGAATCCGATAATTCGTTCAACACTGGCAATTTCAGAGAAATATTTAATCTTCTAATTAAACGTGACTCTGAAATTCAAGCACACATTAAAAAAATTGGTGGTGTTTTCACAGGGTTGTCGAAGACAATTCAGAACGATTTGATAGAATGTGTTGCTGATGTTGTCAGAAGTAAAATACAGGAGGAAATAACATCTGCTAATTTTTTTGCTATTCAAGCGGATGATACAACGGATATTCTCGAAAAATCGCAATGCGCCCTGTCCATACGGTTTGTGAACAAACTGAGTCAAATAAAGGAAAGGTTTTTAGGATTTTTTGATGTCAGTGAAGACAGAACTGCCGATGCTCTATACACTCTTATTACAAATGTTTTGGCGCCATACGACTTTAAGACCAAATTGGTGGCCCAGTGTTACGATGGGGCAAGTGTTATGGCCGGATCTTTGAACGGGTTACAAATGAAAATTAAAGGTGATGCTCCGAAAGCACTTTTTACTCATTGCTGTGTTCATCGTTTGAATTTAGTATTACAAAACGGTTCAAAATCCATTCGAAATTGTCGTATATTTTTCGCCACCTTAACATCTATTCCTGGCTTCTTCAACCAATCTGCTAAACGAACATTTGTTTTGGATTCAGTTATTGGTAAGAGAATTCCGAAAAGTTGTGAAACTCGATGGGCTTCAAGGTCAAAAATAATACATATCATTGATTCAGAGTGGAATAATTTAATAACCGTATTTTCAAGAATAATGGAAGATCAAAGTTCTGGGGCAGAATCAATAAATGGTGCCCAAGGCTATTTAAAACATTTTCAAAATTTTGAATTTGCTTTTCTCACTGGTATATACAGTGAAATCTTCAACATTACTGATCTGCTTTTTTCTATTTTACAACGTAAATGCTTAGATATCAATTATTGTCAACAAGAAATCGACAATGCTTCAATGAGAATAAACAAATTAAGAAATGACGAGAATTTTAATGTTTTTTACCAAAAAGCACAGTCCAAATTGTCAGCAGTTATAGAACAGAACCCACCAAAAAGGATGAAAGTATCCACTAACAATATGGCCCAGACTACTGCATGTAAAGCGTTATATTTTGAAATCCTTGATAATATTATAATGCAAATAGAAATTCGTTTCAAAGATTTGGCAGATTTAAAATATTTTGCTCTGGCTGATAGTTCCAAATTTCAAAGTTTTGCTAATAATTTTCCTCATCATTTAATAAATATATTATTTACACAGTACCTACTCTTCTATATTTGACAAACAGAAATTAATTAACGAGTTAAGTGTAATTTACAATGATACACAATTTCAAAATTTAAAGGTTGTAGAGATATTGCAATTATTTACTGAAAATGAACTGATCGAAATATTTTCTGAAGCCTATAATTTATTTGTTTTGATCGCTACGATTCCAGCTACTACAGCTAGTGTTGAACGAAATTTTTCTTGCTTAAAGAGAATAAAAAGTTACAGCAGAAATTCCATGACGCAACATAGACTGACTTCATTTTCTTTACTTTCAATTGAAAAAGAATTACTCTGCCAGCTTTATAAAAATGAAACTTTTTATGATGATATAATTAAAATTTTCTCTACAAGTAAAGATAGGCGGATTAACTTAATATATAAAAAATAATCTGTCGACTAACTTCCGTAAATAAAAGATTTATTATTATTGTACAGTTTACATATTATTTTGTTATTGTTTTTTATTCGTATAAGCATCTTATTGTTTATTAGATTTTTTAATAATTTTAAGTTTTCAAGAGTTAAGAGTTTATTTATTTTTACTTATTAAGGCTTAATATTAAGTGAGAATAGGGCTATTGGCGAATCACTCACAAAAAAAAGGATAACGCGCCGTGGTAATACCTCAACCTTAGGGTGGTGTGGAAATGTACCTTTATATTTAAATTGACAAACAAACATGAACACTGTGCAATATATTCTTAAAAATAAAAAATTAAAATTATTATTCTTCGTCAAGAGAAAAAATTTCCCAGTGAAACTTATATTTCAAAGGTAATTATAGTTGAATTCCAATTTCTAACTTATAGTTTTAGGCCGTTTGACCTTGAAAATTTTAAAATTTTCGCCTGCGTCGCTTTTTTTTTCTTTCAGTTATGTCGCCTACCTTACAAACCAAGACACGAGCCGCCACTGCATCATTTGAAGATAGAGATTATAGTGCGCTCCCAGCAGAAAGGTAATTCTTTTTTATTAATCGCTTTGTAATATACCTAATAATGTTTGATAGTTCATCAGCTGGCGTACAGAATCGTTCACTTGAAACAACAAATTCGAAATTTGGTATTCCTTGTACATCAGCGCAGTAAGCAAACTTATACTTCGAACAAAATGCACAAAAGTTATAACAATTATTGTTGTTTTCTGTTTTAGATCTGTTGAAAGAGATTTACTCATAGAACCCATAGTTAGTAGAAACAACAATACATCAGGCAAAAAACCAAATGGAAGAAGAATTATTGATATTGAATACTTTTTTAAAAAAATTCAGTCCTGTAATAATCACCTTCCTTTTAGCTGTAATTTATCAGATATGGAAATTATTGCAGAAAGGCAAGAAGGCCTAGTTAGCCATTTTTCATTAAAATGTAAAATGTGTAATATAACGAAAATAGTAGCTACAGAAAGTTTGGACTTGCCGTCGGATAATATGAATATAAATTCATCTGCTGTTTTGGCAGTCATTTCCACCGGCCGCGGACATACGGAAATGGTACAGGAGCAAGCTATTCTAAATATTCCACAGTTATCTTACAGGTGCGTAGTAAGATTTAGGTCCATCGGAAAATCTACAATACGTTCTTTTGAACTCATACTAATTACCTACGTTATTCTCGTAGGCAATACAGTAAGCATCATGAAATAGTAGCTGAAAAGTTATATGAATCCATGTGGGAAAACATCATAAAAGCGGGACAGGAAGAATTAGAACTAGCACAACAAGTTGGTGACATTGATGCCGACGGCCATGGACTTATTACCGTAATTGCTGATGGTGCTTGGTCAAAGAGATCATATAAAGTTAATTATGATGCTCCTTCTGGTGTTGTAAGTACAACAATATCAACAATGCATTATTCTCTAACTGTTTCCTCCCTAGGCCTGTATTGTGGGTGCCAAGACTGGGAAAATTTTGTTTTTGGCAACGAGAAACAAGTACTGTTTCATATGTAGTCGTGCTGAGATAAAAAAGGAGGCACCGTCGTCGCACGTATGCTACAAAAATTGGGATGCTTCATCAACATCCATGGAAACTGACATCATTTTAGAAGGATTCAGGAGAAGTACGGAAATGCATCGTTTAAAATACATTCGACTGGTAGGTGACGGTGACAGTAGTGTGTATAAGAAACTATGCGAAACAAAGCCGTATGGATTTCGTATGATGGTAAAAAAAATTGAGTGCACAAATCATTTATTACGGAATTATTGCACAAGGCTGAGAGATTTGTCAAAAAAACGGCTTAGCAGCAGGAATACACCCGTCTCCACAGAATTGAGGAAAGCTTTGTTTACTAGAATAGAACGATTACGAAGGGGTGTAAAATGTTCCTTATTGTATAATCGAAAATCTGAAATATCATTGAATGAACAAATTAATATGTTGACAAAGGATATTAATAATTGTCCGTTTCATGTTTTTGGTAGCCACGACAATTGTGAGGAATATTTTTGTACCGGATCGAAAGAAGGAGAAAAAAATTATGTTTTAGATTTACAGCATTGTGGGCTTATGGATGATATTATGTCTTGCGGGTCTCGCCTTGTACAAAATGCTCACAGTTTACTATTAAATATGAATAATAATGCAGCGGAAACTTATAACTCAATTGTTGCAAAATTCACTGGAGGGAAAAGAATTAATTTTTCATTGAAAAATAGCTACGACCTTAGATGTAGAGCTGCTGTTCTCTCCTATAACATGAAAGAGCAGTACTATACTGCTATCCACAAAAGTCTGACAAAGAAAAGTCCAGGAAAACACACAAAAGACTATATTAAAAAGCTAAGACTTTTGAGAGAATATAGAAATTCTCGCAAAGAGCTGTTTAAAACATCTACCAAAAGAAATCGGAAAACTTTGGCACCTGCTGATGAAGATTATGGGGTACAAGAATTGGACATAGACGAGACTGTGACAGAGGAAGACAAAAATGAATTTATAAATTCTCTGTCTAAAACGGATGTCGAAATTAAACAACTAGAACAAAGTACAAGAGGGCAGAGTCAAAATTTATTGTGGAAAAACGAAAGATATTTTCGACTTACCGCTTCTAATTTCGGACAAGTGTGTAAGAAACGAGTATCTACAGATGGAAACAAGATGGCCAAAAGAATTTTAAGTACTAATATTTTAAATTGTAAAGCTATTCAGTGGGGAAGGGATCACGAAGCTATTGCCAAAAATGATTTCGAAAAGCAATTTAAAAAAACGGTTAGCGAATGCGGGCTTTTTGTTTGCAAAACTTTTTGTTATTTAGGAGCAAGTCCGGATGGAGTAATTGACGAAGAAAATATTGTTGAAATAAAATGTCCTTACAGTGCCTCAAAATTAACTCCACAGGAAGCAGTTACCACAAAAAAAATTAAATACATGGAATTCAAAAATGAGGGGTACTTTCTGAAGAAAAATGATAACTATTATTATCAAGTACAAGGCCAGTTGGCTATTGGAAACTTTAGATATTGTTATTTCGTAGTTTGGACTCCTCTCGGAATGATTGTTGACAAGGTAATATTTGCATTATAGTTCATTGTTCCTAATTACAACGAGTTGTACATATTAATTTTGTAGATTGAACGTGACGAAGAATTTTGGAACAACATGGTACCAAAGTTATGTAATTTTTATCTAGAGGCTATGTTGCCGGAAATTGTAAAAAATAAATAATTTAAAAAGTATGTAATAACTACTACGATGACATTCGATCGAGACCCGTTTTACACCAAAACGTGTGATAGTGTTTTTTGCAAGTAATGGTACATACATACCTACTAGGAATTACTAGATAATTGTTGAAGTTAAGGACACTTTACCCTAAATTAGACAATTTTAATAATTTTTACCATGTGAAAATGAATAAATAAATAATTACCAAAAATCTAATTGGTGTTGTACTTTTAACACTAGTGTGAAAATTCAATTTTTAATCATGGAAGCTTGAAGTAAAAATGTCATTTAAGTATGTCAGTTGTATAAAACCAAATTTTTGATGCTAATCATGAAAGTGCGAATCAAACAGTGAAAAGTGGGTAGTAAACGACGTAACTTCATGGGTTTTAGGTTTCAGTCCACGTTGACTTGATTGACACATGCCATGGTTTAGTTCCACCAATCCACTTGGGGGTTGAGTAATAAATCTTTTGCAAGTGTCACCATCCTTATCTACCTTATTAACAGATGCAGAAATGTATTAAAACAGTGACCCGCCTCCTTCGGATGCGAACTTTCGTCAAGCGGTAAAGAAGCCTTAAAATGTTTTCATAGGAAATATTTACATTACGAAGTTCTGGTTTAAATAAAGCGCAGTCTTACAGGACCGAACTTAAGATTTTTAATAAGTACAAATGTAAAATTCTACATACTAAATGCCGGTGGAAATTGTACCGTTACAACCTCAACAAGAGCAATTTCTACAAGGATTTATTCCTTATACAAGTAAACCGAAGAAACATTCAGTTAATTCAACTAGTACTGCAAATGTAACGAAAAAAGAGTACCCTAACACTTCAAACAATGATGAAGATAGTTTATCATGGCATTCAGTAGACCTTAATGCAGGTACTGATAAGGAAGTTGATACCGTTTCTGATACTGATTATGAAGATGTAGAGACTCCTCTGGAAACTTCCTTGTCTCAGCATTACATACAACTGTTAACACAAAAAGGAGTAAAGAATATTGATAGAACAAGGTATGGACTTCGATATACCAAAAGTACTTCTAAACGAACCTTGGGTAATGCAAATGTTGAATTTGAGGATGCAGACTTTATAGTTAAGGGTAAACGTTATCATGGTACAGAAGGATTATACGAGTTACTTACACGCAGACAAGTAGATAGTCCTAGACGTATTGATGTGAATGCGTACAGAGAACTGATTTCAGTTACAAATGCTCATAGGAAAGATAATTCACCTTACGGTAAACTAATGCCTGTTAAACATCATAAATATTTATCAATTTTAAAACCATACTTAGAGAAAAAAGGAAGAGGAAACCTAAATCTACGTACATTTAAAAAATTAAATAATCGTCCTATATGGAGTACATTTATTGGAATACTCCAACAGAATTAGTACAACGCTTGAAAATTCTGATTGCTGCTAGAGAAGCTGGAAACACTAGTATTGGCAACATTAACGAGATCCTTTCAATTATTTCAGAACTCAAGGAGGCAAGAATTATCGAATAAAAAGTTTAGTTCTATCAGTATATTGTTAGTTGTTATTAATCATTCAGGCTACGTCATGAACATTATAGACGTTTTTGGTAGACCGATGTTGAACATATTGTAACAAGAGAGAAAAACAAAGAACCTCTTTTCGAACAACAAATGGAATATTCTACAGCATTCGAGAGAATGACGCATCGCACCAAGCATGTAAACCAGACGCGGTTTATCTAGCGCCTTCTAGAAAAACATGGTATGTTCGAGCGACTTCTAGAACATTTATAGGAGGATATAAAATCGACGTCGCGGATAAAAGAGGGCAGTCAACAGCGAGTAGTTAAATGCGTATCACGAAATAAATAGTAAATGTAAAGATAAATGTTGTATTGGAAATTCATAATAGTTTTAGTGGTTTATAATCATAGCGTTAATTTATAGTGTATTAATTAGTGTTTGTAAATAAATATTAATTATTAATAGACGATTTAAACAGCACTTGTGTTATTATTTTAAAAAGAACGTTACAGTGTTGTCAGGTGTGGTGTTTTAAAATAAATAAAATCGCGTAATAATTAAATAAAGTGCTGTGAGAATAAATTTTTAGTGTTAAAAATAATTTCAACAAACAATTAAAATGGTGATGAAATTGTTAAAAGATCTCTTAGTGATAGATTTAAAACGGGAATTGGACGAGAGGGACTTGGATAGTAATGGAAAGAAGGAAGTTTTGATAAATCGGCTAAGAGAATGGCTTTTAGAACAGAAGGAAGATCCTGAAAATTACCGCTTCGAAATACCTGGACCCGCAATTGATACTAATTTGTTATTAAGTAAAATGAAAGAAGAGTTACTGGAAAGTTCTAGAAAGTCCGAAGATAATGTTAGAATGCTTAAAGAAGAATTACTGGAAAAGTCGGAAGAGAATTCTAGAAAGTCTGAAGAAAATTCTAAAATGCTTAAACAAGAATTACTTGAAAATACTAAAGCACTGGAAGAAAAAGTACTGGAAAAACACGAAGAGAATTCTAGAAGGTTTGCAGAATTACTAGAAAAGGTCGAAGAAAATGTTAGAATGCTAAAGGAAGAAATACTGGAGAATTCCAGGAAATCCGAAGGCTTAAAGGAGAATTGCTGGACAATGTCAAAGCGTTAGAAGATAAAGTTTTCGAAGAATTGTTGGAAAATTCCAGCGCGTTAGGACTATTTGAAATTAAATTGGAAGGTAGATTGGCGGAACAAGATAGGATAATAAAGATGGTAGAAGAGAAAATAGCCCAAATGCAATTACCACCAACAACTAAGAAAGACGACATAACCGAAATGCTGGAAGATAGAATGAGTCAACTACGGTTTCCCTCAACTTCCGAGTGGCCGTTTAATGAATTAAAGAAACAATTTAAAGAAGAAAACGGTCCTGCCGTAGGTATAAAGGTAAAACCACCCACGTTCGATGGAAAGATACCTTGGTCTACCTACTACAAACAATTTGAGGCGGCCGCTGGTGCCAACGGATGGACAGGCAAGGAAAAGGCCGTTTCTTTAACTGTGGCTTTGCGTGGAGACGCGTTGAACGTCCTGCAAACAATCCCAGCAGGACAGGAAAATGATTACCAATTGTTAGTGTCTAGATTGGAGATGAGATATGGAGACGCGCATCTTCAACAAGTGTATCACGCGCAAGTGAAGAATCGTATCCAGAAGAATGGAGAAAGCCTGCAAGAGTTTGAAGCCGATGTTGTGCGGCTTGGCCGATTGGCGTACCCTACGGCACCCGATTCATTTCTGGGACAACTGGCTGTGCAGAACTTCATTGATGGGTTAAGAGACGGGGAAACACAACAATCATTGAGGCTGGCACGACCAAGAACAACTGATGATGCGCTTGCTCACGCTTTAGAATTTGAAGCCGCAAAACAAGCTTCCCGAGGCCACGGATGAGTTCGAGCCGTTGCGGAAGAAGAGGAAGATTCCAAAGATCGCCTAGAAGAGTTATTAATGACAGTTCTTCAGAAGGAAGAGAACCGTAAAAAGAATCTTCAAGAAGTTCGAGGACCCCGTTGTTGGAATTGTGGTGAACAAGGGCACATACAACGCCATTGTCCCAAAATAAGGGAAGTACAACCGTCGGAAAAGTTAAAGGGGGTCGACGAGAGGGGGCGAACGTCGACTTTGAGTGGAGATGCCCCGAAGATCACCATCCATTCCGTAACGTCAAACAATAGTACCAGCAGTTTGTTCGTAGATGGGAAAATTGCTAATCGTACTGTTCCACTACTCATTGATACGGGGGCGACAAAGTCCATCATACGCCCTAACGTCCTACGAACAAGTATGAAGCTGTTACCAACAACTACTCAACTCCGTACAGCAACAGGTGAAGTGATACCAACACGCGGAGTGGTGAAGATGAAGATTGGCATTGGAAGTGAAGAACGTGATCATGAGGTGCTGGTAGCCGATATCACTGATGACTTCATCTTGGGAATGGACCTTCTGAGAAAATTTGGTTTTACGTTGGATTTGAAAGAGGGTGTTTTGAAGGTCGGTAACGAAGAACTTCCGTTGCACCCACGAGAAGATCCGGTTGTAAGGGTTTTGCTGACTGAAGATGTGATATTGCCGGGTCAAAGCGAGATGGTTGTCGAGGCAGGTTTGGATGGAGATCTTCGGGTAGGATGTGTGCGAATGATGAAGCCTGTTTGTGATAAGAAGATCCATAGTGGCATACTGGTGGGAAAAGCGCTGATCAAGGTTGGAAAGACAGTACCGGTGAGGCTTATGAACGTTAATGTGGATCCGGTGACATTGAAGAAGAGTACCCTTGTGGGACAGTGTGTGCCAGTATTCCGAGTAGCCAGATGTATGGCTGATGTTCCAAAACCAGCGCCCAAAGACCATGGTGGAAAATTAGTGGGTATGGTTACTAGTTCGTGCGAAGACCTTAACAGAACAGAAGTGAAAGAGGTACAGGGTTTGGTTCACCGATACCAAGATATCTTCGCTCTTGACGATAGCCAGAAGGGACGAACAAATATAGTAAAACATAAAATCAATACAGGCAACTCTATGCCTGTCCGTCAGCAGCCGAGGCGTCTACCTCTAGCAAGGCGAGCAGAAGCCGAAAAGATTATTACCGATATGGAAGAACAAGGGGTCATCGAGCCATCCAACAGTCCATGGGCATCACCGGTGGTTCTGGTCAGTAAGAAGGACGGGTCAACGAGATTTTGTGTGGACTATCGGCAGCTCAATGACGTGACCAAGAAAGACAGCTATCCCTTACCACGCATCGACGACACGTTAGATACCCTGTCTGGTTCACGATGGTTTTCGACTTTGGACTTGAAGAGTGGTTATTGGCAAGTTGAAATGGAACCTGAAGACCGGGAGAAGACCGCGTTCACTATTGGTTCCGGACTATGGCAGTTTACAGTTATGCCTTTCGGTCTATGTAACGCTCCGGCCACCTTTGAGCGTCTAATGGAGACCATCCTGAGAGGGCTGTCGTGGAAGACCTGCCTGGTATACCTAGATGATGTGATTGTAGTCGGAAAATCATTCAACGAACATTTGAAAAATCTAGAGGAAGTGTTCCGAAGACTACCTGGAGCCAATCTGAAACTGAGTCCGAAAAAGTGCCACATATTCAGAAAGAAAGTGAAATATCTCGGGCACGTCGTATCACAAAATGGAGTGGCAGCCGACCCCGATAAGATTCGTGCAGTTCAAGAGTGGCCAACACCGAGAGATAAACACCAAGTTCGTAGTTTTCTTGGGTTATGTACCTACTACAGACGTTTCGTTCCTGGGTTTGCCAATATAGCGAAGCCCCTGACAAGGTTAACTGAAGATGGGCGCGAGTATGTTTGGAGCGGAGAGTGTGAAACAGCTTTCCAACAGTTGAAGCGTGCCCTGACAACAGCACCAATATTGAGCTATCCACGGACAGAAGGGAAATTCATACTTGACACAGATGCAAGTAATCTGGCCATTGGGGGTGTACTTTCTCAGAAACCGGATGGACAAGAAAAGGTCATCGGCTATTTTAGTAAGGTTTTGTCGAAAGCCGAAAGGAATTATTGTGTGACCAGAAAAGAACTATTGGCCGTCGTGAAGTCCGTTGAGCACTTCTACAAATACTTGTACGGACGGAAGTTTTTATTGAGGACGGACCATGCAGCGTTGAAATGGCTTCTACAATTCCGTAATCCTGAAGGCCAGGTCGCAAGGTGGATCGAACGATTACAAGGATACGACTTTGACACCGAACATCGAGCGGGCACTAGTCATCGAAATTCCGATGCTCTTTCAAGAAGACCCTGTCCAACGGATTGCCGTCATTGCTCTCGTTTGGAAGAGAGGGTTTGCCAAGTATTAAGGACTACCATCGTCAACGACAATTGGTTGCCGGAAGAATTGCAACGACAGCAGGAGGCTGATCCCGAACTAAAAATGGTACTGGAATGGAAGCGCGTGGGACAAAGGCCTGCCTGGGAGGCCATCAGCCCTTTCAACAGAACGCTCAAAGCATATTGGGCCCAATGGGAGTCCTTGAGGGTGGAAGACGATCTCCTGAAGCGAGTACTAGAGAGTGAAGATGGCACCACCATTAGGTCTCAGTTCGTGGTTCCAAGAAGCCGAGTGGCTACAGTATTGCGACATCTCCATGACGGTGCCTCAGGAGGACACTTCGGTGTGAAAAAGACTTTGGAGAAAGTTAGGGAGCGTTTTTATTGGGTCAACTGTAAAGAAGACGTGAAGGAGTGGTGCCGGAAATGTGAACTATGTGCCACTGGTAACGGACCCTTGGGGAAACGAACAGCACCTACGAGGCAGTACAATGTGGGTAGTCCTCTGGAAAGAATAGCTATAGATATTGCCGGACCATTTCCCGAAACCGACGATTGGAATAAATACATATTAGTGGCAATGGACTATTTTACCAAATGGCCAGAAGCATATGCCCTACCAAACCAGGAAGCTGCGACTGTTGCTGACGTACTAGTCAAAGAGTTTTTCAGTCGCTTCGGAGTGCCCATGGAGCTGCATTCGGATCAAGGCCGCAACTTTGAGTCTGTACTGTTTGGAGAAGTCTGTCGATTGTTGGGCATTCGCAAGACTCGGACCACACCGTTACATCCGCAGTCCGATGGAATGGTAGAACGCATGAATCGGACAATGGGAAAATATTTGGCCAAGGTCGTCTCCGATCATCAACGAGACTGGGACCAATACCTGCATCTGTTCCTGATGGCTTATCGTGCATCGGTCCACGAAACAACCGGTCAGTCACCAGCGTCTGTGATGTTTGGACGCGAGTTACGGTTACCGTGTGATCTGGAATTTGGGTCTCCACCTATAGAGCAGGAGGTAGCCGGGAATGATTATGTCATCAACTTAAAGAAGAAGTTGGAGGATATTAACGACCGAACCCGAAACAATAGTCGAATCGCGAGTGACCGGATGAAGGCTACGTACGATGTGAGAGCCCAAGAAGGAGGGTTTCAACCTGGAGAGCTTGTCTGGTTATACAACCCGCAAAGACGTCGTGGCTATTCTCCAAAGTTACAGCGGAATTGGGAGGGCCCATACCAGGTGAAGAAACGAATAAATGACTTGATTTATCGCATCCAGAAATTGCCGTGAGGGAAACCAAAGGTGGTACACTACAATCGTCTGGCGCCCTACGAGGGAAATAATGACGCAGTCCCGGATCGGGAAGACGAGGCTGAGGTGGCTATCAATACCGTAAGGCCTGAAGATGATCAGCCAACCTTTAGAGAATTTATGGCTGCGTTTTCTGGAACTAGAAAAGCGCGATTCGGAGTCACGACTGAGATGCAACAAGATCTCTTTCGGGTTCCTGGTGATTATTCCATTGCCCACTGTGTCTCCGAGGATCTCCGTATGTCCAGGGGGATCGCAGTAGTGTTTAGAAATAAATTTGGACGGCTGAATGAACTTCGAGAACAAAATCCCTCTGTTGGTAAATCCTTACGCTTGCCTGATCATGACCGATCCATTTACTACTTGGTAACCAAGCAGTTTTACTACCAGAAACCGAGTTACGCCGACTTGTGGAGGGCATTATGGAATTTGAGGATCGAGTTGCTTACCAGGGGTATTAACAAATTGGCAGTTCCCAAACTCGGCTGTGGGCGGGACCAGCTGGATTGGAGAATCGTTAGAAACATGCTGGAAGTTGTCTTTAGAGGTACGGACGTCAAGATCTTCGTCTGCAGTTTTGACCCACAGCCCGCATTAAGGCCAACGAAGAGTGTAGACTGTTATTTCTACCGTAATGGAACGTGTAGTCGAGGTGAACACTGTCAATATCGTCATGACCCGTTCTACAGGAACCAGAGCATAAAACCTGTTCTGGGACAGAACAGACTTGAAGAGGGGGGCAGTGTAACAAGAGAGAAAAAGAAAGAACCTCTTTTCGAACAACAAATGGAATATTCTACAGCATTCGAGAGAATGACGCATCGCACCAAGCATGTAAACCAGACGCGGTTTATCTAGCGTCTTCTAGAAAAACATGGTATGTTCGAGGGACTTCTAGAACATTTATAGGAGGATATAAAATCGACGTCGCGGATAAAAGAGGGCAGTCAACAGCGAGTAGTTAAATGGGTATCACAAATAAATAGTAAATGTAAAGATAAATGTTGTATTGGAAATTCATAATAGTTTTAGTGGTTTATAATCATAGCGTTAATTTATATTGTATTCATTAGTGTTTGTAAATAAATATTAATTATTAATAGACGATTTAAACATCACGTGTGTTATTATTTTAAAAAGAACGTTACAATATCATCTGTTGATCCTTATAGTCTTAGGGGACCTAGAGGCATTGGTTTCAAGTTGTCACCTGATGGATATTTCGATGTTGAGAATAAACGTATAACTAATGCAGCTAAACCTATTGATGACAACGATCTGGTTACAAAGAAATCTGTACTAATGTTATCAGATATTGATGCTGTAGTAGATGTTAAGAAAAGAAGACTAGTGAATGCTAGCGATCCAATTGAGGATCAGGATATTTGTACGAAAAAGTATACTAACTGGATTGTAGATGATGTTGAAAGAAAATTCTTATCTAAATGTTTAAAACGAGAAGATAAGGGGAAAGAATCGTACTATAATGCTAAAAATAGAAGGATTTGTAATATAGGAGATCCTCTATCGGATAACGACGTAATCTCTAAACAATATTTTCATACCAAAGCTGTGCACACAAACGAACATGGACAGTTTAATGCTAAAGGTAAACGCATAGTTTCTATAAGTTATCCCGTAGATGATACTGATGTTGCTTCTAAAGGATATGTAGATGCTCAATTCGACTCTGCAGTACAAACTTTCATTACAATGACTACAGATACCCAAAACCTAGTTAAAGAAGTAAAACAAAAGGTTGCAAAAGCTGATATTGAAACTAAGCTTAATACATTACTAACTAAGATAGAAGAAACTGAGAGAAATTTTTCAGTAACAAATTCTGAGGTGGAAACTAATCATATCACCGTACTAACTAAGATAGAAGACAATAATAATGTAGTAAATAGGAATTATGAAGAATTATTAAATAAGGTGACGTTGCTTATGGATAGTCAAAAAGTTATGAGAGAGACGCTTGAAGCAGTAGCAGTTGAGTATGCTACACGTACAAACTCTTATAACACACAGAGAGTTTATAATGGAAACGTATAAATAATTTACTAACAGTTAATCGTAACATTTCAACGTAGTAGTTCTCTTTAAAATGAATAACAACATCAACAGCGATAAGCTCGAGGCTGTTAATGAAATACATAGAAGTGCAAGAAAAAATTTTAAAAGACGTCGCACCCTAATTAAAGAATATGGGGACTTGTTTCAAATGGACTTGGCAGAATTTATTCCTTACGAGAAAGTAAATAAAGGTTATCGTTACATCCTATTAATGATAAACTGTTTTTCAAAATACTTATATGTATGTCCCTTGAAGACTAAAAATGGAGAAAAAGTCACCAAACAAGTACGCATCATGTTTAAGGCTGAGAATTTTGTTATACCAAAAACTTTGCAAACAGATGCAGGAAAAGAGTTCTACAATAGACACTTTAAACAGTTAATGCAAGAGTACAATATTAATCACTATTCAACATACAATGTTATCAAAGCTTCAATGGTTGAAAGAGTTATTAGAACCATACAGCAGAAACTATATAAAAGGTTCAGTTTACAAGGTAATTATCGATGGTATACTATTCTACAAGATGTGATACACGAATACAATACATTCAACTATTCGAACGAAACCTTCTGACGTCACAGCTACAACTCGACTCTCTATGTATGATAATCTAAAAGTTGTTGATCGTATTAAACTGAATGTTAACGATATAGTTCGTATAAGCAAGTACAAATGAGTATTCGAAAAAGGTTTTACACCTAATTGGAGCACTGAGCTGTTTAAAGTTGAAAAAGTTCAACTTACAAATCCTACAACTTACCTGTTAGCAGATCTTAAAGGAAATCCCATCAAGGGTTGTTTCTACGAACTGGAGCTGTTGGAAACGAAACATCCATCCGTATATCTTTTGGAATCGATTTTAAAACGACGCCTTCAAATGCTTTATGTCAAATGGCTTGGTATGAATGAGAAATCATGGATCAACAAGAAGGATCTTTTATTATAGTTTTTTAGTTATAAGTTAATCATGATGTAATGCTTACTCTGTACTTTTATAGTTAAGTATATAAAAAATCAATAAAAAATACAAATCAAATATTATTATTATTGTATTTATTAGTAAGAAATAAAAAAGAAATTATAATACAACATATCTGTTTTATTTTGTCTATCTTACATTTATCCTTTAGTTATCCTACAAACTAACGTACACATATAATCCTATAAACTAATCTAGACCTATATAAGGTAACACACTAAACAATGTTTCTTTTTTTACTAATAATTATTGAATAAAGCTTATGTTTAATCTAATGTAATGTTATAGACTTACTACATACATTTATTTTTCTTATTCTCAAACTTTTTAATGTTCTGATTCAGCGACCTTTACAGCATACATCTTTGGTCGTAAACCAATAAAACCTAAAAATCAGCTTAGTACAATAACTAACCTATACATATGTATAAATATGTATTACAAAGAGTAATGTCCGTATGGTAAGGTATTTATCTTATCAGGTAAAATAAATCGTTTGTCATCTGTAGCACTAAGAGCAACTTTTTTCTGAATAATCGAATAAACCTTATGTTTGCTAGACTTAATGTAATGCTGATCTCGTTCAAACGACGAAGCAGCAGATGTTACATCATCTTTACCTTCTCTATCCTTACTGAATAACGTTTCGTAGTAATTATCAAAGGTTATTGACTTTACAACAGATTTTTTCGTTCCCTTACTTTTTAACTGGGTCTGATCCTACGATCTTTAGAGCATACATCTTTGGACGTAAACCTATAAAATCTGTTAATATTTTTCCTCCACATTCATCTTTCCATAATCCGATAACTTTTTTATTTACTAGAGGTATGTTATAAACGTTTTGAGGGTTGTAGTTGCTCGTGTCAAACATATGAAGATTCTCTTTTATAATTTGATAGAAGTCTGAACAAAATATTTCATATAGGAAGGAATCAGTATCCATATAGAGTAAATTAAGTTCTTTTATACTACTATGTTTCTTCATAAATTCATAATGGAAATTATACATACATAGTTTTGAAATGTCTAAAATTGCAAAACCTAAATACAATGGTTTGTTGTACTTCATTTCTACCTTCTTCATCTCTATAGCAACAAGATTTTCATCAAAAATCGTACATCTATGAAAATTAGGTTGGGAAATATATCTTTGAGTACCGTATCGTCCTTTAAATGTTTGAACTAGCTTAACGTCTCTACGTTTTCTTAAATTTTCGATAGATTTTCCGTAAACGGCATTGATCATAAGTTTGTACATATTTTCCTCAAACTTGTTACTTGCTTTACTACGTAACAACGTATTCCAGTTAATGTACTGTTGCATCCAAGCCTTCTGAGAAAACTCAACAACTCTATGGATCTTTACTAGTACAAGTCCTAGTTGTAAACATTGTTTTAAATTTCTATAATGTATTATATAGTTTTCTTTATCGTACAAGGTTGCAAGTAATTTATATGTAGGAGGAGCAGGAGAAGAAGAGGAGAAGCAGGAAGAGTTTGAAGATTGGGGATCTATACGTTCTGAAGCCAAAGGAAGATCTGAATGATAGTCGTGAAGATGTTTAGGGTAGACTAGGTTTACCACTAGCACGTATCCTTTTTCAGAATCATCCCTTAGTTGCATAACGTCTAAATTTTCTATTTCATTTTGAGTTAACCATCGAAAGTTAGCGAGGGGTAAAGGTTGGTTTTGTGCATATCCATAGAGATTACTAACATCTCCGTAAAACAAATACTTTTCAGGTTTGGTGGTATCATACGTTTCTGGATGATAACGATTGTTATAACTAGAGAAACGTTTTGATACTTGACACATCCCTCCTCTTATACCTTTTTCAAATAAATATATCATATCAATGTCGGTTAGCAGTTCTAAACGTACATTAGTCATTTGCAACATAGCGTCCCAAGCATAGGATGGTAATGTGAAATAATTAGCGGGGTCGAGATTATCATATGTTTTGCTACAATTTACTCGAAAGTTTTCATAGATATCTACAAGAAGTAAAATATCAGTTTTTAAATAAAGTCTACTGTACTCTTCTAAATTTTTTATATTAAAAGCAGACCATACTTTTACAGCATGTTGATACGCTTTCATCTGAAATATCTTGTTGTTTAATTGATTATAAAAATTCTTTTGCGAAGGTAGTGAAGTTTCGGATAACTTTGAAAAGTTGTTTAGGTAATCATAGGGAAATACACCTTTTTTCTTAAGTAATTTTAATTGAATAGAGTTTAAATGTGGACTTTGAGCTGATAATATCTTGAAAGAAGTTTCAGGTAAATATGATGCTAATATGTCTAGTGATTGATCAAGAAACCGATATGAATCTACAAATCTAAAATGCATACCGGTTTCTTGATGTACTTTCACAAAACCTATATATTTTTCCATGTTGAGAGGTAGTATAAAAACTCTCCCCTCAAACGCTTTACTAACTTCTCTAATTAAAAAATTTGAATCGTAATTTGTAAAATTATGAAACAATATAGGAATTAGTTTTTTTTTTGTTGATAATTAAGACTGCAATGTTGATGTGCGATTCCTCTGATAAGACCTGTAAAGTGATCGTGGTCTAATACCTTCAACTGATCGTTTAAAAACTGCATGTTGCAAATGAAACAATGTGTTGCTTGCTTCTTCAATTTTTCTAGATTGCTACACGGTTCTATAGCTACAACTTTAGAATAAAGAGGAGATAATGTTTCGGCAATTTGTTCAAGTTCTTTGGCAAACCATTGTATAGGTTCTTGACCTACGTAATCTCTGTAATAACTAAGGGTGTTGTCGCAATTACAATATAGATAATAACCTATCGAAAAAGGGATGTGGTTCTGATAAATGAAACTTTTAGTGTATTGTTTAGTTGCGTTCACTTCATCATTAACACATACTTCTTGTAAAATACACTCTATATCAGCATAAATTATAAATGGTACACTTAATCTATTTCTAAAATTTTTAAAATAAAGCCATTTTTCATGTTCTGAAGGTATCGTTATTCTACATTCGTTCAATTTAGAGTATATGTCTTCATGCTTATCAAGAAGAACTTGTGTGGTGAAATAATGTAAACACCGATCACAAATATATATTGAACACTTATGTTTGGAAAGCTGACTCTTAATTAATCGTGAAAGATTCTTTATTAAACAATAGTGATATCTAACAGAATTCTCGTTATCATTCAAACAGACTTCGTTATCGATTGTGTCCGCAAACGTATCGTTTTCATCTTCAAGATATTCGTCTTGAATTAGAAGCAAATTTGCATGTCTTACTAATTTGGTTTGAGTTAACCGAGCTGGAACTACTGTAAATCGCTTCTTTTTATAATGTAACATAAAAACGTTTACTGAAATTTTATTTAAAGTTTCAAAAAGATCAATTTTGTCTAAAGTCATCGGTACCAGCAAACCAGGTATTTCGGTTGCCGTAATGTTATTAACTTGCACTTGCACTAACAAATTCAAATTCTAGGAATATTATTATGTACCAAGGCAGGGAAGTAAGGACAACCCAAAAGGAAAATTGTACGACAAGGTTCGAAATTTGCGCCACCTTATGATTAAACAAGGTCAAATTGCGAAGACACCAAAGAAAAAATTCATGATTCAAAATTATTGAACCCTAAGATGGACCAAATAGGTTTGTATTGACATAAGATATATGCAGTATACAGGGTGAGACGCAGTTTTATCAATAAATTTCAGGAACTGGTAGAATGTGAAAAAATTATGACAGTTTGTTATATAAATCTATTTCGCAATCTCAACCGTTTTCGTGATACAGGATGTTGAAATTACAATCCTTATTCTGATCTTTACGAATAATTCTGAAACTAAAAACGATATTGCAATAAGGTTTGGTATGGGATAATTCGTTAATAATATCTATTTTTCTTGGGTAATTTCATTTTTGCGTAAACCAGAGGCGTAACTAGAGAAGGATTAACGATACCTTTTTATAAAAATTACATACCAAAATTACTGTGGGCCGTATTCTCATGCCATCATTGAAAGTGTCTTCAACTAAAGTTATGATTAAAATCAACAAGGAGATAGCTTTATCTAATTCTAATAGGTGGGAAAGGTTAGGATTAGTTGCCATGGTAATACATGTTATTAACTTAATAGTGAGATGTGAATGCAGCCCTGTATCTTTACTGCATTTAGAAATATTTAAAAAAAACAATAAAAATAGTAGTTTGAACATCTTGTACCTATCTCAAAAACGGTTGAGATTTCGAAATGTTTATATACTTAAATGTCATTATTTTCTCACCTTTTGTTATTTCTCGAAGGTTTTCGACTAAACTTCGGTCCATCCTATATACATACTATATGTATATTATCTACATACATATAAATATGTATTATGTATGGATTAATTGTTTTGCAGAGCATCAGAACAGAAAACGATGAAGAGACAAGAACTTGGCTAAAATTCAACTATGACCAGGGGAGCATAACTCAAGAAATTTTGGAAAAATGGCAACAAGTGGAAGATTTGAGGCAAAGGGATTGCTATACTAAACCACTTGAAGAAATCTTAAGAGAATGGCCACTTTACAAACATGCCTGCCACGTTAGCGCCGGTGTTCACATGCGGGAATTCCCATTGCGAGCTCGCTGCGGGCCCGCAAAATGGTTATTTTTCTACAACTTTTGTCATAGTAACCAATTAAAGTTTTATTTATTTTTCTTATTTCACGTCTACACTATGGGGAAACCAACAGCTAAGGTCATATGTCCCTCATCTAACATGCATCACAAATATACACACCCATAGTTGAGGTGGCGGAATTTTTCAATTAGAAAAATCCCGCGGCCCCAAATGTGACTCGAACCCACGACCCACAGTGCGTTGTCCTGTGGACAAAATTCGAAAATCAAATCATCGAATTAGATCTAAATAATCATTTAGAAGTCATTAGGAGACTTTAAATATCCCGATAATTTCTATAAATAATTTTCTTATTATGTCCTAACTATACTAAAAGCTATTCAAAACATTGATATACATAAAATGTATTATGTGTAATATTCTACAGTGCAGTTGTTAGTTGCACATATCGGTCGATAGTGATAAAACTAATCTTGATTGCAATTTTATTTTTTGTGAAAAATATTGTTAAAGGTACTTTCTGCCGACAGTAATAATTTTAGTCTAGTTTTATTTATTTTTAATTAAGATATCCACATTTAAAATGTCCCACACAATTTTTCAAATACAAGAATGTCTCGTCAACTTGAGCAAAAGATATCTCAAAAAAGGTAAAACCGTATATGAGATTTTTGTTGTAAATACTAAATTGACTATTATTCTATCCAAATTGCTAATTTATAACTGCAAATATTTGCAATTCTGATCTTCATAGAATATTTCAGGCATTCCATCAAAACTGAATAACAATGACCTTTTCGAAGAGTGGAGCTTTAGCGAACACTTCAACAAAGTATCAAATATTATTACTTACATTCTTGATTCTTTTGGTGTAGAAAATTGCTGGAAAAGTCTTAATAAAAGTCATGTAAATAGGGATTCGGCAGCGGTTCAGGGTATAAAATTTTTAAACAAAAATTTTCTGATACCAAAAATACTGATACTTTTTTTGTAATAGTTTTTGTGCCTCTGAAGTTGGTTGATAATACTTCTGGAAAAGATATGAGTATTAATAATTGCCCAGAATCAACAATTTTTCGGAGAAGTAATTGCTTCTCCCTCGGAAGGCAATGGTAAACCACCGAGGTCTACTTTGTCCAGGAAACTTTCTAAAATTAATAAAAAATTCAAGTTATATGTACTTAGGGTGATTCGGAGTCTATTTTAAACTGTAGGTCTCGTATCCTTGTAATCATTGGACACGCACAATACAAGTGTAGGAGGGAAACGCTAACGGTCTGCAACAGAAGAGTGCACGGCACTCGCAAAAAAAGAACTAGTGACTGTACAACTTACTCTAAATTAAATGTTTTAGTTTTGCGTATAATTTTATGATTTAACATCAAGTTGTAGTTAATTTATTACATCATGATTTTTTTTACCAGTTAGTTTGATTTAAATTTATTTATCTCATTTTACAGGAATATTTACAGAAAAAAATCTTAACTCTATAAATTATACAGCATCTAAGTATAATCTACCAATTAATGTGAGAAATTGCACAGATTTTGTACAAAAAGACACACTTTTTATTTTTGACCAGACTTTCCATTTAAACAACGCACTGTGCGACCCTTGGAACACGAGTGATGCACTGACATCACTCGTCCACCGCCGGCCCAATTAAAGTATTAATTACTATTTTAGATCAACTCCAACTTCAACATGAATCATCCAGAGAAGACGCAATCTCTGTTTAATAACTGGGAAACTTTTAAAACCAAATGTACAAATATGCTAGGGGTGAAAGTCAAAGACAAAAATTCGATAATTGATTTAAACAAGCTCAAAGAGTTAACTGATGAAAGTGAGTATATTCTTGGTTTTGAAATTTACTGCTTAGCTCTTATAAAAATATGTTTATTGCAACAAACTTCAATGCCACCGTTCTTGTCTTCTTGTATACCAAGTATACTTTATTTCAACAGGCAGCCTTGGCTTTTATAAAACTAAACGTTGACAAGTTTCAATGTTGTAGTGACCGTTAAAATAGTATACTGTGTTATTAGGATTAAAAGTGGCAATTTTTTGACGAGCATTTATATTTGCGTTTGAGTGCCGCAGCGCAGCGTAGCCAAACAAAGTCACTTTTAATCCCTATAACACATGCTGTTTCTTCTCCTAGGATTAAAAATACTCACTTTTAAACCGTATAACACATGCAGAAAAGGTGTAGCATAGCGACAGTGCATTTTTGTATTAGTAACAAAAACGTCTACTTCAACGAGTAATAATAGTATTCAAACACAGCTCTTTTAATCCTGTTGGAGTAAATAAATATTATATTTGCGTTGCTATGAACTTGTTAGCATTTCTTTAGTTGAATTTATAACAGAAACATACTGTCGTATCTCCCTTAAGCTGCCAGCTAGGCTAGAAATGCAAGATTATTCATAATGTATCTACTCTAATTATATTATTTCACAGATGCTCAAGATTACTTGACCTTAAAGGTGCCGCATGCCGTTTTAAAACCTACTTGCAAAATCATCTATATGCACAAAAGTACAAAAACCAAAGAAACCTGGAAACCTAGCATTACAGACAGTAAAAACAGCATAGTCGCAACGATGCGTAGTGCCAATGATCTGCAAAATTGCATTGAAGAAAGAAGGAAGAAGTATTTAGGACTTGGTATGCCTTTGCTACCATTTATAGTAGCTATAGGTGAAGAGCCATTTTTCAACGAATATCTAGTATGGTTCGAGGGTAATGTGATGAAGTTTACCAGATTCTTAAATGCATTTGATATTTGCTTTAAACTCTTCCATATCTTCCATTTGAAATATAGTAAAGAATCAGAAATTGTTTGGAATGCCATTCAAATTTATTTGTATAAAATAGTTACGCAGTTTGACTTAAAAAGTCCCATATTAACCGACTTTATTGATTCTATTGATAATGCTTAATTTTAAATTCAAATGTTATTTTAAAACACTTTTGTAAATTTCAAATTAAAGTATAAGTACTATTTCTTCACATTACTTCTAAGGGTACAATGTTTGTTTAATTAGTTTTTCTCGTAATAATCGGCTTCGCATTGTTCTTGAAAACGCAGTATTATGACAGTGGGGGGTAACTATTGGGGAGGGGGCAGTCGTCCCAGGGCGCAAGCTGCTTTTTGTTAAAGCAATGATAAAAATCAAGAAGAATTTTATCTAGAAACACAGAATGCTAAAGTGAGAATGTTTTGAATAATATATTGAATAAGGTCTGCAACTCTTCTGTACTGGCTTTTCCTCTAAAATAAATAGGGGAGCCAATAAAATATTTTTCTACAACTGTCAAAAAATAGTGACATTTTTTCATTAATATCCGTATGCAAAATGTCACGTTGGTTTTGTTTACTTGACAAAGTGAACGAAATATTTTTCGCTTTAGAGCGAAAAATATTTCGTGCATTTATACGATTTATGCATATTTGAGGAATAGCGTTTCCGTAGCAACAACGAAACTGTCCACTTTGCGCTAAAATTTTCCTTGTTATCGACGAACAAAAAGTTCGTCTCTGAATTCGTGAAGTCTGTCTGTCTGTCGCCTTTTTCCCTGTTCACTTTTTTGAATTTTTCTTTTTGGAATCTTATAGTACATCGAATTCTAAGAGACTTTTGGTTGAAATATTTTTTTTATCTCTTCGGGAAAGTGGTCAAAATGACCACCGAAAATTTCGGTAAATTTTTGAAAAATGAAAAAATTTGTATTTTTTAAAAATTTAGCAACAACGAAACTGTACACTTCGCGCTAAAATAAAAATTTCCTTGTGTTATCGACGAACAAAAAGTTCGTCTCTGAATTCGTGAAGTCTGTCTGTCTGTCGCCTTTTTCCCTGTTGACTTTTTGGAATCTTATAGTACATCAAATTCTAAGACACTTTTGGTTGAAATATTTTTTTGTATCTCTTCGGGAAAGTGGCCAAAAAGACCACCGAACATTTTTAGCAACTTTTTTTTTAACGAAAAATTTTAGGACTTTTAGTTTTATGACAACTAATGTGTTACGTGAACATTAGTTTTCAAAAATAAATAGTTTATTAAGTATACAGTTGTTTTTGTTCGTCATGGCAATGCTAGCTCTGCGCATTCTCAACTGGTTTTTTATGATTTTTTCTCCTTTTGCGGTTATTCCAATAACCCTGTAGAAAAAACGTTGTGTGCAATTCGTGCTGGAAATGACTTTGGTGATCTCGAATGAGATCTTGACTCGGCTACGTCTCGTCAAAAGACTTTTAGTATTGACCACCAAAGTAGCATTTCGCGCACTAATACACAAATAATTATTTTTTGCCTGTTTCGTATTTTTAATGTAACGCGAGTACAATTGGCGTACTTAAAATTTAAAATGCGATTTTCTCGAAAACTAGCAGCAAGCGACCGATATATTAAACCAAAATGTAGTCTGTTAGAAAGGTACACTATGTACACTATACATACATAGTTTTTGTTACTAAAATTTGTATTTTCATTCCATCAAAGAATTTAAAGATTTAGGACGACAAAAGTAGTTAGGCAACACCGATTCTAGCTCAAAATCCTATGTTATTTTAAAGGGGCCTCAAAGTTAGCGAAAACACCACAAATCCAAGATGGCGACCGCGCCTACTGCTTCTGATTGGCTATCCCTACTCCTGTAGCTCCTCCCCTTGCTTCTGATTGGTCGACGCCATCTTGGACGATGCGCCTGCTGTTCTCTGATTGCACGAGTGCCATTTTTGGATGACACGCCTGCTGTTCTCTGATTGGACTAGCGCCATTTTGAAATACACGCCTGCTGTTCTCTGATTGGACGAGGACCATTTTTGAACTTTGGGCGCCATTTTACCACGCCAACCATGAAGGGAAACTGTATGACCTGCAGACTGTGTACTACTACTAGAGGGCGTCATGAAGAAAGGGTGCCAAGGTTTATCATTTTATATTAATAAATTTTACTGATTTCTTAAAATAATTAACGTCATTAATACTTTAATTACATATAATAATTTAAGATAATTAATTCAGCATTAAAATTTTAAATTGTTTATATTATTAACAACATGAAAAGTGTTAAAAAAAATTTCGAATCAATTCTCAGATAGATTAGCATTTACCTGTAGAATCTGCCTGTCAGAACAAGATATCATTAGGTAGATCATTAACGCAGTTGTATATCTAGCATACCATAATATTATAACAACCTTTTTAATAAATATCACAACATGGGATATATGTATTCAAATATGGTTTCCCTTACTGATGAGTCTAGGTGACGATGAAACTATTAAAACAATCCGATTAATTTATATATATTTTAAAGTATGTTTGCAGTTAGAGTCTAATAATTATATGCTAGGATAATCTAATTTTAATACATATCAACTCGTGTTTATTAAAATCGTTTTTATTAAAATTTATTAAAAATCGCCATAATAATTCTTCCATAATATCTTCTTGTCTATAATAAAACCGTTTAGAGATTTTAACATATCCAGTAATTAAGCGCGCAGCTGCTTAGTTTACTTATATCTACGCTAATCAGTTATTTTTTCTATCTTAGTCTAAATGTAACGTTGAAGAAATAAAAATGTATTTAAACAAAGTTTTAGTTTTACAACTGTTCCGCAGATCAGCCGATAAATATTATAAAAAGAAGACATGATTTACGTTTTTAAAAAAGGGACGACAAAGAATTTCAACCCTAATAAACGAAACTGTTTCCAAATATGTACTTGTTAAAAAAATATATCGCAGTTCGAAAATAAATTATAAGATAGCTTCAAGGGATCAATTGTCATGTAGCTAAAGAAAATATTTGTAGATTCAATTAAAATGCCTAAAACCTAAAATTTAAGGCTTTAATATTATTGTTTATTGTATATTTTATATCAATAAATGCGAAACTCCGTGTAATGCCATGTAATAATAATGCAACAATGTAACATAACTGTATACATAAAATAAACTTGATGTTGATGAAATAAATAATAGAAACAAAATTTAATTTATGATTTGATTTATTGAAATTTCCTTATTCTTATAACAAATAAGTTTTTACTAATAATATTTAGTTATTACTAGTTAGTTAATAGTATATTATATACATATTTGTTGCATTTTTTGTCGAAACCCATGCATTTTTTGTCAAATTTCGTTGCATTTAAATGTGCATATGTTTTCTTTTTGCCTTGCATTTTTCCGCTCTTTAGTAATGTGTATTGTGGTGACAAGATTCACTTGGTATTGTTATGTCTGTTTGTGTTGGTGAATATTTCACCATTTACAACATAATCATGAATAAAGTGGTTGGTGTATTTTTGCATACGAAACAATGGAACATTTATTTACGTTTAAATTTAGGCGATTAGCTTTACACCAATCACATAGAAAGTTAATGTTAGACTGCAAAATATAAGCAATCATTGATATCTCGTACTTGATGATATATTTTTCAATCGTCAGCAAATAATAGTTTCTCGCAGTGTATAGATTGATGATGATGATGAATACCACGTAGACACGTCCATTCGTGACGGGTATCTTGGAATACGTTCTGCTTGGTTCGGACATCTTGTATCCCTACCCTCTGGCGTTTAATGTCATACGTACCTTGCTATCTCTCTCTCTCTCTCGCTCTCTCTCTCTCTCTCTCTCTCTCTCGCTCTCTCCTTCTCACTCTCTCCTTATCATCTATTAGAGAGGACGCATTAAAGAGCCTTCTCTCTCTCTCAATGTCTCCTCTCTCACTCTCTTGCTCTTTCGTTCTCTCCTTATCACCTATTAGAGGACGCATTAAAGAACCTTCTCTCCCTCTCTCACTCTCTCGCTCTCACGCTTTCTCACTCTCTCTCTCTCCCTTCAACCTAATGCTAGTAAATGAAACAGCAATGGATAGAGGTAACCGTTAGGTCTACTGTTCTGGGATTGGTTCGGACGGCTTTGTTATTTTATACGTGAAAATAAAAAAAATCGATAAATGTTTTACTGTTTTTATTATTTTTTCATATAGTTACACAATATTACTAATATTCTATTGTAAATCAGCTTAAACTAGGTGATTATAGTTTTATATAGGATATTACTTTATTACTCAATATAAACTAGATATGTTATATCAGAATGTTACAAATTAATTTTCTAACAAAATAACTTAGGTCAGCTTATAAATATATATATATATATATATATATATTCTAACACTTAACATTTACTTAATAGAATATTAACTATATATTAAACTTAAACCTCAACAACATACTTTATTTAATCTAGTAATATAAACTTTATATAGGCTAGAACTGTCATTTAACAACATCTTCCGCCTTTATCCAGGACTTTTCATTCAAGCCGAGCCATTTGACGTACATGTCACCATTGCTGCGGCGTTTAAGTACTTTTTCAACTAAGTAAACGTCTGGCTGATTGGTTTTCTGCAGCTCGAACTCGTAGAAAGCTCCTCGAACAGCAACCCCATGAAGATCTTCCAGCAGATATGTGACAGGTTTTGTAAATTGAACTTTAACTATTTTGAATAATTCAGTTGACCAGCTGGGCGTGTATCCCTTAGAAAAGACCCCCTTGAACTTACTAATACGTACGAGGTCATTCAAGTCTAGTTTACGTTTACTTCCTGCAGCGACATCTGCTTTTACATTAGTGTCATAAACGGTTAGTTTGGTGGTAGGTGTAACAGTAGCAGGAGCTCGACCTATCGTTCTATGTCTGGTGTTGTTATAGCTGTCAACTACCCTCTGTAATATATCTGTCCATTTAAATGATCCTCGGTAGCTAAACTCTTTATACAACTTTTGCTTAATTGTACGGATAACGCGTTCAACTATCGAAGCCTTAATTACGGAATATGTAGAGTAATGATTTATAGTGTGCTCTTTCATTAATCGTTTAAAATTTTTATTGTAAAACTCTTTCCCGAGATCCGTCTGAAGATTCTTGGGTATGACTGAACTCTTAAAGATGCTGCGGACCTGTTTTGTCACCTCTTCTCCGGATTTAGTTTTCAACGGTCGTGCATACAGATATTTCGAATAACAGTTTATCATCAGCAGTATGTAACGATACCCCTTATTTACTTTAGCATAGGGTATAAACTCGGCTAAGTCAGCCTGGAACAAGTCCTGGAAATCTTTTATTATAGTGCGACGTCTTTGAAAGTTTTTTCTAGCAGCCCTGTGTATTTCATCAACAACGGTTTGTTTAGCACTAGTCATTATCATACAATTAATCTCAACGACACCGAGAGAGCAACGTCTCAAATAATTATATTGGCAGCAGCCGTGTTTGATGAATACTGAACAATGTTAAAGCAATATATCATTATATACCCCCGAAATATTCTATTCTATGATACCTTCCTCCTTAAGTTCGCTTATAATTGATATTATTTCGTTTTCATTCTGTGGACTAGTGTTGCCGGCACTCTTTACAGCATATAACAAACGAAGCCGGTCGACTAGCTCGTTAGCCTTATTCCAGTAGACGTATTCGACTTTGCAATCGCTTAATTTTTTAAAATTTGACGACGATGATGATGATAGTCTAATGCCTAAACCTTTGATTCTGGGTAAGTTCGGTTTAATTATATAATCATACTTCCAATGTTTAACAGCTGTTAGTTTACCCTGTGGTCTATATGATTTCTTATGCGCATTAGTAAGGGCTATTATCTGCATATAATTATTGATATCAGCTTGCGATGGTATAGACTCTAATTCACTAAACGTGAGTAAGTCAAACAGACCGGGTGTTGCTTTGAAAACGTTGTTTTTAATTATGATGTTTGTATCACGCATACTCACAGGGGAAGATGCAAATGTCCACGCGTCTCGATCAATTTTATATCTAATACCGAATCTAGTTCTATCTATATTTTTGTTTCCGACAGCGTTAGCTATCAGCATACCGTAATGAGTAGGGAGATCAAGAGTTTTATTAGATTCTTCTTCTTCTTCTTCGTCTGCTTCCGATGATGATGATGTAGCAGGTTGTTTTTTAACTTTCAACTGGGGAATGTAACTAGCAGTAGTAGTAGTAGTAGCAGCAGATGGTTGTGTTTTAACTTTTAATAGGGGTACGTTAGAGGTGTTAACTGATTTAGCAATGGTTTCCAGTGGCGATATAACTGGATTGTGCGTGACGCGATACATACGTTCTGCTTCTGCTCTATCACGACGAAAGTATGCAAACTTCTTACGTATAGCATTACGAGCGTGTATTATTTTACGCTTTAAACTCAGATCATACGTGTTAGACATGTCGGCTATGCAGAGACTACTAAACGAATCGACTCTAATTATAAACTTATATATGAATCAAAACCCTTCCGATATCTGCCACGGTCTAGAGAGCTGTCTTTATTAATTACCAAGAAATCATGCGGCTCCTTCCAACACAGAGAGCAAATGTTTTTGAACTGATCATAGCTAATACCGTCTCCTACAACATGATCGCTAAACACGTGTTTTAAGTTCAACTCGTCTTGTCTAAAGAGAATAATTAGGTTTGCATTGTCCCTAATCAGATGTTTCGGTATCTTGGCGTACGTTTGGCCTAGATAAAAACAGTCGACACCCTTATGCCTACCCATGCTAAAATATTCTCTAATCTTTTCCTGCTTGCTGCAAATTATATCATCAAAAATGAACACTGAATTAGGTTTAACATCACCGGGGCTGATTACGTCATCGTTTTCGCTAAATTCATGATATCCCATACCCGTAAGTGGTTTCATAACACGTCTTAAGAATTCATATTTAGGCTGAAATAAAGACTTGGCGTATAGGTAGATATTTTCAAATTTTAATCCGTTTTCGCTAATAAGTAAACCTAACATAGCATTAGTTTTACCGCAGGAAGATGGACCGCTCAATATTGCTCTACATGATACAGGTAACAGGTCGCCATGTTTCCTAACATCCTCGCCTGATCGTCGTTGTAAAGATGTATCATCGCAGTCGTCTAGGTTACATATGTTTAGTGACTTGTTTTGTTTAACAACCTTCATTACGGTATGCGTACGTGTCTAGTCACGGTCTCGTTAAACGGATTATACTCGATTAATGCGTCGTGAAGGATCAAACAATACGCCTTAGTTGTGTTCGTAAATGCGGCTGAAGACTCGAGCTCTAGTCTAATATCGACAGTGGAATCCTTAAAACTCTCTACCTGTCTTGAACAGTCAATAACAAAAATGGGATACGTTTCAAACGATTTGTAGCTGAGTAAACAGCTCTCAGCCGCACCTCTACCTATACCGTCATAGTAGTTCTCACGAAAACGAATATAATTCAGATACGCAGGAATGTAGTCCTTACGGTCGAAATCGAGATTTAAACGCTGATGCGGGAACACTTGCGAATTTAAATACAACTTAACGTCAACTAAGTTCGAATGAGTAAATGTAGTCGGGTTACCCGTTCTTATACCCAGCTGACGCTCGTCTTGTAAAACTACAAAGACCCAGCGCGGTTTCTCTAGATCATTGGAGTTCTTTACACGCCAAACCTGGTTTTTAGTAGTTCCCAACGAGGGTAACTCGTGTAATTCCCAACGTCTAAACGGAGCGATAATAGAAGAATTATCTCTTAAACTCTCCACCAGGTTCACTTTGCTTTCATCTGATAACAGTATATGCGGAACTTCCCACGAGAGCTTATCAATCTTGATATCTACGTCGGTACCTGCATCACCTGTGTCGCTTTTATAGCAATTAAAATCGTTCTTGGCGCGAATTAAAACTAGCTGACAACTCATATGAGGTATTACTTTTTTATAATCGTCTGCAAATCCACAGATATCTTTTAATGGTATTCTACACGTGAAATGAAAGACGTTATTCCCCTGGTTATGTAACAAATCATTATCGCTAGTAATCCCTAAGTTTCATGCTGTGCTGGTTAAAGCTCTATCCTCGGCGCCATGTGAAACGAGACCTTTTATAGTGCTTGTAATGCCGGGCTGTTTACAGATATCTATGAGCTGGTTTGTGCCTAATATTAGTTGAATTTCATCAAACAGAAAGTGGGCAAAATTGTTTACCAGAAGGAATTGCTTGTTTTCTGCACGCGTTATGCTACCTTTAACAAGTACATAGCTGTCATACAAAGCTAAAACGTTATCGGAATTTTGTATGCTGATTCTAATGGTGTCGGAATGATTGGCATTTAGCGTAAACGGCAGATAGGTATAAAAATCCTCTTTTATTATATCTGTATCGACGCGAGGCTTCCCAAATATGTTTAATTTATCAATGGTAAAGGTGTCGGTGTTAATATGCATTTTACTTCGTTTTGACATGCTGCTGCTGCTGCTGTTATCGTACTTTAAAGCCTAAAAATTCAAGAAAAAGGCGACGAGCTTTAGTTAGTTTTAATCGAAGGTCTGCACGTGCCGACGTTCGACGGTGAATGACCTTTGATGGACATATGCTGATGTTTTTATAGCTAAAGTTTATTCCCATTTTTCACGTTTAAGTTCTAGCCTGATGCTCGTGAAAGTGTCTTCAGACAAATTTATCAACTCTCCTCTCGCGTCTACCAGTCTAATGGTAATGTTGTCGATCTCGGTGACAGTGATGGGAAAGTAAATCACATGCGATGGCTCCTTTTCAATCAGATAACCGGGTGGTACGCAAACACCAAATTCGAAGATTGTATGACCTGCTTGATTGTTTCTATATGAGCCGCCTGTAATATTCGTGTCTACAAAGATGTTTGGAGTTGAAAGTATATCGACAACTCGATCTGATACGTGTCTACTACCGGGTTCTAGCACGCGCTTCTTAAATCCTAGTAGTGATCCTATGTTATCGGGTTTGGTAAAATCAATCAACTCAGTAGCTGATTCAATCTCACACTTTCCCGTATTAGTGTTAGCTTTGATTTGTAGTAGTAGATCTCCCTCTTCGGGATCGCCACTAATTTGATTGTTTATATAGTTAACGATTTCAGCCAACTCGTAGCTACCCGGTTCAATAGTTATCGCCTTTTCTCCGTAATAAAATTTATTTTTGCCTGGGTATATATTCCGTATCGTGTGACTTGTATATAAGCCGACTAAACCTAGTGAGTATTCGTAACGCACGTGATCTAATGTTATAGGTGGATAAATACGATCCGTAGGAAGCCTGTTTCCTGTACCGTACACCGTGATGGTCCTAGCCATACTTAACCGATTTACACTTTCACCTCTCTTTTATACAAAAATCGTAGACACAGATGTCCGCAGTTGTATGTATTGAACTTTTGTTCTTGGGCTACGTTGTAGTATACGGCGCAGCGAGGCCCTAAATATTTCACAAGTTCAGCTGGTGGTCTCAGGTCTCCGAAGGGGTCATAGTACAAAACCACGTTTCGATCCTTTCTATAGGCAACCCAATGAGTGCCCGGTCCTCCAGCGTCGTCAAGATTAACAATAGCTCTTTCGAATTGCAAAGGTTTCGCTGCAGGTAGACTTGTTCTCATATAGACACCTCTAAAATAGGGAATGTCTTTAGCATGTTTTATTATATCTAGGTCTGTAAGTGGTCTCCGAGGCAAGTTATTCAGTTTTTTGACCGCCTGACATATGGTTTTAAGTACAATGCAGCTCCGCCAGCTCTATACGGCTTCAGGTAAAGGGCGTTCCCGTTCTTACCGCCTAAAGCGATAGCTTCCATACTTTTATTATGCCGTGTAGTTTCTTCTAGCTGTCTCTTATTACTATTAGCAGTGTTAACAGCTTTTGCTACCCCTGAGGCGCCTCCTATAATTGCACCGAGAGCCGAGAGGCCAGCAAAAATTGGTATGAGTGGTAAAATACCCCCTGTAGCTGTAGGCACAGGAATTATTCGGGGTACTTTAACGTTTTTTCGACCGCCTACGTTTTGAATGATTCTTCTGGCAGCGCTCAGGGCATGATGTATTAAATCTTTACCCGTGAGTCTCTTACTTGCACGATTCACTACACCAACAAGCTTCTTTAAAACGCCACCTTTGAAAGTGACAGTTTTCTTCATCATCTTTTTAGCGAGACCCTTTTTCGCCGACAGTTTGTTTGTCTTTACGCCCATTCCCAACTTTCTTTTAGCCTTCATTATACCGGTTACAAATAGAGCTGATGCTTTTTCCCATAATTTAGAGTCTTTAGCCTTAACACGCTTCCAAGCGGCTTCTTCTAATACACGATCTGCCTGGTGTCTACTGTTCAAATCGGAGCTTTGAGCGTACGAGATGTCGTGCTGCATACACGCCTGGTCCAAAGGATTTATACCTTTATCGCCACGTTGTAATCTTTTAGATAATTTAGTACCAGGTCCACAGTACTGATATGAAGGAAGATGTAGTTCAATAGGCAGCTTGTCTATGAGCTTGTTAACAAAGCCGTTACCTTCGTGAACTAACATCTGGTACTGAGAGAAGAGACTGCTTGTACCTGTATTTATACTCGGTCACCACTGTAGCCGGACTAATCTGTGTTCTGAAATCTCTGCGTATAGATAAAGACTCTATGATCAGCTTGTAGAATTTCACACAGATGCTTTTCAACATTATGTATTCTTGTTTGAAAACGGTATCTGTCCAGAGCTAATGTTTGCCAGTCTCCCTTTCTCGCCTGTCTGTATGCATACTCCCATACTATCATATGATGTATATTATTCATGCTTGCGTCGGCGAAACTTACTTTCTTTACCATATCGATGTGTTGCTGCTGCTGTTGCTACAAATCGCTATGTTTGGAGAGTTATTGACATTAGTAAAACTAAAAACTTTGTTTAAATACATTTTTTTTATTTCTTCAACGATACATTTAGGCTAAGAAAAAAATAACTGATTAGCGTAGATATAAGCAAACTAAGCATTTGCGCAGCATTCCCGTAAGGCTCACCACATTTCCTATCTGCGCTAATCAGGCATTTGATATAATACACTTAAAACTAGAATAAAAAATGGTGTAAATATGATTAGGTCAACCGATAGTAGTAGTAAATTCCGTTATTAGTCGGTATTGTACACTCTCTTTATGTTGTAAGAGTTCGTACGTGTTGCAGATTCGGCTATTAGGGCATCAAACGATGATCGCATAACTTTTTGAGTATCCTCGAGCACTTGTACTTTATCTAATAATTTTTTATAATTACTATCTAGGGTATTATTCGTTTCTTCTATCTCTGTCAGCACACTCGAATGATTAGTTTCCATCTCATCATTCGCTATTAGGTGATTTCTCTTTGTTTCTTTTTCCAACGTTGTTAGCAAACTGTTAAGTTTACTAGTTACAATGTCAACCTTTGTTACCTCTTGCTTTAGATCTTTAATAGTGTTCTGAGTGTCGGTAGTCATTGTAATGAAGGTTTGTACAGCAGAGTCGAATTGAGCATCTACATAAGCTTTAGAAGTGACATCCGTGCCATCTATAGGGTAACTTACTGAAACAATACGTTTACCATCTGCATTAAACTGCATTTGATCGTTTGTATGCATAGCCCGATTGTTAAAATACTGCCTAGAGATTACATCTTTATCCTCTAGAGGCTCCCCTATATTACAAATTCTTCCATCTTTAGCATCATAGTACGAGCCCTGTCCTTTAGCCTCTCGTCGTCGTCTCAAACAATTAGAGAGTAATTTTCTTTCAACATCGTCCACCACCTCATCGGTATACTTTTTCGTGCAAACATCGTGGTTGTCAAGCGGTTCTTTAACATGTACAAGTCTTCTTTTCTTAACATCAATTACACCTTCATCGCTATCTGACAACATTAGTACAGAACGCTTCGTGACAAGATCGTTATCGTTGATAGGAGCGCCTACATTAGTTATACGTCGATTCTCAACATCGAAATTACCCTCTGGTGTTAATTTGAAACCATAACCATTTAACAAGAATTGTGTTGGTAACACTGATTGCTTTGTGTCTAGACAGTGACGTCATTTCAACGGGACTTCACTTTATGCATTGTATTTCTGAGTAAAGATTATGTCATTTAAGGTGACAAAAATTCTTACATATTATATTTGTTAAAGCTATTTAATATTATAATTACTATTATTATAATATATTTAATATTATTGATTTAAGTGAAACAAACGTTAACCATTATTATATTATCATTCAGTATTTAATCAATCACTGATGCTGTTAGCTAATAATAAATCTGGCTGTTTAAAATACTATCTTATCCCACATTATATTTTAAGATTTTTAAAACTCATATGTTTGTGAGGCAGACAGTGACATCATTTCAAACGGGACTTCATATGCATTAAAATATTGAAATTAAATAACCTTTATAACTTCTACTTTGTTAGATGACATACAAACTTGAGATTTGGCACAATTATAGGAATTGGGATTCTTGTACAGAGAAAAATAAAAAAATATTTTTATGTCAACCCTCGCACACCATTTTAGGGGTTGTAAAACTTCTAGATGACTTAGAAACTTGAAATTTGGTGTAATTATAGGATTTAAGATTCTTATAAAGAAAAATATAAAAAAATCTTATGATGTCAACCCCTGCGCCCCGTTCGGGGGTTGTAAAACTTCTAGATGACATACAGACTTGAGATTTGGCACAATTATAGGAATTGGGATTCTTGTACAGAGAAAAATAAAAAAATATTTTTATGTCAACCCTCGCACACCCTTTTAGGGGTTGTAAAACTTCTAGATGACTTAGAAACTTGAAATTTGGTGTAATTATAGGATTTAAGATTCTTATAAAGAAAAATATAAAAAAATCTTATGATGTCAACCCCTGCGCCCCGTTCGGGGGTTGTAAAACTTCTAGATGACATACAGACTTGAGATTTGGCACAATTATAGGATTTGGGATTCTTGTACCGAGAAAAATAAAAAAATATTTTTATGTCAACCCTCGCACACCCTTTTAGGGGTTGTAAAACTTCTAGATGACTTAGAAACTTGAAATTTGGTGTAATTATAGGATTTAAGATTCTTATGAAGAAAAATATAAAAAAATGTTATGATATCAACCCCTGCACTCCGTTCGGGGGTTGTAAAACTTCTAGATGACATACAGACTTGAGATTTGGCACAATTATAGGATTTGGGATTCTAAAATATCATCATCAAATCCACTCTTATAGCATTAATTACTTTAAAACAAATGTCCTGCAGAGCTTAGTATTTTCTTTATCAACAAAGTGATAATATTTAAAACAAAAATAAAAGTTTCTTGCTTAAATAGCTTAGCCTTATTTACCTTTAAATTCGAAACATGTATTTAAATAAAATTTATGCGTTATACGAGGACCGTTCAATAAATAATTGGCACTCAAAATATTTTCTTACTTTATGTAGCTAGAAACGAAATTACTCGCTGCAATTAATTTAAAATAAAGCAATATGATACAGTTTGATTATATAATGTTCATTAATTTTGACTAAATCCCATTTACGACAAAATAATACAACAATATATATATATATATATATATATATATATATATATATATATATATATATATATATATATATATATATATATATATATATATATATATATATATATATATATATATATATATATATATATATATATATATATATATATATATATATATATATATATATATATATATATATATATATATATATATATATATATATATATATATATATATATATATATATATATATATATATATATATATATATATATATATATATATATATATATATATATATATATATATATATATATATATATATATATATATATATATATATATATATATATATATATATATATATATATATATATATATATATATATATATATATATATATATATATATATATATATATATATATATATATATATATATATATATATATATATATATATATATATATATATATATATATATATATATATATATATATATATATATATATATATATATATATATATATATATATATATATATATATATATATATATATATATATATATATATATATATATATATATATATATATATATATATATATATATATATATATATATATATATATATATATATATATATATATATATATATGTATGACACAGACAAATAATTTGTATCGGTACATATTATACGAGTTCGAGCATAACTTTGTGTGATTTGATGAATTGATTTGTTCATCATGAAATAGCTATGGAAATCTCGTTGAGCATCGAACGCGATCCTGGTTCAGTCTGCTTCTATCTCAGCATCTCCAGCAAAATCTACGAGGCGATATTATCATTATTATTGGGGCTAGTCATATGGTCATATTGGCAAGATACATTTTAGGGGTATACCCTGTACTAATCAATCTTTTTAGTGAACCTAAAACGTACAGGGTATTTCAGGGTTTTTGGATCTCTCTTACTTCGTTCTTTATATTGATATTCGTATCGAGTAATTTTTTTCTTGAGTGGTTTTTGTTTTGGAATTCTAAGTTCACGACTTAATTCCACGCCTGCTTTAAAATGTAGCTAGATATTTAACATTAAATGGGACTTCACCCGTTTTACATGTAGGATATCTCGAGCAGATGATGCCAATTCCTGAGAGTCAATGCCTTTGATCAAAATAGGCCATTAAGCACAACATATCTATGTTCAAAAATGAAATGTTACAAAGCTATAGACCTTCAAAATAAAAAAGTCAAAAATGCAATTTGGATAAAATTTTGTGTTCAAGGACAGTTGTTATTAGAACAAACATTCGTGTTATTTTGTGCTTGTGGCAGCTGTAGCGTACCCGCTACCGCTAGATACGGAATTCTGTGCTAGTGATATGTTTAATGAATACACCATTTAATGCAAAATTTAATTCTTCACAAAACAGGTATACTTGACCCAAGTCGAATAGTGGCAAGTCAAATAATGCTCTATAAAATGCAGAAAGAAAATAAAGGTAAAACGTCATGCAGTATGACGTACAAACGAAGTAAGAAATATTTCAAAACAAGGTGAAATGCCCTATATATTTTGGTTTCTATAAAATAATTGTCCAGTACAGGGTATTCTCCTAAAGATATTCTTTTTACTGCAAAATTATCATAATACTACAACCAACAATAACAACTTCGCTTCATGAATTTTGCAGAAGTGATGCTAAGGTTGCACTGCGAACTCAACATTTTTTTCTTAGCTAAGTACTTGATGACGAATACAAGATCGCAATAAGTTATGTTCTAAAGTTGCTCCGTCAAATGTATTGGTAGAAATTGTTGGTCTACATACAGGGTGTTTTACTCAACTTTCGTATAAATTGCATGTGTGATAGTATTCATCAATAGGAACAAGAAACTCTTTTTGTTTTCATGCAAATCGACAAAAATTTGCTAAAAATGTCAACTTTTGGGAACTGCTGGAAATTATAGTCAATACAAACTGCGACATCACCTAGCAGCAGCTGCGTCAATGTATCAGATAGGTACATCCAGCTCCAAGTGTGGTTCTTAGACCAGTGACCTGCTACCCACTTTTCAAAAACCATTCTTTTTTCGGTTATTATGAAAGATAGACACTAATGATTTTCAGCTTTTTTGTTGCATTTTATGTGTACTACCACCTATTCAGAGGATACCAATCTTAAGTGAAACATCCTGTATGATATATATTTATGCTCCAATTAAATAAGCTTTATTTTATCTAACCCACTTAACAACCAGTCCATAAAGCTAACAGTTTTTGAGAATAAAACGACAAAATCCATCTGGAGGCGTGGTTTAATATTGATATTTTACAAAGTTCAGGATATTATCTACTCGTAAACATGAACAAATCAAGCATAAAGTCATTTTCAAGTTTAGCTGACCGAAATACACTACATTTGATTAGTTTAGCCTAGATTAAAAAAATAGCAGTTTCTATTTTTACTGTGCGTTTGTACAGTTACAAGAAAATTATGGAATGTTCGACCCCTACTTTCTGTTTAATGAATTTCAAGGTACAAAACAGTATACAGTATATGGTGGTTAAGTGCCTTTAACAGAAACGTCGAAAGGTAACGAAGAAAAGAAGAAGTTTTTTTAAACTTGCTCAATTCCGTTATATTGCACTTGTACTAAGTTCAAGATCAATTTTTATTGTATTCTGAAATAGCTATTTGTGAATTGGAATATGTATTATATTCTTAGTGACGAATTGTACACCAGAGATTTTCTGATTACATTTGAAATATATGTAGTTCTAAATATACCAGGCGCAAATCATATTAGTCCACCCAGTTTCATTTTTGTTAAAGAACGTCCCATAGAATTTATTCCGTTTATCTTTTGTTCTATGAGGTGGCCGTTTCTTGTTGCTATAGTGAAGTGCTGCTACTGCATCTACCCCATACCAATGTTCATGAAATTCAATTGGGGGTTGCAACATACACTGCCCCTCCGAACCTTTTGAGTGCCCTGTTTCCATTAAAAGTTCCATTAAGTAATCTTACAAATTACAGACGAGAAAGTTTTCCTTCAGCGTTTTAGCAAAAAAGTCACAAATGATGCTCAACTTAGTTCGCCCATTTTAATTTTTGATAAAGAACACCTCACGATTTTTACCCTGAATGGTCTACGACGTTGTTATTTATTGGTAGTATATGGTACATATCGTCGCCGTTAATGCATATCAACTTAATTCTTTGAAATGTTGTAACTAGCTATGTTGCTAGTTGCGATTTCAAAGAATTCATCATGCCATCTGTAACAAAGTTTTTATAAGCATTTAAACCGCGCTCCTGGAAAATTGCTAGAAAATAGTTCCGCTAGTATGCATTAACGTCGACGATATGTATGAGTGAGTACTGTGATCCAGTGATATGTATGTGTGCGTGTAGTATCCAATGCAACGAATATAAACAAGGAGTCAGAAAATAATTCAGAAACCAAATAGTTCAAGCATTCATTTTCTCATCTGAACAGTAAAAGAATAAAGCATTCATTAACCACAAACAGTCTTTCAAACAAACAAACACAGAAGATATTACATGTAGTGACCGCCGACTTTAATTGAACACGCAACAATCTGTCAAGAAACTTACTCTTGCAAGCATACCATTCAAGATACCAGGATTCTATTTATGAAGCAGATGTCGAGAAATCAAGTAGCATAATTCCAGTAGAGGATCAATACTCTCTCAGCACCACCACTACCAGTACATGGAGCAGTTCCATCGCTGAAGTCATAATCTATCTGAAGTCACGGTTGTATAAAGTTTTTTCTGTTATAAATTTGTCTGCCATCAAAGCAGACTATCTACAGCATTTAAAGAGAGTATTTCAACGCCTATATCATTACGGTTTACTATCAAATTAAAAAAAACAATCTTTGAAGCCAAAGAACTAACTTGTCTCGACCACACAGTGAACAGTGATGGAGTTACGCCGTACATTTCAAAAGGAGAAGCTACTCATAACTTTCCAATCCTTAGAATGCAACAAGAATTATGCCATTTCGTTGGCATAGATTGTCGATTTAAACCTATTTATTCCAGAAAAAGTTTCAGAACCCTACAAGAAACCCACACAACAGTGCGTCGTAAAACGTATATAATTACAAATCGGTTGTTGTGAAATTCAATAAACGGTCGTACCAAAAATTCGTTACTTCGTGTGATCGGGAACACAGGGAATACATAGCAGATAAACTCGGATGCAGCCCATTACAAATCCTTCTTATCTTTTTTCGTGCCGTTTATGTATAGAACGTTCGCAATTACTTTTTGTTACCTGTTAGACATATTTGTGTACATACATTTACTATTTTCCTTTTTGTTGCATATACGATTATTATCCAACCAACAACCTACAAGTCCAACAGAATCCTCATACGTTCCTCTTAGGTTAAGTTTTGTAGTTTTTAGTTATTTACATTTTGCAACGAGCCCTAAAATTTAGAATCTGCTGTCTTAATCTTAACCGTTTTCAATTATCTCATTCGATTCTTACGTTATTAGCTCATTTCTATAGGTTAAGTTCTTATCATTGTAACGAACATTAACAATAAGAGCCCTGTACTAAGTTTAATCAATTGTAAAACCAGCCAAAGAAAAAACGCGGTTTTTTACGTTTCTATCAAGTTGCTTTACAATCACAACCGCATCTTATGCGTACATTCACTAGTTCTTTCCAATCCTGTTCTCAAGCAAACTGATGGAGACTTTTTCTGCTGGAAAAATTCTAAAAAACAAGGGAGCAATAATTGTGATGATCACCGTTGCCTTGGATACTTTGTAGTATCCAAGGAAGCGAATATAAACGAGGGATCAGAAAATACTATAACAAACATACAAAGAAGATATTACAGTACTTTTATACTAAAAAATTTAATCAAGTTCTTGAAAGTTATCGTTTGATTACTACGGAAAATGACATATGTACTATTCCACCTTATTTGGAAACCATCCACTTTCCCCAGAAATTAACTTTTCCGTATTATGTTGCGTTGTCTTACTTGTTTGAAATCCTGTTAACCTTACTCTAATCATTTATATAAAAAATGAATTCAGTTATAAAGTCCTACTTAAAGATACCATTGATATGAACACATGGATTGTAGGTATTAATATATGCTTTCAATCATACACATATAACTTTATAAAACTATATCACTCTCCAAACTCTAGTGATGCTCAATTTCTAATGAAACTTTAAAATTTGTTTGATGTATATGCTAGTAGATCAGAGACCTTACTAATTATCGGAGACTTTAATATTGACATATTAAAGGATTCATATTATGAAAATATGCTGAGAACTTTAATTAAAAATAATGGACTACATCAGATTATCGACCAACCTACAAGAATCACTAAGGACAGTGCTACACTCATAGATCTTCTTGTATCTAATGAAAAAACCATTGATGCCCAGGTACACCATGTTCCAAAAATAACCGATCACTCAATAATAACTGTAAATGCAAAAGTGAAAGAAAAATATGAAGAATATACAATATAACACAGAGACATGAGCAACTTCAATGAAATGCAATTTCAATTAGATGTAATGGATCAACCATGGAATCCGGACTGTACAAACACCAATCAACTAGCAGAAACATTAGTTAAGACCATAATGGACACACTAAACAGGCATGCTCAAACTGTTAAAAAACCATTAAATGTCAATGGAGTTGTAAGCGTTGGTGGACCCCAGAAATAGCCTTGGAAATTGAAGAAAGGGACAGATTATATAAAAGAGCAATCTTTACACAAGAAGAAAGTGATATGAATAGGTATAGACAACAAAGAAATGGAATTGTTAGTTTGATCAGGAACCACAAGAGAAATTATTATCAAGAAAAAATAGATGATATGAAAAATAACTCAACAGAAATGTGTAAAATAGTTAAAGAATTAATTAAAGGAGGCCATAAAAGATAAAAAAAGGAAGGTACTATTTTTGACAATGAGTTAGAAAAAAAGGAAATTCAAATTGCAGAAAAATTAATAATTTACTTTATTAACAGCATACAAGAAATTGATTTAAGCCACATTAATGTACATCAATGCAAGTTCGAAAAATTTTTACCAATAGAGTTTTTGGAGTTAAAAAAATTACAAACAATTTACCTAATAAGAATAGTAGTGTCGATGGTATTACAGTAAAGATTCTTAAATTAGCTTTCAATGTAATAGGACTTGAAGACATCCCATATTATCTCCATTGAGAAGATAACCAACACTAACAAATGTGAAGAATACAAACCGATCAACATGGTGCCAACTTATGAAAAATTATTAGAGACCGTCGTAGATATCCAGTTTCGTGACTACATTGAAGTGAACAAACTGTTAACACCTTTTCAATTAGGGTTTCGGAAAAATAATTCATGTGAAAGTGCAATACAATCAGCTCTTTTGAAATGGAAAAATGCTATTTACAAGAAGAAGGTGATAGGTGTAGTTTTTCTAGACTTTAGACGTGCTTTTGAGACTATTAATAGGAGATCTATTATTTATTATTGAAATTAAAAAGATATGGGTTCAGCCCAATAGTTATAAAATGGTTTAGTGAATATCTCAAAAACAGATTTCAAAAAACTAGATACTTTAATAGTACATCTTCAGCTAAAAACACTACCTTTGGCGTTCCACAAGGAACTGTATTAGGGCCGATTTATTTGTACTATACATAAATGATATTGTTAATGTAATTAAAAAATGTAACATTCAATTATTTGCAGATGACACTTTAATATATTTTATAGGAGATGATGTTGAAAAAGTAATAAATATCATCAATGATGAATTAGTAAATGTATATAACTGGTTAGGTAAAAATAGTCTTTCTTTAAATGTAAATAAAACAAAATTCATGATAATAAAAAATAAGTTTAACGAAATTGATACATCTAGTCATGTGGGAATACAAATTAATAGTCAAAAAATAGAACAAGTTTATGAGTGGAAGTACTTAGGCGTAATAATAGATTGTCACTTAACATTTTCTAGTCATTCAAACTATGTTATCAGTAAAGATGCAAAAATAGTAAATTTTATGGGTAGAATAAGCCAAAATCTTAGCAAGTGGTCTAAATTATTACTATATAAATCAATAATACTTCCCCATTTTAATTATTGTACTAGTATACTTTACCTCCTAAATCATACTGAAATTAACAATCTTCAAAAAAAACAAAATGTGCTTTAAGAATAATATTGAAATGTAGTAGGTATACTAGCATAAGAAGAATGTTGCAAGTTACATCTTTGTAATATCGTGTGTTTTATAATACGATGATAATAATATTTAAAATAAAAAACCGAATATATCCAGAGCACATTTTAAATGAATTACTATTCGTAGAAGATGTTCATGATCATAATACTAGAAGTAGAAATAATTTTTATGGTCATACAGTAACAACAAATATAGGACAAAATAATCTGTTTCATAAAGGTTTAGTTGAATATAATTCACTTCCAGCTAATTTAAAAAACTGTACATCTTTAACATTATTTAAGAAACAGTGTAAAAAATATGTAATAAATTACATTAATATTTAAGAAACTATAATGTATTATATGGAATTTATCTAGTTATATGCTATAAATAAAGTATATTATTATTATTAATAAATATTAAAACCTTCAATTTTTCAAAGCCAGAGAATTATTTACAAATGTAAAAAGAACTCGCATACGAGCTGATGTAATTTTTACGTCAGTTTTCTCCATCAAATATTAAATACGAGCTATTATAACCAAACGTTTATAAAACAAAGCTTAACATATGCGTCATGGCAATGTTGCCAGATCGAGGGCTTAGGAAGTCTGTAGAACATAGCGGGTTTGATAGCGTCTTGTATAAAAATATACGATATACACTTGAGAAAGGCGCGACGCCCCCTATAGTTCATTGTGATGAACTACGGTTGTATAAAACTTTTTACAGACCCTACTTTTCCACACCCAAATTGTATATTTTTTTATTGCAGTTTTAGGTAAACCTTATCCTGTAGACCTCGAAAACATAGGAGAACGTTGCCAGACCCAAGCCCGGGTCTGAGAGCGTCGAAAATGGTCCGACAAGTCGGTAGAATATAGCGAAACGGGTGTGTATAAGCGGTTGGACAAATATATATATATATATATATATGTTACATTTTAAGTTTCCGCGGATATTATATGATACTTTACCAATTTTCCGGGTTTCACTCCGCGTATTCACTATTCGGCTCCTAGAGGAACCAGACAATGGTTGACGACGTTTCGGCAAGATCACACTTGCCATCTTCAGGTCACTTCTAACTTCCTTCTGCTTCGCGTGGTTACACGATGTAGACTGACGTCTTGCGGCAGCGGTTGGTCTTTATATACGGTTACGGTGTTGCGCATGGTTGCGGTCGGCTGGTTTTTGGCGCGGCTGCGTGTCATTGGTCTCGCTTGATCCGGTGGCTTTCTCTCGCTTTCTCTTTTATCGTTCTGCTGTGCTGGTTTTCGCTTCTTGACGGTGATACTAGTTATAGCTGGTTTCCAAGCTGATGGTAGTCGCTGTGTATCGTCCCTGGTATTAAGATTGTTCGGACGTTTCTCGATCTCAATGGCTTCTCTTATGGTTCGTCGGGTCTTGTGTTGTATATTCGCTAAAACTTTTGTATTTTCGAAATCTATGTTATGAGATGTACCACTTACATGTTGTGCTAGTGAAGACGTTCTGTCATTTTTGTTGACTGCATTTCGGTGTTCTTCTCTTCTTACTTGAATTCTTCTGTTGGTCTGCCCTATGTAGGATTCCCCGCAGTCTTTACATGGGATCTCGTATACTCCTTGGCTTTCTAGTGGTATTTTTGTTTTGGCGGATGGTAGCATGTTTCCAATCTTTTTATCGGTGTTGAAGATGGTATCGATGTTGTGTTTTCTCAGCACTCTACTTATTTTGTCCGTGGTCCCTTTGATGTACGGTAAATGTGCTTTGGATACCGATGTTTCTTCTTCTTTTGGCTTTGGGTCCCTTGGTGTTAACGCTTTCTTGATATTTCTGGAAGAGAAACCATTTTGTTTTAATGCCAACTTCACCTGTTCTAGTTCTTGATGTTTATTATCGTCATCAGTCAAACGTTGTGATCTGGTTATTAATGTCTTGACTACTGACTGTAGTTGCGCTGGGTGGTGATGTGACTGCGCGTTCAGGTAGCGATTTGTGTGGGTTGATTTTCGGTATACTGTGTATCCCAGGCTGCCGTCTTCCTTCTTGATTATAGATACATCTAGGAAAGGTAGTTGATTGTCCTTTTCCACCTCCATTGTGAATTTGATCTTCTGGTGTATGTTGTTTAGATGCTGTAAGAAGGTCTGCAGTTTCTCTTCTCCATGGGTCCATATAATAAAAGTATCGTCTACGTATCTTAGCCATAGTTTAGGTTTGTCACTTGCCGTTTCTATTGCTCGGACTTCTAATTCTTCCATGAATAGGTTCGCTATTACCGGCGATAAAGGTGATCCCATAGGTGCTCCTTCCACTTGTTTGTACCGTTGATCTTTGTAGATGAAGTAGGTGTTGTTTAGGCAGTGTCTTGTTAACTCGATGATTTCATTTGGGACTTGGTATTTCCGTTGTATCATGTCTACTGCTTCTTTTACTGGAACATTCGTGAATACAGAGGTTACATCAAAGCTTACTAGCAGATCTCCAGGTGCCACTGTTATGTCTTTTATACGCTCGATGAAGTGGCTTGCGTTCTTTACGTGAGATTCGGCTTCTTCGGCATAAGGTTGCAGTTGCTTGGCCAGGAATTTCGCTAGAGGTTGCAGTGGTGATCCAATGGAGCTTACGATGGGTCTTAGTGGTACACCTTCCTTGTGGACTTTTGGTAATCCGTACAGCTTAGGGCATGATGACGACTTTTCTCTCGGAATTAGTTGTAACTGTTGTTCTTGACTGAAACTGCAGGCTTTTATTTTGGCTTTAGTGATCTTTTCCAAATATGTTGTAGGATCCGTTGAGATTGTTTGGTATCCAGGATCATTTAGTAAGGTTTTTTTAAGGCGCAACACCGTAACCGTATATAAAGACCAACCGCTGCCGCAAGACGTCAGTCTACATCGTGTAACCACGCGAAGCAGAAGGAAGTTAGAAGTGACCTGAAGATGGCAAGTGTGATCTTGCCGAAACGTCGTCAACCATTGTCTGGTTCCTCTAGGAGCCGAATAGTGAATACGCGGAGTGAAACCCGGAAAATTGGTAAAGTATCATATATATATATATATATATATATATATATATATATATATATATATATATATATATATATATATATATATATATATAGATGCCTACCATGCGTCCGGACCAAAAGCGTAGCGCCCAGCGTCCCGCGGTTATATAAGTGTATATAAATGATGGTATCAGTCAGCGTCTTTTGCAAGCTATAGGTTTATTCAGCGTCTGTTTATTTTATGCAAGCTATAGGTTTATACAGCGTCCATTTATTTTTTCAGTATTGGCCAGCCTGCTTGAATTCCTTTGCCTGTCTGCGGTGTCGAGTTACTCTCTGCATTTCTGAGTAAAGATTGCGTCATTTAAACTGGCAAAAATAATTCTATTTTATTAACGCTATGTAATAAATACTTTTAGTTTCGTTTCTGTATGTGTATGAATTTTATTTAAAAGGCTTTTAGATTTAAAATATTATATGCATAAAAACATCATAAAACTTGAAATATTATTGGATTTGTATGAAATTTTCTACAAAGGGGTTTTTCAGGTCGCTGATTTCAAATTTGATGTCAACGTTTGCAAATTTTAAAGGGCGGATGAAATATGGCGGCCATAATAATTAAAATTTGATTTATTTGCATAAAACTTAACATCTGTGAGTATATTCGAAATAGCGGGTATGATATAGCTCTCTGCGTTGCCAAAGTACTATGTGTATTTCTCAGTAAGGATTGCGTCATTTAAAGCGACAAGAATAATTATATTTTATTACAGCTACTTAATAAATCTTTTACTTCCATTCATTGGTGTCTGAATTTTATTTAAAATGTTTTAAATAAGTTTTAAGGTACCATAAACATAAAAATTTCGTAAAATTAGAAATTTGATTGGATTTGTATGAGATTTTGTACAAAGAGGTTTCTAAGGTCGCTGATATCGAGTTCGACGTTAAGATTTACAATATGACGATTATACTTGAGATTTGGCACAGTTATAGGAATTAGGATTCTTGTAAAGAAAAAATAAACCAATGTTATTATGACAACCCCCGTACCCCCTTTTAGGGGTTGTAAAGCTTTTAGATGACTTAGAAACTTGAAAATTGGTGTAATTATAGGATTTAAGATTCTTGTAAAGAAAAATATTTAAAAAATGTTATTATGTCAACCTCTGCATCCCGTTCGGGGGTTGTAAGACTTCTAGATGACATAAAAACTTGAAATTTGGTTTAGTTATAGGGTTTAGGGTTCTCGTAAAGAATGATATAGAAAAATGTTATTATGTTAACCCTCCGCAACCCCTTTAGGGTTTATAAAGCTTCTAGATGACACAGAAACTTGAAATTTGGTACAATTATAGTTTAAGGTTATTGTAAAGAAAATATATAAAAAAATGTCGTTATATCATCCCCCGCACCCTCTTATGGGATTGTAAAACTTGCAGATGACACAGGAACTTGAAATTTGATATAGTTATAGGGTTTAAGACTGTCGTAAAGAAAAATATAATTTTTTTTAAGTCAACCCCTGCACTTTATTTGGGGGTTGTAAAAATTCTGGATGACAATCAAAATTGAAATTTGAGATAGTGATAGGATTTAGGACTCTCGTAAAGAAAATTATTAGGTCAAAGCCCGCACTCCATTTGAGGGTTGTAAAACTTCTAGATGACATACAAACTTGAAATTTGACATAGTTATAGAGTTTAGAATTCTTGTCAAAAGAAAAATAAACAATGGTAAAATTTCTACCCCCCACTCACATTGGGGGTTGTAAAACTTCTATATGACATACAAACTTGAAATTTGGTATAGTTATAGTATTTAAAGTTTTCCTAAAGAGAAAAATCAAAAATACTAAAATCTCAACCCTCCCACCCCCTTTTGAGTTATAAAACTTCTAGATGACGTACAAACTTGAGATTTTGACATAGTTATAGACTTTAAAATTCTTGTCAAAAGAAAAATAAACAATGGTAAAATTTCTACCCTCCATCCACATTGGGGGTTGTAAAACTTCTATATGACATACAAACTTGAAATTTAGTATAGTTGAAGTGTTAGATATTTAGTTGTTGTATGTATTGTATCTAGTTACCTATTTTCTGTATGTATTTATAATTAGCAATGTGTTTGTTTATCAATCTTATCTACCTTTGATAATGAAATTTAATGTCGAAACAATATTGTCAGGTTAAGATACTAATAAAACTTGTGGAACTGTAACTAATCTTTGTATTTATAGTGTATTTTATGATTATGGAGTTCCACGAAGTAAGGCTGGAGACAGTAAACGCTAAAATTAAAATTCTTGCTAAGAAATCTTATATCTGAAGGTATCCCCTGGCACAATTTAATGAAGAAGGGACAAGAAAAATGCTAAATCAAAGTATAGTGATCAAAAGTTGCTTAAAAAGTATTATGGCAGCAAGACATTTTTAAATGCAGTAAGGTTATCAAAATGATGAAATGAAAAATACTAGCATCCGGGGCCTTTATTCATATGATAATATGAATACTGCAAATTTAAATTTAAATTAAGAATTAAAACTGATTTTTTTTATTGTATAAGAAATACCGACTTGACAAAAATCCAACATGTTATGGAAGGGATTAAGAAAAAATAATGAAAAAGTAGAGAAAATTGTCGACTTTTAAGTTCGACTGAAAGTCGACTTTAAGACACTATAATTTTATTTTGTTATATGTATGTACCTTGAAAGTTAAAATAAAATATGTTAATTTTCTTCAAGTACTTCTTTGTTATATGGTTCTAAAATGTTTCTTACTTATAATACATATGTTATTATAAATAATAATAAAAAGTGTATTTGCTCTTTGTTAAAAATTAATAAATTGAATGAAAGCGTTAAATTACTCTTTTTGGATAATTATTAATTTTTGAGATTCTAAATTTAACTATTAGTTGTACGGGTACTTGCAAACTGCATTATTTTCAAAATTTTGTTTTTTTGTAATTTAGAGAAGTCTAACTATAACATTGCAAACGGTATTAATTTCATTATATTAAATGGTTGTTTTTTGGTAGTACATTGTTATTACCAAATGCAAATCTTTAAATCATTAAATCCTGATCAGTGATCGCTTTTCTATATTTAGTATTTATAAACATATTTTTATACAAAAAACAGTGTACTTACCGTAAGTATATTTGAAACAATGTTTCACTATAATTTCACCACTAAATAGTCTTTTTTGTCACAAAACAGTGAGTGTTAAAATAAAAAAGAGTTATGCTAAAACTAGGTATACAATATCAAAATGCAGAGATAAAATTGAACAGTACCACTCCAGAACACAAAACTATTACAAATGATAAGAATTAAGAAGTACTTTCTTCAGCAGAAATTAGCCAGTCTCACGTAAAACCATAAAATACATCTTGTAAATTGCTCGGTTTTCCTGGATTTACAAGTACAATGTACAAAACTAAAAGGGCGCCGTCCTTTTGGTAAAGTTTTGTCTCACCAAACCTTTTATTATTCTGAATTTGAAGTTGCCGGCATCATAAATTAACAAATGTAATAATAATAAATAGTACCGAGTTGTAAATTATAAAATAGCATCAAAGTATGTAAATAACTGAATTGTAATCAGACAATACTTACCATAAAAAATTGTCAACAAATTATTTGCTCGGGGAAGAATTATTGCACGTTTTTACTTAATAACTCTTCGTCTCTAACCAGAATTAAAATTTAATTCAATTGTTAATTCAATGTAGTGAAAAAGAATATTCACATATACGGTTAAAGTAGAACCATTTTAAAATAGAGGAAGACGTAATATATGTTTACATTAAATAGAGAAAGAACCAATATCACAAGCGACAAGTAGCTTCGGCGTAATTAATAGTACGTGTACTTGCAAACCATTATTTTCAAAATTTGGTTTATTTTTGTAATTTAGAGAATTGTAACTGTATCATTGCAGCAATTATTAATTTCCTTATAAGTCATTATTAAATGTTTTTTGCGAATCATTAAATCCCTACTGATTTTCTATATATTAAATATACCTACCGTAAGTACTATATTTGAAATGTAGTTTCACGATAATTTCGCTAGTAAATAGTATTTTTTGTCATAAAACAGCGAGTGTTAAATAAAATAAATTATGTTACAACTGTTCAAAAAACCAAACGCAAAAATAACATATTGCGGTGATCCCAAATAAAAATAATAAAAATAATAATAATCCCACATATATTCTTTACCTCCCTTTAACTAGCTCAGGTTTGTTCGGTGGAACATAAATTATTTTACTTTCGAGACTCTTATATTCTTTTATGCCTGGAAACAAGAATTGGCAGTGACATAAATTATAAAACATAAATTGTAAGCACTTATGCTTCTGCAAGCTGGACTGTTATCTGAACTGGAAAGAGAAAAATGCTGTATGCTTGTATTAGCATCAATTAAACACATACGTTAATTTAAAAACATAAAACCTTTATTTAAAAACAAAAATTAAACTCAGAAAAGAAAAGTCAATGGGAAAGAAAATATATATTTACAAATGTAATTAGGAATAAATCCTGTAGTTTGCTTAAACGTAAAGGAAAGTCGTATTTAACTGACAAAGGTTTAAATACCGTTATCCGTTTAAACAAACTAACAAAAATGATTATTTATAAATAACTAAAAATTATTCAAAATTAATAAATCTTTGTTAAAACAAATATGACTTGTTTATTTATATTGAAAAATCAAAACAAATTCTTACAAACAATTTAAAAGAAATTTAATCAATTAGATCTTTAATTCTCTAAGATGAACTTTACAACTTATTATTTATCTTTCTTTTTATTTACAAGAACAATTATTTTCGAAACCAACCTTGTATTTTCCGTACAGTTTCCTTTTTTAAACCATTTACCAAATTGGCAAGACTGTTGTTTATGAAAAAATAATCGATGCGTAGATCGATGAACACAAAAATAAATTCACTTTTATTTAATTTCTATTTAACGAAGAAATGCTTTCACTTTTATTTTTATATATCGAAGCACAATAATAAAAACTTTATTAATCCACGAAGATACTTCAGGTAAACACCTTTTTCAATTAATTTCAACTTTTGTTTATTTCAATAATCTTTGACAGTTGTCAACAACATATGATTGGTACTTATAACCTCAAATTTTTGCAGATTTTAAACTGGAGTCAAACGTGGTCTCTGCCTTAAATATTTTGTGACTGACTTTGTTGGAAAATGCAGCGGCTTTTATATGAAATGCCATAACAAATGCATTCTATGACAGATTCTACAAAACAAACGAACATCGCCGCTTCCATGACGTCATGATCCGGAAAACATATGATTTTAATCTTCTCTAATCCCAGATCTGATATATACACTTGTAGAGTTTTAAACACTGATTAAAAAACTATTATACATATATGGTCCCAAATTGAGTATTAAAGAAGATATGATCCAAAAACACTTAACGATGACGATTTTCCTTACAGCATAATTTACATACATAATTTAACAAATTAAGAGTTCATCTTTACAGATTAGCTAAATGGGTATACAAAGTGTGTGATACAATTGTTTTATACATGAATTTATCATTACGGTTTCATACAAACATGTTTTTATTTCAGTACAAACAACAATATACACCAAAAGATGCTTTCACAAATTACAGCTTGAAAATAACTTCTACTTTGATCAATTTATGCATAAAATGTCCAGTGTGCATTGCTTAAGGCACACATATAAAGACAATGACAATAAAAACCAGGATAAAGGCTATCAGAGTGCGTTTTCGCGAACCAAGAGGATTTCAATACCTCCATAACTTGTAATGACCAGAATTTTGTTATATGAATTCAAATTCTAATTGTGTGATATCAAACATAACAAGATTAATCTACTTAAACTATTTACAGGAAAATAACCGTGTAAACTTGAGCTGGCCTCAAAGAATGTCAAAGAATATGCTTAACGCTGCATGATCGTAACTTGAAATTTTAAAATATGAAAATAACTTTCCCTGGTAAGTGGGAAAACTGGCCTAAAGTGTAACTTAGGTTGCTCATACATGATTGTGATCAAACAGTCTATCTAAATTATATCCTTTTTATTTATAAAAGTAATTTATTTATGTGCATGTGATTATTTAGAAAGTAAGGTTATATATGCATGAAATCTCTAATCATAAGTTATTATTCTAAACATTGATGAATCTAACTAAGCTCCTAACTATATTCTTTAGTAATTATATGCCCATGATATAACCTGCCCCTCATTTAAATTGAGAACCGATGCTAAATATTCTTTTTAACGTTACCGAACATCATCAATGAAATTTTCAAAAACGGTGAAATCCATAACACCTCAATATAATAACATTGTCAACAAAATATTTGCTCGGAGAAGACTTATTATTGCACGTTTTTACTGAATAAACATTCGATGTTTCTTAACAGGTGCCAATGATGTCTCTATCCCGAATTAAAATTTAATACATTCATATTAGTGCATTCGATCGTTAATTCAATGTAGTGAAAAAGGATATTCAAGTATACGGTAAAGTAAAACAATATAAAAATAGAGGAAGACGTACTATATGTTTACATTAAAGATAGAGAAAGACCCAACATCACAAGCAACAAGAAGCTGCGGCTGCCCGTGAGGGCGACACCGGACAGTAAGAAAATACTCTATAAAACGTCTAAAACACGGTACCGTAGAAAACGCGTACCAATGTTAATCTGGAAGATTTCGATCTGATTTTTTTAAATTAATATTCAGAAAGGATAAATCTATGTTTATTATTTTGTAGATTTTAGAATATTCACGAAAAATATTAAAAAACTAATGCTCAAAGTTAATGGAACTTTTAAAGACAATTAAGGCATTTTCTGATTTAATTTTTAAAAATCCACAAAATAATAAACATAGTTTTATCTTTTTTCTAAACCTCAGTGAAAACTAGACCTCTCTAAGTATCAAAGCAAGGCTGTTACGCGTTTTCTTCGATATCCTGTTTTTGGGCGTTTTTGGCTAGGGTACGCTCTTAATCACACCCGACTAGCAATTTAAGAATTCCTAAAACTTGATTTTCTACCCTTATGCGTCATTTTTGGGAGTTTTACACCAGTGTGCGACAGTGCCGGTTTTTTCGCATTACCCCTCTCTATTACAAAAATTTGGTTAAATACTTTGAAGTTGAGAAATTCTCTACTGGATAATGTTCGACTATTCCATAAATCAATGCAAAATATCCCAATTTCTCGTCGCTGATATTTCAGAGTTTTGCCTTTCCCAGTACCTCTTTCCAAGCCGTTTGTTTCTCCTTACTATTCGTATTTTTAAATTCCTGAATAATATTGTACCTTTCTTTTCTATTATTACACCCAGAACATCAATTTTTTTTGTTTGCAATTGTACGCCTATTCATTTCGATATGTAAATAAAAAAATTCTTGACAACTACTGATTTGTCCAGGGGCGGCTCGTGGTCATTTTCTCTGGGTAGGCTGAATTACAAATGCACAATTTATGATATAATCATCAAAATTGCAATTCGCAAAAAATTAAATACCACTATGGTGTTAAAAACTACTAAGAGCAAAATAAAAACAATATTTCCCAAAAAAATAATGATATATCATATGCATCAACAAATAACAAAATGCTAGACGTAGCACCAATAAGCAAAATAAACAATACATCTGAAGAAGAATAAGTTAAAAGTGAGCAAGCTGCAATGCCAGAACCAATTTAAAAGCATGAGCACCAGCGTTGCCAGATTTTTTTTTGACAAGTCGGGATTTTGGAACTTTTTGAGTGAAAAAAGCGGGATTCTTTCGTCGAAAGCGGGACATAGTAAAAAAACGTATATAATCAGAAGTTTTTAAATATTTATCTTTTTATTTGAGTTCAATTACGTTTACGTGACAATAGATAGCAAAAATAGCCATAGAAAATGTATTTTAATAAAAATATGATATTTTAAATCAAATTTACCCTATCGTTAAATAGTTGAGTCTTATTCGTCTTCTGAATAAAAAAAATAAAAAAACAGAAATCAAAAAAGTTTTATTCATTAGAAAAATATGGCGTTTCAAACAATAGTCTGAGGAGTGAGTGTTACAAATTGCAACTTACAATAAGAGAATAATTATTTATAAGAATTACTTATGATATTTCTGTGAAGATTTAACTTCTTTTAAAGTTTCCTTTTTCTCTTTAATAAAGATGAAGAACTCTTCACAGGATAGCTGTAGATTAAACTGGATGAGTAATTCTGCTTTCATTAAATTTACGGAGCATTTATTTGTGGCATCCGACCATTTTAAATTCATCTGGGAAAAAACGCGTTCAGGATAGCAGTTTGATGTTGGGATACTTAATATGAAAGACACTAGTTTAAACATATTCCTGGTATCTTTTTTTGGAAACTGTTGAAAGAGCTGGTGCCATTTCTGTGCGGTGGTGGCAGCGTCGTAGCTAGGAACTATGGCGCCCAGGGCAAGCTCCATAATTTTGCGCCCCCTACCCCGCCTTATGAATTTTGTTTAAATATTTTTGGTTAAAGATTTTACTGGTTTCAACAATCAATATACATATTATACTTATATTATATCTTTACCCAGTTAAAAAGAATTAAAAAACACTCTTTTATTGCACAAATTTATTACACAAATTATTGCAAACATGTTAGAAATAAACATTAATCATTATTTAAAAATTATTGCAATGTAAAAAATTAAACTAAAACCCAACTTTCCTTGATTTTTCCATAGCAAATCTTTCTATAATATCGTCGTAATTAGTTTTTTCTGCAGTTTCATACTCGATTAACATTATGGCTAAATTTGTCAAGCGCTCTTGCCCTATTTGCGATCTTAAGTATGTTTTTACGAGTTTCAGCTTGCTGAAGGATCTCTCACAAGATGCGGACGTAACTGGTAGCGTTAGTGCTAAGCGAAGACATATTTCTATATTGGGATAATTCGACGATAACACATATTCATGAATAAAATTTAACAGAGTTATTAAGTTAGCCTCTTTTAGGTTGGATATTAAAGAACAAGCTTGATATTTAAAACTTTCAATCTCCAAACTTAGTTCGTTTGCGTCAAGATCATCTTTATATTTTATTGCCAAATCAGCTGCCGCTTTTTTAAGATACTCAGTACGTTTTTCCAAAAGAAAGGGTCCTGTTAGAAAACAAAAATCCGAAGCTACCCGTGACAAAGTCTCAAATCTCCACTCCATCTGCGAAATTAACGTATCAAGTACATTATACAACTGGATTTTAAATTTCTTCAAGTCTGTAAAAGACTGAACTTCATCATCGGTTTTCTCATCAAACATTTTTTTTATTTTCCGTTTTCTTGCTTCTGGAAATTCTGGTGTTATATTAATCTGTTGACAAAGATCTTTTGTGTCGTCTATAACTTTGTCAATCTCGTTTTCTCTAAAATTCTTTAAATACTTCTGGAGACCATCAATATGTTTAGCTGCCCTTTCGATTGACTGCGTTTTGTATTGTAAAATGCTGTTTACCTTATCGATATTACTAAGAAGTTGATTCCACACAGTTAAAAGACAAATAAATTGAAAATCAATAAGTTTTATTAAACTCTGGGCTGAAGACACAGAGTCTGTGGAATACGTTATTTCATCTGTTCCTTCAGAAATCGCATGTAGGGCTTTTACGACTTCGGGTAACTGAGAAAACAAGGAGTGAACTGACTGATACTTCGATGACCATCTGGTATCAGAATGACCTTTTAGAGTTAACTTCAAATTCGACAAAGCTTCCCAACGTTGTGTTGACCCCGAAAAGAAAGTAAATATATGTTGCAATGTGCCGAAGAATGTTATCATTTCTGGTGTTACAAGAGCTGCATGCACCCCAACTAAATTTAAAGAATGGGCTGCACATGCTAAAAATGTTGCGTACTCGTTCTGTTGCAAAATTAGTGCTTGTACTCCACGATATATGCCAGCCATGTTGGCACCATTATCGTAGGATTGCCCTCGGCAGTCTGATAGTCGTAAGCCGTCATTATTTATTTTTTTCGTAATTTCATCTGCAAGTCCACTTCCAGTTTTTTTATTAGTTTGAATGAAATCGATGAAACTTTCTTCAGCTGAACATTTACCATCCTCAATTAGCACATATCGTATTATTTGAGCCATCTGCTCCGTGTGGGCGACGTCTGGGGTACAGTCGAACGATATAGAGTAGTACTTCGCTTTTTTAATTTTAGAAATAATTTGATCTTTAACGCTAGATCCTAGCAACTTAATAAACTCGTTTTGACTACTAGGGGACAAATATGACACAGAACCTTTAGTAATAGACGAAATATGTGCGGCAACTTGAGTATTGTATTTACTTAATAATTCTAGTGCACTTAGAAAAATTCCCGATTTCCGATGACCAATCTGTTCAATTTTACCCCTAAGAGCTAAGTTGTTCTTTGCACAAAATAATATGACATCCAAAATCACCTTTAAAATGTATCTCCACTTTTCTTTTTCTGTTAAAATTATACGTTCCATGTCAGCGTTTATCGCTACCCCTTTCCTTAGACGAATTTCCAATTCTTTCCATGACACAAAGCATTTTCGGTGTTCCATAGAATTGTCGTGTTCACCGACTCTTGGGTTTAAGTGTTTCCAATCACAAAAACCATGTTTTGCACTTGAAAAAATGGACGTTTTTTCGTAAATATTAAGCACAGGAAACAAAATAGTGCTTTATTTGTTTCACTGTAAATCAACCATGTTCGGTCCACTTTTTCATTATTTGGCAGAGTTTTTTTAAACCATTCGGAGGTAAAAATACGGCCGTCGTCCTTTACTGATGATCTAAAATCACAGTCTTTTCCTTGACTTGGTCCTTTTTCAACTAGGCAACACCTAAACTTATCATCTATCTTTGGCCATGACTTTGGATCATTCTAATTTATTGCCGAAGCTGAGGCAGATAAATGACCAATATTTTGTTTTTCAGAGGTTCCTAAGGGAAGGAAAAGAAAATTGGTTAAAAGAAAGGACCTTCTAATGGCAGACGTTATTTTTACTAAAATTATTGTCATTCGTTAAGAGCAATAAAGCTATTTTCGTGTTTTATTAAACGGTAAAATACACCAAACATTTAATTTCCCCAAATTAGATGGTTATAGGTCCACTAAAACATACAGAAACACTTTACATCTGAATTACTTTTTTGATGTGGACTGTTGACCGTATGGTTTCTTTACAAAAATCAAAAACTATTAAAGGATCATAAAAACCAACTGAAATTTGCATAGTTTTTAATATTTGGTCCTAAATACGGAAAATTTAAAATAGCGATTTATGGAAAACATTACTCTTTTTTGCAGAAAATGTTGAACCTTAAATTCTAAAATTGCTTTAAAACGTACCTTCTTCCGCTTTCTCGGCTAGTGCCTCTTTGTAGATCTTGGGATTCTTGGGTAAAATCCCTCTCGTTTCCAATAGTCGATGTGATTGTTAGAGAGCCATTAACATTAATATTTAAACCCAGTTCCATAGACGAAGACGCAGATCCGAAACCTTCATTATCAACAGTTAATTTACTCGAGTTGGATATCCAGCTGAAGAATCTATTTGACAAATTTTGTTCTTTGACTTTCCGCGCTTCTCTTAATTTTTTAAATTCCGACCCTGACGGCTTTCTTGGTGGCATTCTAATTCTAATTTAAGAAAGGTTTGTTTATTTTACTATTTAATTATTATAAAGCAATAAAATGTACTTACTTGCGTTAAGATCTAAACAGTAAACTGCACAGCCAAACGGATTTAAGTCTAAAAGTTATGAAACGAACACAAACACACAATACTCGACTCTCCCGTCCCCGTCATAACCAAACTTTATACGCGCTTTCGGCAAAAAACGTTGCTTCTTACCGCTTGCGACCGGCTGGCGCTCGAGCGCAGGTTCGGGTCCAGTGGCGTGATTTTAGTCGGATTAACGTACGTAGGTCAAGTAGCGCGCCGCCGATTTGTCAGCCTGCGATTTTGCGCCCCAAGAGGCTCTTGCGCCCCTGGCGTGGGCCCCGGTTGCCCTGCCTAGCTACGACGCTGGGTGGTGGCAGTGGTGTCTTTGCAATTTCCCACTAATACGTCCAAGGATGATTTCAACAAGTTAAATTCTTCATATAAGTTATCTACCGAAATATCGCCTGTCAATTTTATTAAAGATACAGCATTTTCAATCATGTCAAAACTAACTTCACTTTCCAGGTTTATGAATTCAAGTCTAGAAAAAATATTTTCATCTGAAAAATTATAACGTTTGTCTATATATTGTTGGCAATTTGTGTAAAAAATTTTGAAGTCTTCGATGGCTTTGGTCCGTTCAGATTCAACCAATTTATTTAAAATCTGTTTCGTCTGGTAGCCCAAAAACCCATCCTATAGCCTTTGAGTCAACCTTGAGCGGAAGAGGCATAATGACTCATGCATTTCTGTTATGGCAATATCATTTCCCTGGGACTCTTTCATTAATGTACCAAAAGCACTCATCACATTATGAACAAAATGCAAGTAGGCTAGAGTTTTTGTTTCCTCTGCTTCAGAGAAAATCCTTTCAATGGCTTTCGCACATAATTCTTCCTTATCAAAGTAGCTTTTCAAAGCAGGCCAAACCTTGATTACTCTCTCAACAGCAGGACAGAGCGACAGAAATCTTGTATTTACGTGACGTAATAATTCGACCCACTCCATTTCCTTAGTTTCAAATATCTTCATCAATTCCGCAAGAGGTTTAACTGAATGTGAGAAATGGCCGTATATTTTTAAGATGATAGCTTCTACATCGATGTCTAATCTATCACATGCAAATTTGCTCATTTTATGCAAGATGTGAACTGAACAGTTAGCATGAAATAAATAAAGATTATTAAAAGTTTCACAGTTTTATTAAAATATACCTGACAATATTGTTTCAACAGCTATGCTGTCATTATCAAAGGTAATATAATTATAAACAAACACGTCGCTAAGGTAGATACAAAATAGGTAACTAGATAAAATAATAATAATAATAATAAAAATTAATAATAAAAATCATAATTAAACATCTAATACTTCCAGTAACGGAGAATTACTGAGCTCAAGTTGTTCATTCATTAAAGGTACCCTGAGTTTGTGTTTGTATATCTCAAAGGCTTCTAAAATGTCTAATTTGCGTTTGTTATTACAAAAATGTAGGAATTTAATATTATTTTGAGGAGTCATTGTGTGATTTTGTTCTAAAAGGTGTTTGGCGTAATTCGATTTTTCAGGATGTTTATTTTTGTAATGACGTACGTGTTCTTTATATCTTATGTCAAAATTTCGAAGTGTTTGTCCAATATATACCGAACTACAAAAAGAACAATTTAAACGGTAAATGCCACAAAATTCCAAAAAGAAATAAAACAAGGTTTAGAAAACTGCAATATCTGCTTTTCAGAATTAGAAAAGCAACAAATCATTAATAAAAACCCACAAATACCTAAACTGTATGGATTAGTCAAGACCCACAAACAGAATATGTCAATAAGACCAGTTGTATCATACATCAATGCACCTAATCACATTTTATCCAAAAAACTTAACCAGATTATTAACACGATAGGTTACAAATCGAAATACTCTGTTAGAAATTCATTAGAATTAGTAGATAAGCTGCAAAACATACATCTTCCACCACATTCAAAACTTGTTAGTTTTGATATTTGCAACATGTTCTCCAGAATACCCCCACAAGAATGTATTCCGTTATTAGATAGAGTCTTGATTAATAGTAATATAGAATTAGTTAAAAGGTTAGAGTTAATTCAATTATTTGACCTTTGTATAAGTCAAAATTATTTCACTTTTAATAACATAATTTATTTACAAAAGGATGGTTTACCTATGGGTAATTCTCTAAGTCCTCTATTAGCTAACATATTTATGGACAAGTTTGAAGATCGAATATTTGAATTAAACCTCTCTAAACACATTATCTTCTGGTTTCGTTATGTTGATGACATTTTAGCTTGTTTTGACAGTTCTTTTGAGGTTATCAATGAATTTTTAATTCTTATAAACAATATCCATCCTAATATAAAATTTACACTAGAAACAGAACAAAACAGGGCTATAAACTTTCTAGACTTAAATATCAAGATTAACGCAGACAATCTTTTTGAATTTTCCATATACAGAAAACCAACACAAACAGACATAACAATACCAAATGAATCTTGTCACCACAATACACATAAAATAGCAGCATACAGATCATTAGTACACAGAGCTTTAACTATTCCACTAACAAAATCAGATTTTAGCAAAGAGATATCAACCATTAAACAACTAGCACATGCAAATCATTATAATCCGAACATGATTGACACTTTAATTAACCAAAAAGATTATAGGTTAGCTATCAAAAGAATATATCCCATTGACAATCAAACAGAAGACACAAATTACATATCTATACCATATTTTGGCAAAATATCAGAAAAAATTGCACATATACTAAGAAAAACCAACAATTATAAAATAACATTTAAAACCAACACTAACACTTTTTCATTTTTATTTAATGCTAAAGACAGAACACATGATATCATGAAATCGGGCATTTACCGTTTAAATTGTTCTTTTTGTCGTTCGGTATATATTGGACAAACACTTCGAAATTTTGACATAAGATATAAAGAACACGTACGTCATTACAAAAATAAACATCCTGAAAAATCGAATTACGCCAAACACCTTTTAGAACAAAATCATACAATGACTCCTCAAAATAATATTAAATTCCTACATTTTTGTAATAACAAACGCAAATTAGACATTTTAGAAGCCTTTGAGATATACAAACACAAACTCAGGGTACCTTTAATGAATGAACAACTTGAGCTCAGTAATTCTCCGTTACTGGAAGTATTAGATGTTTAATTATGATTTTTATTATTAATTTTTATTATTATTATTATTATTTTATCTAGTTACCTATTTTGTATCTACCTTAGCGACGTGTTTGTTTATAATTATATTACCTTTGATAATGACAGCATAGCTGTTGAAACAATATTGTCAGGTATATTTTAATAAAACTGTGAAACTTTTAATAATCTTTATTTATTTCATGATTATGGAGTTCCACAAAATAAGGCTGGAAACAATAAACAATGAACAGTTAGCTTTTAATATTTTTTCGTTTTTGGCAACGACATTCGTGAAAACAGAATGATTTGAACCAAAGTTTACATTTGCATTGTCAGCACCATATGATGTTACTTGCGATAATTTTAAGTTATGTTTATCCAATGTTTCACAAAGTACCTTTGTTATTTGGTCGGCAGTTTCGTCATTACTCTCCACAAAATCTATTAATTTGTTTTGTATTCCTTTGTCCACTGAAATATCGCACACATATTGGAAACATTTTCCGGTTTCCTTTATTGCTGGCATCCGTAGAAATCGAAAAAAATAAATCTTCTTTTAAATTTTGAATTACGTCCTTCAAAGCTTCTTCTTGCCAATACTTCACAAACTATTGCTTCACTCTTTGTCCTACCACATTTAATATTCTTAGCTATCTTAGAATCGGCGTACATGAGAGGTAATAACTTTTGAAAACAATCCATACTATTGTAGCTTAACGAATGTTTAACGGTGTGATATAAAGAAGTAATTTCTGCGGCTGACGTTTTGTACATAATATCATCGCGATCACGATCAGATGTGGAAGTACCTGGTGCCTGGAAATAGCTAGTTATGTTTCTTGCAGCGCGAGAACTCGTGATCTTCGAGTGACTACTTGTATTTGAATGCTTCACTACGTCGTTTAATCCGCAATGAGAAATAGTAAACTCTTTTTTACACAGTTTACAATAAGCTTTATACTCATCCGACGTCGCAATACACAACCAATTATAATCATTCTGCCAATTTGTACTGTATTTCGTGAGGCGATGTTTTCCTAGTTTGACTTTCTTCTTGGGTGCAATGTTTTCCGGTTCCGAGCAATCCGAAACATCACTATCGGTTTCATTCATCTTTAAACGATTCTAAGTAAACTCCGGTAATTTACGCACAAAAACACGTAAAAACTTAAACTTTTGTTTGCTTAATGTAATTAAACTAAATTACGCACGCAACGCAACTCACTACTTAACTTGCTCACTGCTTTCTAAGCACTAAAACAAATGGTGTATTCGTTATGCCTTCGTACGTTCTCGCGAAATAGAAATTTATAAACAAATGGGAATAAGAAAAGAGCGAAAGAGAAAGAGAAGATGTCGCGGTCATTACGCGCCGGGCTGGCGGCCAGTCCACACTTGTCTGTGCCACCCGCCCGCGCTTCCTCAACACGCTGCACGCACGGTCGAGTTATCCCCGAAAAGCGGGACTGAGCCTGTCCCGCGCGGGACATTTAATTTTGATTTAAAGATCGGGACGTCTGGCAACGCTGATGAGCACGGGAATAGTATATTTCATTACGAGGCTTGAAACCAAGCTTTTCCCGTGCGAGTTGGAAGTTTCCCGTGGGAGCCGCAGGCGACCACGGGAAGCCAGCGAGCGCGGGAAAAGCGGTTTTTGCCGAGTAATGAACGATATTTCTCAGTATACCTCTCTGAAAACCACAATAAAATACTCAAAAAACAGAAAAATTTAAAGATAGAATCATAAATCGAAAGAGTGCTTTGCAGTCGTAATGCTATTTATTAAGAGCACGGGAAAGCCTGCACGGGAAAAGTTTTCCGGTGCACTGCACGGGAAAGGTTGCCTTTCGCAACCAATAAACAAACATGAAATTTATGTTTTCAGAGAGGTATACTGAAAAATAAATTTTAAAGTTGTTAATTATTACTTTGTTGGTAAGAGAAAGGAAACAAATGTGTCATAGATCTTCTACATTTTGATGTTCTATTTGAATATGAAATAAAAATTTTAAAATTCCAAAAATGCACTCGGGCGGACTAACAGACACACAGATGGATTTCAGTAACGAACTTTTAAATATTTTAAAAATCAATCTGTATTTTTTAATGGAACACTCCAGCGGACATAGCGGCGACAGTACCTAGAATTGAAACTTGGAAGGAGCTTATCTTCAACCCAGGCATGCCGGGTCTGTGCAAATTGCCGCTGCAATCCAACTTCAATAATTAAAATACTTTAATTATTTAACAGTTTTTAATAACACATGAATTTTAAAGATTATGAGAGATTTCTAGCTAATTCTTATTTTATTAGAAATTATTTAGCAAAAGAAACTAATAAAGATATTTGAATAAATGTTGTGTTGAATATTGACTTACGAGTATATTTCTTTTAATTATTGTTATTATATAGCATTAGGTGTTTTCTTTTTTAAAGAATGTACATAATTAGGTCGCATTTTCTATCACTCTAAAAAACTCCCCTTCAATTTACCCTAAAAAATGGAGACAACTATGTTACCTCCATTTTTTTGGGGTAAATTTACTTCAAAGTGTAATTTTCATAGGAAGTGGGAAATTTCAATATTAGGTTAAATTTGCATTGTCATGTTTCCTTTTTAAATAAATTTACAGATTAAAATTACGATCTCAATGCAATCTTACATTTTAACATTAAAACACCTGCGTAAAGTTATAATTTAACCTAATATTGACCTAATATTGAAAATCTGCTGGCACGAGATGGTACATTTCCCGTAAATTTGCAAGCTTCGGCTCTGCTATTGTTTTCCCTTGAGGCCACAGTTCGACCAAATTTAAAAATATATCACTTGGACGTTGAAGTTGTCGTCCTCTCGTTAATGGGACTATCAAAAGTGTGCTGCTGAATGAATAATGAAAAAGGTTCATTTTTTGTTATCTTGATAGATCTTATAGAAAGCCAGTTAATTTTTTCTCCATCAACAGATACTTTTCTGTTGGTTATATTTGTTTCTATGGATGATACACCAAAAAAATCTTTCGAAGTCAGTTCATTGACTGTAAGTGGATTTTTCTTTCTACACTCTTTCATGACGTTTATGTAATCTGAAGGCAAATACATTCGTTGCTGGTGTTTTAAAGCCGATTCGATATCACTGAAGTCCGAGTCGTCCGGCAAAAAACTATGGCCAGAATATAAAAACTTTAAAGTAATATCTTCAAGATGTTGGGATGAATGCAAAATACCTTTTAATATTAAAGTAACTTTGATGTTGCGATTCTGTCCCCCACACGAATCGCTCCACAAGATTAAATGTTTTACGCCAGATGACAAATATTTTTGGGTGTGGCTTATTAAGCACGATCCCACTTCCTGCGCTCCTCTACCAGCTACTCATTCAGTCCATACGTAACAGTATCCTCGATTTTCTGATCCACTATGTACCCCAGCATTGTAGACCCAAAGTTGTCTCTTATAGAAAACGATGTTAGTTGGAATCCGTGGAAGTGGTAAAGTTTTCTCCAAATTAAAAGTGAGGCACTCATAGTCATTCAGTTCTTTTGCCTTTTTAAAATCTTCTCTTCTCAAGGTTTGTGCGGTTTCAGCCTCCTCAAGGTGCCGCCTGTGTTTTTCAGTTAGTTCCTGTTTCTTCTCGCTATTTCTTTCATTATTAATTTGCATTTTTAAACTGTCGCATATGTTGCATGTATCCTTTTTTAGCGTCTTAGTTCGCAAATTAAAGTTGGAATAAAAGATTTGTTTGTATTTCGTGATACTTACAGGTTGTTCGCATTCTTTGGAATACATTTCGTACATTTAGATAAGTGTCACATCTGGAGGCAAAAATTTTGCATCAGTTGTCTTCCGTGAATAGTGGGAAATATATTTTGGGATCCTATTAATCTGATTGATTACTTCTTGCAACTTATGATCAGGCGTTTTATTCTTACCGCCTTGTTTAACACCTCGTTGGTCTACTAACGGTGCTCGAGCATGAAATTTCTTAAGTGCCATGTTCACCCGGCAAGGGCTTATACCAAATGTTTTAACAAACATTTCTCTGCAGATAACTTTATCAGTTATTTTATAACATTGAGAGAAGTTGCGTCTCTCAGTATTTCTTCCGTAACTTCTTTTCTTTGGGACTTCGAGAACCGTAGCCGCTATATAATTATTTTGGCAGTTGTACGATTCTAGTGCCCAGAATTTTTCGAATTCCTGCTTGCGTACTTCCACAGAAACAAACAGTGAACAGTTTAGTATACATTGACAATCGAAATCTATAAACTTTCTTGCTTCTTTGTTACGTCCTTTGTAGTCAAAATGGGCCAGGTTAGTATTTCTTCTTTTTTTCCTTCGACTCTAGATTGATCCCCAAATTTTCTTTTTCTTCCCTTTGGAGATCTTCCTTTATTAGTATTTACTTCATTTACTCTTCCTTCGGATTCACTGACCGAATCGGCTACTTTATGATGACGAACAGGTTCATAGGTAGGATCAGCTACTGAATCATCAGATCCCTAGTCAGGATTTGTAACACTTGCTTCTTCAATTCTATCACTATATGGTTTATTCTGCATTTGCATGTTTTCTTTATTATCCTTACAAATTTCATCCAGACGACATCATTCCTAACTGACGACATCAAGATTCCAGTACTTGTTAAGTTTGGGTTTCCAATAGTTTCAAAATCTGTAATAAACAAAAATATAAATGGTAGTGGATATAAAATGTATTTATTGAATCGGTTGAAAAGGCAACTACAGGCAGGGCCACACTTTTATAAGGAAAAGAAAATCATATTAGAAAAAAGATAGTTACCATAAACTACTTCTTGAACCTGAGATTCTTGGTAGTCTTGATCATCTATGATGATATTATCAGCGTCATTATTTCTAAACTCATGTTCTGTCTCTTCGAGATATACGGTCCCATTAATTTCTACTGCCCCAATTTAACCGGCAGAAGTTTGTTTCACAGGTTCTATATCTATATACAGTATTTTTAAGGGCTTTGTTAATATGTATATATCTGAACATACTCCATTAAAATCTTATTTATTAAATTATTTTAAAATACATATACTCTAGAAAAACTTTCTTTTTTCTTGCGATTTAAAGCAAACCAGAAATCATTGAAAATGGAACTTAATAACACAGTTAATATATTCTTAGAATATTAAAGTCCACTACATGTGTAATATCCAATATTATTTGAAATACAGTAAATTCGGAGTTATCAGAAATAAATTACTTACCTTGTTGCTTCTTGACTAATTCCAATATTTTAGCACCACGGTTTCTTAACATGTTTAACAACACACACTCTCTTACTCCTTAGTAATACTTTTTTGACACTTTAAAACAACAAATATGAGCAAATATCGCTTCTTTCAACACAAATGAAACTAACTAGTAGGCGAGACAAAATGATTATTCACTAGATTTTGAGGTTAGTTGATAGATGTCTATTTTGCAGAAAACATCCAACCATCATCCAACCCGCATGTAATCATACGTTATACAAGAATTCGGAATTTGCAGAATGCATCCAACCCACTTGGACGCAGGGTTAACGAATAGCGACAGGCGACCATGTGGATTGGATGCATTCTGCAATTAGTAAATAGATATTAGAACATTTTATTTGTTGACCATGTGGTTTGGATGCTTTCAGTAAATAAATAATTCGTGATTATAAAATACATATTTTCACTGACGATTGTCTTCTGTAAAACGCTAGGATAGCAGTTGGTCGTCTTATACAAAATAAAAAATGGGCTAAAAGCAGTCGAAAAATGACATTAGCTCAGATTTTGCTACGATGTGGGTGTTGGTCGCTTTCTGCAGAACTGGATCCAATTAACTCTTGTATAATTTAACAATCCTTATCATTGTTTCCACCATCAATTGTATCTTGTATGATAGATTTTTTTTATTACTATCATTAGATCATTTATAATTCGAAGCCTGCGTTCAAACTCCTAAACGCCATTCACTATTAATTAATTGAATCAACGTTTTTAAGTCGGATTCTCTTTCTGCCGAATATACGAGTACTGTAGAATGAATCTGTTTTCTCTTCAGTAACTTGTAAAAGTATTTTCTTTATTATATTGTGACATATTTTTCGTTGGAGATACAAGAATCCCAAAGTTTTCAGGTCTCAATGCATCAAACAACTGTTTTATAGACGGCTATAATTTTCTTATCTCGATGAGTAACTTTGCAAGTTCTCTCATCTTGCGTGATATGGTATTTATGAAATGTTTATCCCGGTGAGATTTTAAGTAACGGACATCAAATGAACAAATTAGAATATCCATTTTGGCTGTTAGCGAAATTTTGTCCGGTCGCATGCGTAGCAATACTTTATCGCGAAGTTCTTTATCAACCCTTAAATCCTTCGTTAGTAAATGTTGCCGTTTCAATTGATGACTTTTATCACTCTCTCCATACAAACCTTCCTCTGACGCCACAATTGTTTCGATGAGAAAAAGCCCTTACAATTAGTGCAAGGTTAGATTTTCGCAGCATTTAAGGGTTTCCTTACTGGTTTCAGAAGGTTATTACTGTTATGGAAATTCCCTTTTGCTCGCAGCTTTCTAAGTAACATTCTTCTGTCTTTGTTTTTTTTTTTGTTGACAAGGCATTAATCTTTTTAACCGTTTCCATTACATGATTTCTAGTAATATGTCTAACAAAACTTAGGACGCAAGATTCTCAGAAAGGGCAAAGGTTCTTTTTCTTATTACCCTTTCCTTTTGTCGTTTTCTTTGTATTCCCCTAAATTTGGCGCATTAGACTGAGGCCTATCTTGAATTGTTACACTATTATTGTTTTGTTGACTGGAGGTTTCAGCATAAAACAAAAATTTTAATTTTACTACTCAATCACTTTAATATCCTTTACTTCTAAAACAAACAAATTTACTGCGTTTATTTTTATGGCCATCCTTTAAATGTTTAAATAATAATAATAATCATATAATAAGTACTACTACCCATTATCTGGCGAACCAAGAAGCTTGTGCGGGAATTATTGTTATTACGTAGTCCCATCGTGTGACTGCAGCCGACTTACAGATAGTACAGCACAAATCTCACACTTGTGTTACAGCTAAGGAAAACTGCAGAAAACCTTAACTAGATAACCGGTCTGCTTGAGTGAGCATGATAGTCGCTGTACTATAATACACGAATTAACTTTTTGCTGATAAATATAAAATGAGTACTTGATATGACAAGGTACTTAAATTGAAAAAATGTCTAATGAAATATACTTTGTGGATTTTTTTAAAGATTTTACATAAAAAGTCTAGAAGTAAATACAAAAAGTTAATAGATTACATATGAACTTACCTCAAGTTATTGGTCATTTGATTTATACTCAAGCTGTTGATCGTTAGATGTATCATCAATAAGAATGTCTTCTTGAATGCTTTCTTCTGAGTCTGACTTTGGTTCATCAGGAACAAAGTCTGGATCTCGATTTGAATTATCTGGATTCTCATCTTCCGAATAATCTGATCTGATCTAAAACCATAATTGACATTAGTTATTGCGTTCGTGTAGTAACAATACTTTTACATTCTCAGTTTACCTCCTTCCATCTTTGCGCAAAGAGAGATATAATGAAATTAATTATTTTCACGTCTTTAACCAAATTTTTGGTTAATTATATAATTTATATTCTATTCAATTTACATAATGACCGTTAGGTACAATATCACCGAAAAAATTTAAAATCCGCTACCTGGATAAGGTGTTAAATAAAACAACTTCTTGTATTATGAAAACCAAAAGTCCAGCCACTTTATTTTCTTTTTTTGTTTTGTTTTAATTATTTTTTTAATAATAATAATAGTAATTGGAACGAATATACACTTAATAAACTTAGAATGAGTGATTATAAGGAAAAATCTATACATTGCATAATTATTACATTAATTAATGTAATACGGTCTCTGCAAAGGTGCAACTGCATAAAAGTGATTTGTTATAAAACTTGGCAAAAACAGTTGATTTCATAGTCCAACCGGCAGCTCTACGAATTACTTCTACATTTACGCCCTCTCTTTTCGCAGCAGAGGTTGTAGCGTGGCGAGTTGAATGAGCAGAAAAACGTGTTGTATCGGTACCACTTTTGTACAGGGTTGTCTTAATCCATGTCGCAATACTCTTGCGTCGAGACGGGTCGATATGGTTTCTTATACGTGAGAAATAAACTTGATATAACGCCTCAAACTTTCTTGGTCCGTTTTAAGTATTCAAATAAGCATGTATTAATAATGTAACTCGGGTTTCTCCGGAAAGTATGATACAATCAAAAGCGGTGGATCTACCGCAAGCTTTTATTAACTCTCTTATATTGATCTCCAGTTTTTTACATACCGCTGTATATTAGTAACCTAATCTTAGAAAAGGTTTAAACACGCTGGACAAATATTAATGCTAAAAGCGTTACTAACTTATGGGTTAACCCTTCTGAAGGTAATGAGTTCAAAGGATGCAACTTTTCTAAGAACTCCAACACTTGAGCTGGGTCCCAAGTTACTGAATATTTGGATAAACCGTCTTAACCTGTAAACTACTTTCAAAAACCGATTAATGAGTATGCTATTGTCATCTACATGCAAAATTAATTTAAGGGTCGAGCGATGAGTGTTCAAGGTGTTATAACTAACTAGCGCCTTTCTCGAATTGTAATTGCAGAAATCTTAATAGAGGAATTAAGACTTCTGCACGATTTCTATAACTCTTTAACTATTCAATTGATTCAACTTTTTTTCTAACAAACATTTTATTTTTACTATATTTACAGATTTATAAAAATGACTCAGTCTATTTTCTTCTGATGTTTCGTATGCGGACGTTGGTAGTAGTCGCGATGCACACTGGGGATTTTTGTATGGAGGTGAGGAAAAAAGGTTTTTTGAAAAAATGTAGTAATTTAATGACTGATGTAGTTTTATTTATATAGTAGAACATAAAATAATTGAGATTAAAAAAATATATATATGATATAAATATGTTAAGGACAAACTTAAGTTGTACGAAAATATACCAACTGTATTATTATTCTAAAAGAGCCTTAACTTCGTTACTTATATCACTGCGCTTTTTCTTGCTAAACGAAAGAGTCAAATGTGACATCATCGGGTCTGATGTTACCATCATTCGGTGCATAATATCTTCGTTCGTGACAATTCGACTACATTTCCTGGAGTGTCTGAGTCGATATTTTTTATAGTCATTGTTACGACTTTCTAGAGCCTCTTCGGGCAGTAAGCCTACAGGAAAAATACACTTTTCAATTATATCTTTTCCGTGAATAAATTACAACGTATTTAAGTGCGTATCTGTCGTCTTGTCATAGGCCCATATAAAATAAAAAACTAAAGCAATCGGACTTGCAAAACCTATAACAAAAGAAATCAGCTAGATATTATTATGCCTAAACTAATACAGTACATACAAAACTTTTGAAGTAAACCTATACAATTATTTACACATATTTATTTACAAATTTATTTTTGTGACTGTTCTTTTTTCTTTTGTTCGTCTACAATGTATTACGGGTCTCGAATTGGCATATCTCGCCTAAACCGAGAATCCACTAATTCTGGAAGCAAACACATCTTGTAAAACATTATAAGCTTGGTCTCCATTTTCATCTCCCAGAAAACATCATTTCTCAAAATTTTCTTAATTTTTATACCTAATGGAGTCCAAACTATCAATAAACAATAATTTCTTCTGGTTATATGGAGCTGTCCCTGTATATGATAGTACCAATAGTGTTTTGTATTGATAGTACATTTCTCGTTCTTGTAGATCCAAAATTTGATCTTTTTTGTCTTAATGCCGTCTTCTGGTGCCAGCATTCTCGGTGAAAAAGGACATTTGACCTCTAATACGCCATCCATACCTATAAGTTCATCCGGCGATGTTCCTAAAAAAGGTAATACTGGATCCACTATTAAGCCACAATCTTTTATTATTATATTTTGTTCATGACGTAGCTGCTCTTTGGCTACATCTTCTTTAGTTTGACCCCAGAAAGTTGCCTTCGAATGAATGTTGCTATACAATATTCTTTTTACGATATTTCTACAGCTAGTATGAGGTAACAAAACATGTACAGTTCCTTGGCAACAAATGGACCTCCTAAGACCAGATACAATCGAAGTAAGTCAGGATGGTTCGACAATTATTGTTTTGATGACTGGATACAATCTGTCGCCATATCTTATTGTAAAACGTTGCCAGCAGGCAAAAATATATTAATAGGTGATAACTTGTCATCACATATATCCGTACATTCAATCAAAGAATACATAGAAAAGGACGTGTCATTTATTTTCTTGTCGAGCAATTCTACACATCTAACACTTTAGATGTATCGTTCTTTAAACCTTTGAAGGTTGCTTGGCGGAAAATAATACAGCAGTACAAGAAAGGGCTTGGGAAAAAAGAAAATAGCATCCCTAAAGATTATTTTCCAGTTTTATTGACACAACTTCTTATTGCTATAGACGCTAGCAGAGCCACTAACATAATCGCTGGTTTTAACAAATGTAGAATTATACCCCTAAACCCTGATCGAGTACTCAACATGCTTCCGACAGAAGAATAAAATGATACTAATGACGGTGTAGAAAGTCATGTGGAAGTTAGCTTTATTAATATCCTAAAGGCTATGCGATATGGCAAACATACACCAAAGCAAAAAAGGAAAAAAATGGTGTCATTCCAGGGAAATTTGCGGGGGTGGAAGACTTTGAATCCTCTGAAAGCGATGACGGTCATTTTAGTACACATGCCACCAATTCGGATATTGATATTTTCTCTGATATGGAACTGTTTGACTCAGATGAAAAACAATCTATCTCTAAGAATAACAATACCACTCAACCGGTACCGACTCACAGTGACGCTCCCAGTCAATTGCAGGAGAATTCCAGTGTTATTTTACCAATTCAAAAAGAAAATATCTGTATTGGTGATTGGTTAGTGGTTCAGTTAAAGTATTCGATGATCAAGCAGCACACCACATCTAAGCCCAATACTAAGTGCTTTATAGTACAAGTCATCAGTTCAATTTCACTTAATAGTAGAGTCAATAAAGCCTAAAAATCGACCAAACTTCTTAATTCTCAGCAACAGCTCCGATTTTGATCATTTTTTTTTAATGTGTTTTTTAATATTATTCAAAATCAGAAACATCCCAATTTCAGGAAATAATTTTTTATATTGTTTAAACAATAAAAACTGAATTTAAAATTTTTTTTCGCAATATTTATGGAAATGTCAATTGTTTTTACTGAAAATTTATTATCAACAATGTCACCCGCACTCGTGGTTAACAAGTATTTATATTGTTTAAACAATAATAGCAACATTTACGGAAAAAATGGATTTTTTAAATGTTTTTTCGCAATATTTATAAGAAAGTGAAGAGGTTTTATTGAAAATTTAGTATAAATAATATTTTAGACAAAATACAATACCTGATGAAGGGAATAAAGGTCAACGCCAGGTGTTCAACTAAATTTCTATTGTTGCTGGCCAAATCACGTTCAGTACACGTATACTTCTCGGAGTGAACGCATGTTTTTAAATATTATTTGTGAATGCAAAGCGTGATCTTATTTTTTTATTAATATTAATTAATATTAATCAATTATACTTTAATGTTATTTTAATTAGTGACAATAGTGCAAGAAAATAGCGATAGCACCATGGAAGTAGTAAGTAATATATGGTTTATTTAAAAAAAATAGCAGCGATTAGTTTGGTTGAATATTTTTCAAAAAAAGTATTATTTTTATTTTTGTATTTTACAGGAGCAACAACACGACCTAGATTCTACAATAAATTTTTGCTGTATTTGTAAACAGGCAGACAATACACCAAGTACATCTAATAAAGTTTATGAACATCTGACAGAAGTGACAAGAGGACTGCCAACGCTAAAGTCAATCGCAACAAAATTAAGCCAAAATGAATTGCTCAATTATTTAAATAGTGGAAACAAGGTTTTCGTACGTGCCAGCTGCCGGAAACGATTTACAGAGCGTAAAAGTGTTTCGTCGGAATTAAATAAAATAAATATTTTGAAGAAAGGCACTGTAAGTCCTCCGAAGTTAAAATTAAGAAAATGTGAAAAAGTATTTTTTAATTGGAATCAAAAATGTTTCATTTGTGCGAAACTTTTAAATCCGAATAACGGTAAATGAACAAACAATATTTCCGTTGTCACTTCACATGATATCAAAAAGAAAATAATTGATGCTATTAAAAATGTAAGAGACGAATTTTCTCGATCACTTCTTTTAAGAATCAACGCGGTCAACGACTTGAGGACTGTAGAAGCAAAGTACCATCGGTCTTGCTATGCAGACATTTTTAAACGGAGTAGTCCACAGGAAAAAACAATAGACCCACGGACTTTGAAAATTGATGAAGCCATGAAAAAAATAATTAATTATGTTGATGAACATTCTGATTGTCAATTTTCTTTAAAATAATTGGTGAACATTGTTGCTGATGGTCCACCAAATCTGTATACCATCAAGAAACGATTGGAACAACACTATGGAGATGATTTACTATTATTAAGCTATCAAGGCATGTCGACTCTTTTATGCCTTAAAAAAAACATCACGAAATTTTAAATAAATCTCTCGAAGAGTCGAATTTAGATGCAGACGATGAAAATGTGAAAAAAATCAAGTAAGTTGCTGATATAATTCGGACTGATATCTGCAAAGAAATATTTAAAAATGACTTTTATCCTTCAAGTGACCAAATGTTTGCACAAAAAAACTTGATTGACGTAATTCCTCCGTCATTACAACTGTTATTAAATGAAATTATCAGTAAAAATAAAAAAAAGGCTGTTTCAGATTGTAATAAACTTGAAATAAATAAAGATTATTAAAAGTTTCACAGTTTTATTAAAATACAACCTGACAATATTGTTTCGACAGCTATGCTGTCATTATCAAAGGTAATATAATTATAAACAAACACGTCGCTAAGGTAGATACAAAATAGGTAACTAGATAAAATAATAATAATAATCATAATTAAATATCTAATACTTCCAGTAACGGAGAATTACTGAGCTCAAGTTGTTTATTCATTAAAGGTACCCTGAGTTTGTGTTTGTATATCTCAAAGGCTTCTAAAATGTCTAATTTGCGTTTGTTATTACAAAAATGTAGGAATTTAATATTATTTTGAGGAGTCAGTAGTGAAGAGTACGCCGGTCCGAGGACAGTGGCAAGACGCGGGTGCGGTAAAGGGGCATGTAGGACCTAGACCAGGGGATTCTGAGGTAAGAGGCAGGTAAGAGTTGTCAGTGGGCGTTGCCGCGGCGGGGCGACCGCCCATGAGTGTGCGGTATGAATATTAATGAGGCCATATGTGCTATGTGACCGCCCATATTTACCACCGCCGAGCCGCCGCCATTTTATTCTAAAATTAGATGAGGCCATATGTGACCGTCCATATTTGATATTCCATATTTGCTATGATACCACCGCCGTTAGAGAGAAAGACAGAAGGTTTTTGTAGGTTTGGATTGAATATGTAATGAGGATTTAAATAATAACACCAAATTATTTTAATTACTTCTTCAAACGTTTCTGGATATTATGATTAGAAAGAACATTCATTTAAAATATTTATTAAGCATTTATATTAATTCAAAAAGAAATACATTTATTTCAATACAAAATTATGTTTTCATTTCAGAAAGAATTCATTTTTTATTCTAAATGTTACATTTCAGATAAAATCATTTATTTAGAAATATATGTTACATTTACAGTCATTTTTTTTCATTACATAGGAGAGAGGTATTTTATGACAAGATTCGCAAAATATTAATTCCATTTGTATGTAGGTTTCCATTATTTCTGTCGTAATTTCATGATGTTGTTTTTGAATATCGATTAAAGTATAGCCTAAATCAGTAAATTTATGATAACAGTCTTCACAAACCTTCATATTCGTTAATCCATATGCAGTAGATGTTTTTATTTCCCAATAAATATGATTGAAACATAACATTTCATTATTATAATCTACCGGAAGTATATACATTTGATATATTTCTATATCTGAATTAATTCCATAGGATTCTGGGCTAATACTCTTTAACCACATTTTATAATTAAGGTGTAAACGAGTATTTCTCTTAATTTTTTTATACTTCACTATGAGCGATTCCCCTTGAATTGCATTATATTTCGGTTTTATATAATACATTATAGATAATGGAAGCAACCCATTTTTACGTACACACGTTTCAAAATTTATCCAATTATTAATATTTTTACAAACTTTCAATGAACAAATGTAAAATAAACTTTTCGGGTTATAAATAGACTTTATTTCCATAATGAAATTGTAATAAAGATATGAAAACGTGTTGTACAAGCTTATATACCCAGCAAATTATACATTCAACTATTAACATTTCCGCTACTCCACAGTTTAGAGGTAAATATAAATTAAAAAATGTACACATACAAAAATAAAGTAAAAACCATTTATTTAGAAATACATAACCCATTTAATTATCATTACATAGGTGAGAGGTTTTACAATAAAGATTTTATAAATTAAGGTGATATACACTCTCTTCTTATATAATTTAATGGGGTATTAAAACACGAATCACACCAACAAATAATAATATCGAAGAAATGTGAAAACTCGTAGTAAGTCATGTCATGCTCGTGATCCCTATATAATTTGATTTTCGCTTTATACCCCATTGTTTTGAACTTTAATCGACAATTATAACATACTTTCATGCTATATATACCTTCACCATGTTTGAAATATTCAGTATAAATGCAAATTCTTTCATTTTCCAGTCCATCAAAGTAGTTAGGAACGTTCATCATTTTTAATTTGATTTCTAAAAGAGATGTTCGTTTTGATTCTTCCATAAATGTATCCATGCGTAGTATCCGAATTTGCTGTTAATTATATTATTTTCTTGGAATGTATTCAATTTGTTATTAAAGATGTACTCTTTAATAAAACTGTAATTTATTTTTATATCAGCTAACAACGTTACTGGTATTAAACAATCACTTTTTACACTATTTTCTAAGTCTGCATAACTATTGGCGAATGCACAAACGTAGTAAACACAAATATCTTTGAGAGATGTTACTTTATAAATATTATCAATAAAAGATTCTCCAGAAAAAAGGCTGATTGGCAACAGATCCATATTTCAGCTTTTCAAACTAAAGAATAGAATGAGTATGATGAGAACCTTATAAAGGCCCCTCTCTATGCTAACGTAAGTTCATCTAAGTTTATTGATTTCTTGTTTTATATATCCTGTTTCAGTCGATTAAAATTTCAAATATCAAAAGGAGAATTCCTACGTTAGATAAAAAATACATTTGCATATTATTGAAACAAACATCCGCAATGAGTTTAGAATTGTTATTTGTTTAATATGTTAAAGAAATAGCTTTAAAAATAAATTACCTTATAATATTTCAAAGGAGTTTATATAAAAAAACTAATTTGAGGAAAAAAAACTAATTTATTTTCCTCAAATTAGTTTTGTTATATAAACTCATTTTTACAATATTATAGGTAAAAAAAATGTAGTTTTAAAACTTGATTTCTAACGAAATGAATAAATTTATTCAAATCAAGTTGACGTACTTTATGTTATTTTTTTAAGAACAAGATTAGGAATAAATTAGCTGACCTTTAAGAAACGCAATTTATTTTATTTTCAATAGCAATTCTAGTTTGAAAGATATCTAAAAAACATATTGTTTATTAATTCAACTATGAAATTTTTATGAAATGATAGATCATTTTTTTACTGTCAGGTTTTAGGAATAAATTAGCTGTCCTTTAAGAAACGTAATTTATTTTATTTTCAATAGCAATTCTAGTTTGAAAGATATCTAAAAAACATATTATTTATTAATTCGTAATAACCAAACTATTGAAATTTTTTATGAAATGATAGACAATTTTTTTTTACTGACAGGTTTTTGCTAAGCAAAATGAATAATTTATATTGATGTATCCTTTAAAGTTGCGTGTCATTTTACGCATATTATTATGTTAAACAGGATGTAGCTATTTTTTAAAGGGTGGCGGCTGAAGTATATAAAGTCAGTCATTTTTCTATATTATTATCAGTTATCAGTTGTAATAAGTATTATTTATTTATCAAAAAAAATAAAACAATGTATTTCGAAGAATACAGCAGCGACGAAGAAGAGGTGTTTTTCTACAACAGTGATGTACACAGCGATAGTAAATTGCGAAATAAATTTCGTAATTTTATAAAAAACAACATCAGTTGTAAGATCTACTGCGTGATATCCTACGAAGAAGAATTGGAGCTTCCTGGGAGTGGCGTATTGAATGACACTAGGAATTACATTTCAACCTCCATCGACGTCAAAGAAGAAGATGAAATGTTTGAGACATTTTTAAAAATAAGTATATATAACTAACGTGAATTTTTATAGCGAGTAAGTTTGTATAATTAGTTTTAGTTTTAAGTTTGTAAATTGTTTATTTTATTAGAATAAGTATATATAGTATAAGATTTATAATAAATATTTTTTAAAAATGTGTCCTGTTTTATTTTTCTTTGATATTAACAAATGAGGTGCATTACACAGGTGTCAATTTTTTTAACCAATAGAAAATGAGAGCCTCTCTATATAAGTCGATGAAAATATTTGCAGAGTGATAAAATAACGTCGATCGGTTGCAGTTTAAGCATTTAAATTTTCTTGTTGTAAGTTTTGAAAGATTTTTAAAATGAGATTAAATGATTTTAACTATAAATTAATGTGAAAAATTTACTAGTGAGTAAAAAAAGTTAAAACAGAGCTTTACTAAGGTTTTTATAGATGGATGATTTATATTGTTATGAGGTTATGCCAAACACATCAAAATTATTTAGAGTGAGTAAAAAATAATTATAAACAATTTAACAGCTTCATATATATATATATATATATATATATATATATATATATATATATATATATATATATATATACACGCCCAACTATCCATACCAAGCCCGCTATGTTACGCAGGCACTCAGAAGCCCGGGCTTTCCTGTAGAGTTTCAGCTATATATTCTACGTCAATCGAACCGATAATTTCATATTATTAAGCGCAACCTGCGAGGGGTAAGTTATTTTTACATACAAATGAATATATACTGTACAGCTTTTACGAGACCGCATATATTATTGGTACTGTAGCAGTCCTGTTTGTATAAAAATAGATATTTCACGCATTATACCAAGCCACGCAGGGTTGCCGCTACTGTTACCAGCAAAACGTAAGATTATTGATCGTGTAATTTGTCTAGCCGGCAGTGAATGTCGGACAAACCACGGTTAGTCACCGAGACTTCCCGAATGCTTTCGTTCTTATGTGATGGTAATGCCGAGTTGGGAGTATCCTAGCGGAACTTTTGTTCTCGCCAACAGCCTGAGTCAAGGTTGTACATCTGGTTATTATCGATTTTATTTTAGCTTTCTCGCGGCATAGTAACACAGACAATTATATACAACGAACTTTATGAAAAGAAGATGGAATTTTAGATTTCAGATCATGTTCTACATGCATAATTAACTGAATATTAAGTTACCTCGGAATTCGCCTTTTGGCCACCGATTTTGATGATTTTTTTTTTAATTGTAGGTAATCAACTATATTTCAAAGTCTAAATGTTAGATTTGTCCTGTAATGCCCTGTTTAATTGTTAATAACAAATTATTACTTTTTTCATAAGGGACTAACATTTAAATAATTTCATCAAATTTGTATTATAATTGCATAAAGTTGGGTACTTATAGGTTTTTAGGGTCGTAGATTCAAAATTTTTATAAAAATTTGATGAAATTATTTAATTATTAATTCCCCCTTATGGAAAAAGTAATAATTTGTTAATAACAATTAAACAGTAATTTTCAAACCTTTGACAGTACAGACTTTACCAATGAAATATTTTAGTTTGAAAGAAAATGGCAAGAACAAAATTACAGTTTTCAATTAAATTAATATAAATAAAATTATTTCTAAAAAAAGATAAATCAATATTAGACGGTTTCCTAGAAAAAAAATACCTCGGAATTCGCCTTTTGGGCACCGATTTTGATGATTTTTTTAAAATAGTAGGTAATCGAATATATTTCAAAGTCTAAATGTTCGATTTGTCCGCTAATGCCCTGTTTAATTGTTATTAACAAATTATTATTTTTTCCATAGGGGGTTAATTAATAATTAAATCATTTCATCAAATTTTTATTATAATTGAATAAAGTTGGGTATTTATAAGTTTTTAGGGTCGTAGATTACGAATCCGGGGTCCAAATTGATCTAAAATTCAAAATGGCGGCTACAAAATGGCCGCCGGTGCTAAAACTTTAATATATGAAATTTTGAATGAAAAATCGTACCAAGGGGTTTTTAAAGTAGCAAATTGTGCTGTTAAGCTAAAAAATGACCCAGATGTAAAATGCTTGTCACAAAATGGCCACCGAAACTAAATATGATTAAAATTCAAAATGTTTAATCTCTACTGTATGTTTGTTTAAGATGGATTAATATAGTAGTTAACACAATTTTAAGATTGTTGCAATTATTATTTATTTAAAATTCAAATTGATAGAATGGAGTTATTCCGTATGAATAGTGTTAAAATAAATTAATACTCCATAATTTAACCAGATTCCGTTTAAGTCTGAAACTTTATTTATCGTCAGATTTAAATAAAGGATATTGTCTTAATTATTATTTACTTGTGTTTCATGTAAAGCATTGTTAGTTTTTTCAGCTACTTCTGGCAACGTAGAAAAAGAATGTGCTCTTTACATTTTGAAAACTGATTAGTAAGCTTTTTTTTGGGAAGAATAAATTCTTTTTTACATGCTCTTACTGGTTGCGACACTTCAACAGCGTTTTTCGGCAAAGGGGAAAATAAATTTTTCAAAACTTTTGAATGCAAAATTTTATAGGTGTTTTTATAATTTTTAGAAATAGTTAGGGTTACTGAAGACAAGATAAGATATACAGGGTCTTCATTAAGTTTGGAACCGGCTTAATATCTTCAAAACTATTAACTGGATTAAATTGAAATTTGGGGTGTGCATTTTGTAAATTAATATCTATTGTACCTAATTTTTTCACCTGCTTTGCATGGTTACTTTACGAGATACACAGCCAACTTGATTTTTTTTAAATAGCAATGGGGGTCAAATTTGACATCATTTGAAAGCTTATTTTTTTCTGAGTACCATTATGTAATACACGTGTTGTATCATTTTGACAAAAATCGCCAAAAAAATTAAAATCAACGAAACATGTTTTATACACAAAATCAAAAGTGTTGAATAAATTAAAAATTAAAATATCTAGTGATCTTACAAAATTCATAGAAATGTCAAAAGTTCCACATTGACAGTAAAGAAATTGTCAAATATGCTTAAATTTAATAAATTATTAAATTAAGTAATAAATTTAATTTTGTGGATAAAACATGTTTCGTTGATTTTAATTTTTTTGGCGATTTTTGTCAAAATGCTACGACACATGTATTACATAATGGTACTCAGAAAAAAATAAGCTTTCAAATGATGTCAAATTTGACCCCCTTTGCTATTTAAAAAAAATCAAGTTGGCTGTGTATCTCGTAAAATAACGATGCAAAGCAGGTGAAATAATTAGGTACAATAGATATTAATTTATAAAATGCACACCCCAAATTTCAATTTAATCCAGTTAATAGTTTTGAAGATATTAAGCCGGTTCCAAACTTAATGAAGACCCTGTATAGAAAATAAATAAAATGGAACTTTTTTATTAGAAATTGCATGAAAATACAACTAAAAGAAATTGATTTAATTTTATTTTATTTGACAAATCCCATATTGTATAATATCATCTTCAGAGTCATTGCGTTCTGTTTCTTCTTCTTGTTATTTTGAAAAGCATTCTTCATCAGAGAAGTTTTCATCTAAACTTCTTTTTCATTAATGTTTCCTACGTTTGGACATTTCCAAAACTTTAAAAGATTTGAAGATTTGAGTTTTGTTTTCGACTATGCTTAAAAATTGGCTATAAGTGGATTCGAAGATGCCAAAAATAAGTTGAGAATTTTCTCATTAGTTTCTTCTCTGGAAGATTTGCATGGATGACCTCTTCTAAATTAACTAATCAACTTTATTTATTTCTTCTAAATAGCTTGAAATCTTTTTTCTCGCTTCTTCGCTAGCCGTTCATCTGTATCTTTTTGATGGACCAGCATGCCTCGAAGGTTAGTTAGAGTACCGTAGGTACATTTTACTAAAACATTTTCTGCAGCTTTTATGGTTGAATGGTCTTGAACTTTTTAACATTTATTTCATATCCACATACAACTGTTTGCATAATATCAAATCTATTAATAAATTATCTCTGACTTAATTTCTGTAATTTCTGCAGAAGTCGCAAGCGCTTTGAAAAAGCACCTTGCTTCATATTTTCTTTGTTTTTAAAACTGTAAACTATGTGGGAAAAAATCGTGAATCTGTGTATCAAACAATAAACAAGTAACTGCGATTCACTGGCAAACATTTTAAGAAAAAATGAATGAACTGGGTGTTTTGCAAACCTTACTGAGCTGAAAACATGTGAATACATGTCTGAGATACCTATTAGAGACCGCTAGTTTAGCCGTTTAATTCTTTCGACATTTTGTCAGCTTTTGAAGCAAAATCCCGTTACATGAGACGGTGGAATAGTCTAAATTTTTGACAGTATTGCCTTTTTGTCCGTTCCAAGTTTTGATGACTTTCGGATTTAGATTAATTTATTATGATATGAGCTTTCAATCAGTAAAGGTTTCATCTTGTAAATCCGTTTCCCCAAAAAGAACGACCTAAACAAATCCACAAACTGACAGAGGAACTAAGGGAAGACTGACAGATAGGTGCCCTGTTCGTGTTATGTTATTCATTAACCATGTACAGTGCCGCCCATTTGAAAGTGCACGACTCTTTATATGTAATATTCCAAAATGACATCGTGTAAGTCAGGATTCCATGGGCTGTGTTTATAACAGCTGCAGCGGAATGAAAGGTTTATTATTATTATTTTCAAATACTTGTTTAAAATAATTTATCAGCTTAGAGTAAGTTATAGAAAACATAACCGAGGTAAATCGGGTCTATCGTGTACTTTCAAATGGGCGGCAGTGTACCTCTAAGTTGCTATTTAATACTTCATAAAGAATTATGATATGACTTTTAAATTATTAGTCCAAGAGCAAGAGCAAAAAAGTAGGTTCATAATGCAATGAAATGTTTTCGTAGACAATAACATTTTCTACAACTTTTATTACAAACTTTTTTCTGTATAGTGCATAGCTTTATATTTAAAGCGCACCAAACTTTCTCCAACATGGTTATTGCTAAATATATAGTTAACGGTTGATGATACATTAAAAATGGTAATAACCAAATTTGTAGAACACAAAATTTCTTATAGAATTTATTTGAAGTTTTTTTTCTATAAAATTGATACTTTAAGAGCTATAGCTTGGTAAACTATTGCACCGCGTGAATTATCAGTGGTAATGTTGGTCATAGTACACGGTAAACATTTCATAACACATAAAACGGCGAAAAGTGTTCAGAAAAATGACAGTACTGTGTAGTGTGTAGTGAATGTAATGTATTAATCTTATAAATAGTGCCAAGAAGTACTCATAATTTATACATCTTTCTTAAATTGCATGGGTAGAACGTATTATCATAAAAAACTGTCAATGTAGCAAGATATAATAGTTTGTACATCACGTACATCATAAAAAATAATAATAATCATGATGATAATAATAATCATGAGAAGGGAAAGGTGGAGAAAAGGATAACAGAGTTCAAAGAATGCAAATTAATTTTTTGAAATAAAAAACGGATTAAAACATTTATTTATACAAAAAGTGGCAAGTTATTTTACATAAGTCTCATCTGTTTCGATGATGAAGTCTTCCACATCCTTGTTTTCTGCCACCGATATATCCGTAGGAGGTGAATCGAAAATTTCATTTTCATCGACTTCGTCTTCGATGGTTTCCAATGTATCTGGCACATTGTCCCATGTGCATCCACCACAATTCGAACAAATAATGGAACATTTTAAGCCAGCTTTTCGGCATACACAGGCAGCCTCGCAATTTGTTGTGCATTTGCAAGATATTATTTTCAGCAAACTTGAGGGTGCTGGAGCCATAGTAGTTCGGATTGGTTGAAGTCCATTTGTAGTCCGCTTCCAATCCCATTCTTCAGGATCATGGTAAAATCCAAGCCAAGTTTGAACCTGGTGGTAGGTTCTAAAAGAATGGTAACGTGCCGTATCTTGGGTTGGAGGTAGAAGTGAGCAGCATTTTTAGCGAAGAGAGTTAATGGACGCATTGAGAGGCGCATGATTTAATATATAGTGTATAATTTCGTGGCTATTGTGCGTAAACTCGGCATTTACAGCGTTATAAGTCTTAAAGTATCAATTTTATAGAAAAAAACTTCAAATAAATTTTATCGGAAATTTTGTGTTCTACAAATTTATCATCAACCGTTAACTATATATTTAGCAATAACCATATTGAAAAAAGTTTGGCGCGCTATAAATATAAACTTATGCACTATACAGAAAAAAGTTTCAAATAAAAGTTGTAGAAAATGTTATTATCTACGAAAACGATTTTTTTACTATTTTTGTGGCACGATGCACAGTCACGAGATATTTGATAAAACGTGTTTTCCAAGATGGCTGCTAACGTTCATCTCTCCCGTCCCGCCAACTAGACATTCAGGGGACACCTACGAACATTTTCCAACAAGAAAATCAATTCTGTAGTAGATTGCAGAAATAAATTATCCGGTTACTGGCCGATATTATTTATTTTCTAACTAACATTATTCCATTGTTATTTCTAAACTACTACTATTTAGTAAGCATTAATCCTACAGTTCGGACAGCTTTTTTAAGGAATTCTCTCGTGTGAAACAGCCAGCCTTCGCATTCAAATGAGACAGTGTTAAGATCTGCAGATGAGAACAACTTTGTTCTATTTCTTTCACCTAATGTAACTGCTATCACTCAACCAACGGACCAAGAATATATAAGAAACACCTAAGAGATTTTACAGACGTACCGTTTCGATTAATTTCTTGGAAACATTTGATATGATGCTATTTTGATAGTTCTCTAATATCAAAGATGCAATTTTTGCTTTCGCTATTGCATGGATCAATGTTAAACAACTGACAATCGAGAAAACGTTTTTTACAATTATGAATAATGGAAAAGAAGTTAAAGGCGAAGATGTTACTGAAGACGTGATTTGTTCTAAAGGTATTGGTAGTTTGGCAAATCAGAGCGAGGATATGAAAGAGATAGAAGAGTCCGACATTGAAGCTTAAAAACATTGTGATCGTAAAAAACAAGGTTACCAAGTACTGACAGGAGACGCAATAATGGAGGAAGGGGAAATTCCACGCGACACCTCTCAAGTAGATTAAGAAGTTCTAAGTGATGGTGATGATGATTTAAACATGAAGAAAGTACTTTATGGACAAACTGCTGAAGCCATAGGCGTGTCATTAAATTTTTTTGAACAACATAAGGATCCTGATGTAATACATATTTTACACTGGCAAAATATAAAACAAATGATAAAAAATAACACGGTACGCACAGAAGAAATTTTCAGATTTTCATATAGCTTTTCTAGAACTTTTTGGTATGAAGATTACGAATCTGATGTTGGTTGTTTCCAATCAGGTCAAATGTTGTTTCGAATTTCATTCGTACGCCATGCAGCCAACCCATACCTGCCTCATAAATTTAACTCAAACCGGGTTTCTCAGGAATTGCTTTTTACCTTACGAATGCAAAACGCCAATAGAAGAATAGCATGCATACACCACATAAACAGGGTTGACAATTTTGGCGTTTCTTAATTCTACAGCGTTTTTGCTTTGGCGCTTGGTGCGTAAATTTTGCTATTAGTTTTTAGCTTTGCATCGTGTTTGACTACTATTGCATAATAAGTAGCGTACCCCAACTTCACCTAACGATAGAAAAAATGTCAGGCGAGGCATCTGTGACTCGTTCAGAATTGGACTGGTCTAGTGCCCTCATGTCTCTGTGATTTGTGATTGCGCATTAAGTCTGGTTCCGTTACGGGTAAACTAGCTAGACATATGTTTCCGAACTATCGTTCTCAGATAGTTACGTCAAGGAACTTCAACGCTTTCTTGGATTAATTACTTATTTATCTAAGTTCTTTTAAGAACTTATCAGAATTATTAGCTCCACTTAGAGAGCCGTTAGAAAAAGATGATGAATGGAGATGGGAGAATGAACAAAAAGAAGCATTCTGTAAATTAAAAGAAATATTAAAAAACCCTCCAGTACTTGGTAATTTTAACCCAAATTTACCTATTTTATTATCTGTAGATGCTACTAGTACTGCATATGGTGGGGCATTAATTCAGAATGGTCACCCAATAGCTTATTACTCCAAATCTTTAACTAAAACGCAGATCAATTATAGTCAAATTGAAAAAGAAGCATTGGCCATATTACTGGCTTGCAAGAAATTTCCTGTTTATATATGGGGAAACAAAAATCTGATAGTAGAATCAGATCATAAGCCGTTAGAAACCATATTCAGGAAGCCATTGACTGAAGCGCCTCCCAGACTACAGAGAATCCTATTTGAAATACTGCCATATCCCACAATTGTGTACAAAAAAGGAACGATGTTGTACATAGCTGATATACTGAGCAGAGACTGCGCAAAAAATGTTCATGATGACGAGGATGAAAACTCATTTGAGACATGTGTAATAATACCAATGAGTAAAACGAGATTGCAGCAGTTAAAACAAGAGACAAATACAGATATAGAATTGGTGGAATTAAAACAGCAAATACTTGTAGGATGGCCCGACAGAATAAGCGAAGTTACGGCTTCTCTAAGAAAATACTGGTCTTACAGGCACGAACTAGCAACTTATGAAGATATCATATTCAAAAATGATAAAATAATGATACCTCCGAGACTACAAGAAGTTGTTCTCAAATGTTGTCACTTTAGTCACAAAGGTATCACTGGTACTCTCTGATTGGCCAGAGATTTTGCGTATTTTGGCCAAGAATGTCTGTAGACATTATTAAATTGGTGCAAAACTGCAAGATTGGTACGAAGGAACAAAAAGAGAATCCTAAAGAAAAATTTTACTTCAAGAGTATCCAGAACGGCCATGGCAAATATTCGCTTCTAATATTTATCATTTGAAGGACAAGAAATACTTGCTAATGGCAGATAGCTATTCAGGTTATTTTGACTTCGTGCAATTATCAAGCTTAACCAGCAGGTCAATAACTCGAGCATTTAGATGTTGGTTTGCTACATTTGGAATACCTGATATTCTTCGTACAGATGGAGGAAAACAATATGTATCTGAAGAATTTAAAGAATTTGCTAGAAGATGGAGGTTTGAACATAGAGTTTCCAGTCCACAGTTTCCCAGACCGAATGGTTTAGCAGAGCGATATGTACAAGAAGCAAGATCGATACTAGATAAATGTATAGAAGAAGGTTCAGATATCCAGTTAGCCCTTTTACATCACAGAAACACACCAAGAGACACCCTAGGTTCTCCAATGCAAAGATTAATGGGTCGAAGAACTAAAACGTTCATTCCCATTAATACAAAGTTATTATTACCTGAAACAGTTAAAAATGTTTCTGAAAAGTTGAAAAATATTAAACTAAAAGAGAAGAAATGTGCAGATAGAGCAAAAGCAAATTTACCAGAATTTTAAAATGATGAAAAAGTATTAATTAGAAAGAGACACAAGGAATGGACTCCTGCAACAGTTGTAAAGAAGGCAGAAGAACCAAGCTCGTGGATTGTACAATAGGGTGGTCCAACAAAAAAAGCAAAGTCGGAAATCTTATGTTCTCACCCCCTAGGATTATTGTATATCGAAAAAAAAAAGTACCCCTATTTTTTATTTTGAAATCGGACGATGTTTAGGGGTGCCTCAAAGCCCTTAAAGGTTCCAATGTATTTTATATGGGAAAAAAACTCTTTCATAGGTTTGGTATAGAATTTTAGAAAATCAATATTTTTCAATGGGACTACTCTGTTTCTCTTCAGAAATGTTCAGAAAATGACATCCAATAATTTATTTATCAAAATATTTTATATTAAAAAATAGTAATAAATATTTTTTAACGATTTTTCTGTTTCTTTCATTTATGGGGTTCTTTGCGGGTCTGTAAAAAATAGTTAATATAAAAAATTTAACAAATAAATTATTGGATGTCATTCTCTAAACATTTCTGAAGAGAAACACAGTAGTCCGGTTGAAAAATATTGATTTTCTAGGATTCTATGCCAAATCTACGAAAACTTTTTTTTCTCATATAAAATACATGGGAAACTTTAAGGGCTTTGAGGCACCCCTAAACATCGTTCGATTTCAAAATAAAAAATAGGGGTACTTCTTTTTTCGATATACAATAATCCTAGGGGGTGAGAGCATAGGATTTCCAACTTTGCTTTTTTGTTGGACCACCCTATTGTACAAACACCAGATGGTACACAATATCGAAGAAATTCATGGTTCATCAAAAGAAATCACTCAGAGCTACAATAAATAAATCATGGCGATGATGTTAAGCAGTTGACAGTAGTGTGTCAAATCAAGAACCAAAAGCACAAGCAACGAATGATCAATTTCTTCAACAACAATATACTTATATCAAGATATGGTAGAGTAATTAAGAAACCAAACAGACTGAATTTATAACTGCAGAATTAGTTGATGTGTTGTGATTGATATATGTTATTTGTTAAATGAATGATGTGTAATTTATTTATTTTATTAGAAAAAGAGAGATGTAATACAGGGATCTAGTTACAGATATATAAACAAACATTGTACTAGTTTGACATTAGTAAATCGAACACGTTAATAAATTAATTATTTAAATAACATGTTTTATTGGGTAATTATTATTATAAATAATAACATAAAACATGACATTATTTAATGTCAATTCTACTGCTATTGAGAGACATAGTACCAACGACAGTAATAGTAGTAACTTGTAATAATGTAAATTCAGCTTTAGATACTTTTTATAACATCATCAATTTAATTTTTGACGATTGTATTCCAAAATCTAGTAATAACAAAAGTAAAAACAAAAGTAAATATCCTACATGGTTTAATAATACAGACGAAATAATACAGTTATTACAAGCAAACAACAGGTATCACAAACTCAAACATCTTTCAGACAATTATTTACAACAATATAAAGAATGCAGACGGAGGTTGAAGTCTCTTACTTCTATTGTTTACCATAATTACTTATCTAATATCGAAACTCATATTATGAATGATACAAATCAATTCTGGAACTATATAAAATATAAAAAAAGAAATAGTAGTTGTGTCACTAATTACACCCACAGAGGTGACAAATTGAACACTGCAGAAGTTGCTGACGCATTTGCGAATCATTTTCAGTCCGTTTTCTCTACTTAACCTTCTACCTACAATGTTCGAGATTTTGATTGTCAATCAGTTTGTACCAACGATTTGTTCACACTTACTGAATTACTAGAAGTTGATTACAATAATGCTCTTAAGAATTTAAAACCAAAGAGAGCTGCTGGACCGGATAATATACCGCCATACATACTAAAAGCTTGTGGAGAATGGTTGCAAGTACCTCTTTTATATATTTATAATTTAGCCTTAAAAACTAATACGTTCCCAGATAAATGGAAAGAATCCTATATAACGCCGATACACAAGTCTGGTCCCAAAGAGGCTGTCGAAAACTACAGGCCAATTGCTATACTATCCGCTCCAGCAAAACTCTTTGAGCAGATAATTTACTCCAAAGTCTTTTCTCACATTAAACCTTACATTACAAGTCATCAACATGGCTTTGTGCCCAAAAAATCAACTACTACTAATTTATTGGAATTTTCAAATGATGTGCTCTCCAAATTACAATGTAAAAAAACAAGTGGACGTTATATATACTGACTTTCGAAAAGCTTTTGACACCGTTGACCATGACATATTATTAAAAAAGTTATACAACTGTGGACTTGGACCAACTTTGCAATTTTTTAGTAGTTACCTTTGTTCTAGAAAAATTTATGTAAGATTTGGAGGTAACACGTCTGGGAAATACACAGCAAATTCAGGTGTCCCTCAGGGTTCAAATTTAGGGCCTTTACTGTTTTTAATTTTTATTAATGATTTACCTTTAGCCTGCAAATATTCAAAAGTTCTTCTATTTGCCGATGACTTAAAGTTTTATAGAGTCGTTGAGAATAATACTGATTTTCAATGTTTACAAGAAGATGTCCAGGCAATATATAATTGGAGTATTGACAACAAATTATACCTGAATACTGACAAATGCTTCATTATGTGCTGTATATCCAGACGTTTACCTACCACAAACAATTATATTTTGGGCAGTGAGGTGTTAACACGAGTAGAAGAGATTAAAGATTTGGGTGTAACTTATGACACAAAACTGAATTTTAATCGTCATATAGATAATATTGTTGCAAAAAGTCAACAAAAATTAGGATTTGTGTTAAGAAATTCATTAAACTTTAATAATCTAAAAACTATAACCAAGCTATATCAAACTCTTGTTAGACCTCTATTAGAATATGTATCACCTATCTGGAATCCAATGCTCATGTATCAAATTGAAAAGATTGAGAAAGTTCAAAAGCGTTTATTAAGATTTTTATACTTTAAAAAAATATGGAACATATCCAGATTATCGAACGGTTCGTTCAGAAGATCTTAAAACAGAATTTAATTACTTGAGCCTAGCAGCGCGTAGAAAATTTAATTCCGCTATTTTATGTTATAAAATCTGGAATAATCTTATAGACAGCCCCGAACTGCTAAGTTTATTACAAATAAAAGTTCCACCACGATCCATTCGTTCTTCTGTCATGTTTCGCATTCCTCTGCAATTGCGTAGTACCTTGCTTCCACCCATGATTACTATATTACGACTTATGAATGAATTATTAATTATTACAGATTTAGATTTATCAATATCATTAAATAGATATAAAAAAATTATATTTGACTACTAGTAAGTAAAATTACTAATTATACAAGTTTAAAGTAATTAGTTTGGTATGCAGCTTCAACAGTTAAAACTCAAAGAATACTCAATTCATGTTATATTGAACTCAATACTATTATTACTATAGAATAGCAATCAATTTAGGATTATTCTTATTAAGCAATCACTATTAATTTCCTCTTTATTATTGTAAGAAAAATTATTATTATTATTATTATTATAATTATTATTATTAAATTAATATTAACATTGAGCAAAGCAAATTTTACATTCATTAATAATTACATTATGTTATTGTTCTGTAAGAAGGGCAGAGCCCCTGTTGAACAATTAAGTTAAATAAATAAATACTGCCAGGTGCTTTTTCAAAGCGCTTGCGACTTCTGCAGAAATTACAGAAATTAAGACAGAGATAATTTATTAATAGATTTGATATTATGCAAACAGTTGCATGTTGATATGAAATAAATGTTGAAAAGCTCAAGACCATTCAACCAAGGAGACTGCAGAAAATGTTTATGGTACTCTAACTAACCTTCGAGGCATAAAATGCTGGTCCATCAAAAAGATACAGATGAACAGTTAGCGAAGAAGCGAGAAAAAAGATTTCAAGCTATTTAGAAGAAATAAATAAAGCTGAATAGTTAATTTAGAACAGGTTATCCATGCAAATCTTCCAGATAAGAAACTAATGAGAAAATTCTCAACTTATGTTTGGCATCTTCGAATCCACTTATAGCCAATTTTGAAGCATAGTCGAAAACAAAACTGAAATCTTCAAATCTTTGGAAATATCCAAACGTTGGAGACATTAATGAAAAAGAAGATTTAGATGAAAATTTCTCTGATGAAGAATGCTTTTCAAAATAATAATAAGAAGAAACAGTTTTGCATTCAAAAGGTTTTTTTTTTGGGGCAAAGAGAAAAATTTATTTTTCCCTTTGCCGAAAAACGCTGATAAAGTGTCCCAACTAGTAAGAGCACGTAAAAAAGAATTTAGTCTTCCAAAAAAAAGCTTACTAATCAGTTTTCAAAAATTAAAGAGCACATTCTTTTTTTACGTTGCCAGAAGTAGATGAAGAAACTAACAGTGCTTTACACAAGAAACACAAGTAAATAATAATACAATATTCTTTATTTAAATCTGACGATAACTAAAGTTTCAGACTTAAACGGAATCTGGTTAAATTATGGAATTCCATTCCATCAATTTGACTTTTAACTAAATAATAATTGCAACAATCTTAAAATTGTAACTACTATATTAATCCATCTTAAACAAACTTGTAGTAGAGATTAAACATTTTGAATTTTATTCATATTTAGTTTCGGTGGCCATTTTGTGACAAGCATTTTGCATTTGGGTCAGTTTTTAGCTTAACAGCACAATTTGCTACTTTAAAAACCCCCTGGTACGATTTTTCATACGAAATTTCAAATATTAAGCTTTGACACCGGCGGCCATTTTATAGCCACCATTTTGCACTTTGGACCAATTTGGACCACGGATTCGTAATCTACGACCCTAAAAACCTATAAGTAGCCAACTTTATTCAATTATAATAAAAAATATTTAATTATTAATTAGCCCCTTATGGAAAAAATAAAAATTTGTTAACAACAATTAAACAGGGCATTAGCGGACAAATCTAACATTTAGACTTTGAAATATAGTCGATTACCTACAATTTAAAAAAATCATCAAAATCGGTGCGCAAAAGGCGATTTCCTAGGTAATTTAATATTCATTTAATCACGCATGTAGAACATGATCTGAAATCTAAAATGTAATTAATGCGAATAAGATGTGGCAAAAGCTTTTATTTTACTATACATACATCTATTTTATTCTTAATAATTAAAAATCATAACTGTTATCTTTTATTAATAGTAAAAACACCTTACATTTTATTCACATGACCCATTATTTTGTAATCAATCTTTGAAACAAATTGCGTGTAGTTTCTTCAATTTTATTTCATAATTACCCATTTACCAATTTTCATAAATTATCAGGTATTTTTTTCAAATAAAAACATTTCAATCTTCACTTTATTATTTAAAAAGTTAATTACAGCGAAAAATCTACGTAGCTAATTATAACTAATTATTGTAGAATTCTTACAAAAAGCCTGGATCACCCTATTTTATGAGAGATATTGTTCAAGAAATAAAATATGTACCTAATATCACCAAAAGATCAACGAAAATATAAAATGTATAATTAGAAATTTTAAAAATTCCCTATCTGCAACTACAAATACTATAGTGTGGGTTTTGTTTTTATAATAAATAGCTATACAAACTACCAAATTAATATAATAATAAATTAAACATTTTCATGAAGAAACGGAAACTTAGGAAATAATTTTAAAGAAAATACAAGTTTGTTACAAAAATCAATATTAAATGTGTGCAAATGTACAAATAAGCAGTAAACGAATTTGCGCGGGAACCAGTCCCCCTACATACGTTAACCACTCTTATGGTATAAAAATGTGTGAAGTTAAATAGAAAAATCAATAATCCAAACACTTGACTTTCAAGCCCCATTGCCAGATCACTGGGACTCGTATAATGCGTGTAATTTGCATCGCGCGTAAGGTCAGTTTGATGTCTACAGTATATATACAACACCGATCGTTGGCCCCCTATATTTATTTCCCTTGAACTAAACGTGTGTATTTTGAGATATATGACGGTCTTTACCCGCCATTTCGAAAATCGAGATTCCGCATCTCCTGATGATGCTTAATCAAGAAAACACTATTATACACATAAAATTTACGAAGCCCAGAACCGGGCTGCGTAAGTTGGTGCCGGGCTTCGTATAGATAGGAGAACACTCTGTTTTAGGCTTGGTAATGCCGCCTAATGTGTGTGTGTATATATATATATATATATATATATATATATATATATATATATATATATATATATATATATATATATATATATTTAGATACCTGAAGGAACACTTTATTGCTTCGAATGTAAAAAATATTTCTGTTTTTGTTTTAAATCGATTAATAGACATCTAAAATACAAGAAACCTTTTAAATCTAGTAAAAAGATAATTATTCAGAGAACAAATTGTTAAATCTTTTAATTTTATTAATAAAAAAACTTATTTACTGAATAGTTAAAAGTAACTTTATAATTATATGCTTTGAAAAGAAACAAGAATAGCAACAGACGTCAATTGGAAAAGTTCTCAACCAATAAGAAATGAGCCTCTCTCCTATATAAGTAGATGAAATATTCGCAGGTTGATAAAATAACATCGCTTACATTTAAAGTGAAGTGTTTTTAAGAAGTATAAAAATGTCATTTTTGAAAAAATTAAATCAAGTTGCCGCTCTTAAAACCATTAAAGAAAAAGTCAGTCCAGATCAACTACTAATCAATTCAAAACATAAAGTATTAGAATTAAAAAGTGGAGTATCCAGTGCAGGATTTAGATATATTTTTGCAGAAATAGAACTTGGTATTTTATTTTTACCGAAACGTTTGGTAGAGGTCTTAGATGAAAATAAACTTGAAGAATTGCGAAAGAAAGAAGACCTAGTTATTTTATATAAAGGTAATGTAGAAAGAATGTGTAAATGTTAATATTATTTTAATTTTATTTTTTTTTGTTAAAGGTCGAGAAAATATAGGAACCAAACATGAAACACCTATTTTAAGGTTTATTTCTAAATCTGAAAATATTAATTCAGATAGTGATACGGATGATGATATTGAATGTCTTCAGGACCAATGTGCCCAAGATTTATCAAAAATTGATGTACAAGAATATTTTGATTTGATTCCATCACAAAAACGCAAGAGCAGTCAGCAAAATTTTAGCAAACGTATGCGAAGAAATTAGTAAGTTATCTTATAAATTTCTATGTTAGTTTTTTTTTATCTTATAATAAATTTCTATGTTATATATTTAGTTTTTTTATCTTATAATGTCTGAATTAACAAATAGTATAATAAAAAAATTAAGAGAGGTTTATCACATTTTTAAAACTAAAAGGGAAATAGCTAATATTGAATCATGGCTTAAATTATGTAAAAATCAAGAACAACTTTTACGAAAACAAATTCGAAACTTTAATTCAGTTGGTAAACGCAAGCAGTTAGAAACATTTCTTTGTCATTTGAAGAAACTTAAGTTAGATTTTAAAAGATTAACTAGCAGCTTTAATAGAAATAATAATAATAGAAGTCAACGTGTTAAATGGGAAAATTATAAATCAGCATTTAAAAGTAGAATATCCTCATCAGTTATTCATAATTTACAACCGAATGAATTAGATTTAAATTTTTTTCTTCAAGATGCATATTTTCTATTAAAAATTAGGATAAAAAATGTATTTAGAAAACTTAATCATTGCTTTAAAATGAACACTTCCCTTTGTTGTGAATTTGAGAAAATGATCATAAATACAAAAGATTCCAGTGTCAGCTATATTACAGAAATGAAATATTTCAATACTAAAACTGTGTATATAGTTGATCCAGATTTAACGTGTAAATTTATTAATGTTAGAAGATAATTATTTTGACGAAATTGACGAAATTGATAATAATTCAGTAGAACTACTAAATAAAAAAATATCTGATAATGACGTAAATATAGAACCTAAAGCTCATTTTTGTTATATTAAAAGTTTATCGAGATTAATTAGCTCACAGGTTAATAATCATCAGAAGAAATTAATGATATGTAATAGATGTTTGCAATATTTCTATAAAAAAGATGCATTAGAAAAACATTCAGAATATTGTAGGGAATTAAATTCATCTAAAACTGTTTTACCTAAGAAAAGTAAAAGATGGGTAGAATTTGAAAACTATAAAAATAAATTAAACGTTCCATTTGTAGTATATGCCGACATAGAATGTTATTTAAAACCTGTTTCAATTAACAAAACAAAATGTAAAACTACAAAATATCAAAAACATAAACCTTTTAGTATAGGATATTATTTTCATTGTATTTTTGATAACAGTTTATCATATTTTAAACAGTATAGAGGTCATGATTGTGCTACTTGGTTTATAGGAGAACTTGAAAGTATTTCTGAATTTTGTGCTATTTATTTCAAGAAGAATGAGCCAATAAATATAGATACGATACCGCTAAATGATCCTGCTGTTATTTGTCATATATGTGAAAAACCGTTTACGGCGACTGATAGAATATGTAGGGATCATGATCATCTTTTATCAAATTTCAGAGGATATAGCCATGCAGATTGTAATTTGCATTTTAGATTACAACCCATAATTCCAATACTTTTTCATAATTTTAGTAATTATGATTGTCATTTTATAATAAAAGAGATTGCGTTAGGATTTGAAGGTAAAGTTGATTTAATTCCGTTGAATAATGAAAAATATATTTCAGTTATAAAAACGTATAAAGATACAAGAATTAAACTTCGTTTTATCGATTCATTTAGATTTATGAATTCATCTTGAGATAAATTATCTTCTTTTCTAAAACCTAGTGATTTTATCATTCTTAAACAAATGAATCCGGATTTGAATGATGAACAATTAAAATTTTTAATGCGAAAAGGTGTTTTCCCCTATGAATTTGTTGATAGTTTAGAAAAATTAAATGAAACATCACTTCCGGACATTAGCAAATTTTATAGTTCGTTAACATGTACTAATATTACTCAAGATGATTACAATCATGCTCGAGATGTTTGGTCAAATTTCAAAATTAAAACATTAGGCGAATACAGTGATTTATATTTGAAAACTGATATTTTACTTTTAGCAGATGTATTTGAAAATTTCAGAAAAATGTGTAAGGATATTTTTGAATTAGATGTCATGCATTATTATACAATTCCAGGATTTGCTTGGGATGCTGCGTTAAAGAAAACAAAAATCCGTTTAGAACTAATTACAGACGTAGATATAGCTTTATTCATTGAAAAGGGTATTAGAGGAGGAATTTGTCAGGTATCTAAAAGATATAGTGAAGCTAATAATGAATATATGACAAAATATGACCCTTCGAAACCATCAGTTTACTTGATTTACTTAGATGTAAATAATTTATATAGAGCTGCTATGCGCGAATCTTTACCTTACGGAGATTTTCAATGGCTTGCTCAGGATGAAAATAGCTAATTTAGATATTTTAAATATTCCTGATGATAGTGAAAATGGTTATATATACGAAATTGACATCAATTATCCGGAATCATTACACGATTTTCACTCAGATTTTCCCCTATGTCCCGAAAATAGAATACCACCTGACTCTAAATATAACAAGTTAATGTTAACTCTTTATAATAAAGAAAAATATATTATTCATTATCGAAATTTAAAACAATGTCTTTCACTTGGTCTTATTATTACAAAGATTCATCGTGTTTTAAAATTTAAACAGAAACCTTGGCTAAAAGATTATATTGATTTAAATACGGATTTACGAACGAAAGCTGATAATGCATTTAAAGTATATTTTCATAAACTGATGAACTTGTCTGTCTTTGGGAAAACTATTGAAAACGTTAGGAAACGACGTATAATTAAATTGATAAGCAAATGGGAGGGTAGATTTGGAGCTGAGTAATATTTATCAAAACCAAATTTTCATAGTCGTACAATAATTTCAAAAAAATTATTATCTATTGAAATGAATAAAACTGAAGTAACTTTAAATAAACCTATTTACGTAGGTATGTCAATATTAGATATTTCCAAAACTTATATGTATGATTTTCACTATAACTATATGAAAAAAAAATTTAAAAATTTCAGACTTTTATATAACGACACTGACTCTTTTATTTATGAAATTATAAATGATAATATTTATTCTGCAATAAAAGAAGATATTCATAAATTTGATACAAGTGATTATAAAAAAGATAATATGTTTTCTATACCTTTAGCTAACAAAAAACAAATCGGTTTAATGAAAGATGAAATGTGTGGAGAAATCATGACTCATTATATAGGCTTAAAAGCTAAGATGTATAGTGTAAAGGTAAATGACAGAGATAAAATTAATAAAGTCAAAGGAATTGTTAAGAGTGCTATTAAAAAGAAATTAAATTTTGATAATTTTTATTCTGTTTTAAAAAGAGGGAATTCTATAAATTGTAAACAAAATTCAATTCGATCAGTCAAACATAAGGTTTATACTACATCACAAATAAAGCTTGCATTAAATAATTTAGATGATAAACGCTTCATCTTGAAAGATAACATAAATACGTTACCATGGGGACATTATAAGATAAAAAATAATAAAAATGTAACATAGTTTTAATTTTAGAATAGAAATGTAATATAGTTTTTAATTTTAGAATAAAAATGAAAACATAATTTTGTATTGAAATAAATGTATTTCTTTTTTTTTGAGTGAAATGTAACATAGTTTTTAATTTTAGAATAAAAATGAAAACATAATTTTGTATTGAAATAAATAATTTTTTTATCTGAAATGTAACATAGTTTTAATTTTAGAATAAAAATGAAAACATAATTTTGTATTGAAATAAATAATTTTTTTATCTGAAATGTAACATTTAGAATAAAAATGAATTCTTACTAAAAAGGAAAACATAATTTTGTATTAAAATATCTTTTTTTTGTGTGAAATGTAACATAGTTTTGTATTAAAATAAATGTATTTCTTATTGAATTGTAATATAAATGATTAATAAATATTTTAAATGAATGTTCTTTCTTTTTTCTAATCATAATATTCAGAAACGTTTGCAAGAGCAGTACTAATTATGAGTGAAGAAGTAATTAAAATAAATCGACGAAATATTAGATTAACCTTAAAGTTATTAAGAAAAAGTAAGGATAATAAAAGTGTTACTGTTGGGGCAAAGAGACATTTAGAAACAAAATTAGTAAATTTACGAAGAGAACAAACTCAAATAAAAAATGTTAAATTGGGGGCTAATTTAAATATTAATAATAATATATCGTCAGTAAATAATAAACGTATTCACTGGAAAGATATAGAAAGTGCTTTTAAGAAACGCATTCGAACTGGGGCTGTGATCAATCAAAATCATAATGATATTCAATCATTTTTTGAGGATGCTTTCTCATTAATTTATAAACGAATTAAAAGTGCTATTAGAAAATTTGATATTTTGCAAGTTAATTTTACATTTTGTGGTGATTATTCAAAGGTAAATAGTAATATGAAAGAGATTGAAGGTACAACTTATAAAAAATTTTTTAATACTAAAAATTATCAGCTTGTTAAAAATAGTAATATTAAAGAAATGTATAAAGCTGTATTAGATGAAATAACAAATCAAATGTCAGAATTTGAACAGTCAGGTAGTGGTACTACTTTAACAGCTATAAATTATTTATCTGTAAATATGATGAAAACAAATATATTAGGTCATTGACATTGAGGTGAGGTGGGGTGATAATAAAATTAAAAATAAACTTATTATTCTATCACAATCAAAAGTAAATTCATGAGTTCATTATGTATACTTCAAAAACAATAATTGCTCCTAACTGTTTCTTAAGATTGATGGTTATTGTAAGTACTGTAACATCGAAACCAATTCAAGTTGATGATTTCGATTCATCTTTTAACTCACAACATTTCCTAAACGGAACAACATCCCTCGAAAGATCTCGAGAGAATAGTAATATACGTGTACATTATAATGAACCTGAACATGAATCAGTTCCGATATTTAATTATTCAAATGCATTTAATCGACGTCATTTTAATCGAAAGCAACAGAACTTACAATCATTAACAACTCATTCGCTGAGTGATGATTATAGCTCATATCCTATTAATAATAGAGAAACTAGTACTAAATCTTCTCATAAAAAGCCTATAATTACAGAAAAATTAAGTGAAGTTGAAACTAATAAAAAAGACTGTAAACAGGAATGGAATGAGTATGACGACTTGATGGATAAATATGCTGTGATGGAAAATGATTTAAAAACGATGCGTGTTAATCATGATTTTACTCTATTACAACTTGAACAAAGTAAATCTGAAGTAGAAAATTTACAAAAAACATTAAATTCGACAAAAGTTTCTTTAATCTCATGTAGACGTTTCTGCGGTCAATCATTATAGAAGTAAATATGTTAACATTAAAGGAAATCGTTGAGATACCTGTTGCTATATTAAAAAAAAAATTCAAATCTGATATTGCTCGTAATTTTAATCATTTACCGGAATGGATGCAGAAAGAGCTTCGCGATTATCAATATTGTCAATGTGTGCAAAGAACGACAGGGGACGTAGTGGATGGACCTCCACCATTTAAGATAAATTGCAATCGTTGTTGCTCCACTCATTCATCATGTCTCTAGAAGCAACTGTTCTACCTTATCTAATCTTAGCGTTAGTGCAAAATAATACATTGTACGTATATAATCCAATATCTGTAATACGTGAATGTTATATGTGCATTGACTTTTCTAATAATTATACAAGTGTGAATAAAAGTTGTGAATGGCCTCATGAATGGACTAATATGAAGTTAACAAGCATCAATCAAAATAGTGCTTTTACATTTGCGAATAATCTTACAAAATATAAAGACAATAACAAGTCTTTGCTTTATTTTAGAATTAGGTATTATTATGCTAAAAGTAATAATCATTTAATGCATACTTTGAAAGTGGATGGCATCGTTTGTTATGGAATTTTAAAAATCAAGAAGTAACTCACTTATCAGACTTAACAGTTAACGATGTAATGATAAACTCAATTCTATTATTGTATTTAGTTTCAATTATATTAGTAGAAATAACTGTAGTAAGTTCTTACATTATATACCGTCAATTCAAATATCAAATAGATTATTAAGTAACGCTCATGCGTATTACATATTTTAAAGTTATATATATATTAGAAAACTATAAATATTTTAGTTTAGTACTCCTTAGTTAGTAGTTAAAAATGGATTTCAAGAGAAACGATAGTTATAATTATCAAGACTGGGAAATGTTTACTCCAGAACAAGGTAAAAAAAAATATATATATATTAATGAAATAAATAATCTAAATGTAATTATTTCTTTCTTAGAAGAGATAAATGGTTATTTATCTCAACTTCCTCCTCCGCCTACTAATTATGCATCAACGGTTCCTGAAGTAGTTAGAATAGAAAAAAATGATACAGAAAAAGTTCAATTACTCGTTAATACGTGTTACCCATTACATACTATTTCAAAAGATGATATATGGAGTGATCATATTCATTCAGCACATGTTGGAATACATCCCTTCGATCCGGACTTTGAAACATTTATAAAACTTGAATGTGTAAGTAACATATGTAAGAATAATGAAATTTTACTTAAATGTAATTTATGGGATGAGATATATGATATACGATTGGAGAATAAATTTAGACGTTTTTTCGATAATAAACGCTCACAAGAGGAAGATGAAGAAATGGAGGATACTGCAGGAAAGAGGATGACAGTAAAAACTTGTTTCGAAACCTTAAGATTAGAATTTAGAAAAGATTACTATAATAAATGTACGAATTATGTAACAATTCGATATAAACAGTCATTTATCTGTATGAAAGCTGATGAATTCTCTCATTTATTGAATCTTGTTCCGCTAATTAATCATATTCGACGCAGTTTAACATATACAGCTTTTTCTCAATTTTACTACAGTTGTATTAATTCGATAGCAGAAGCATTAAAAATTGAAAGAAATTATAATCGTGTACCAATTAATAAAGATACAATTTTATTTAATGCACAAATGTTATGTGTACATTCCATGTTAAATCAATACACTCCTCATGGTTTATTCTATCAAATGTTATTAGAAATTACATCATTTTACCCTACTAGAATGGTTGAAGATGTTCAAAGAGAAATAATGCACTTTCAAGGTACCTTCTCATCATCATCCGATCAACATCATCATGAAGACGGAGAGAAAGAAATTTATTCAAAGGAAGTGCTTGTTTAATCGGTTAAAAGACTTTCTTTCAAAGTTAGAACTCTTAAAATATGATTTAAGTATGTATGATATGAAAAATAAAATATGTAAACAATTATCTTATTTAACAATAGATGATAAGATGAATTATAGTTGAAAAATAAAATATGTGTCAATTATCTTATTTTGATGTAATGATTAGTTAATAAGATGAATTTATATTGATTCAATAAATTTATATTTAACATGAATTGTTTTTTTATTTCTATAAGTAAAAGTATAAATAAATCTACACAGGGGAAGTAGCTCAGTAAATGTTAATTTATGGTGGAGAAGGTTTCGTTAATAAGCTTATAAATAAGCTGCCTTTTGAGGTTCATATTCCTACCTATCAGTTCTGTGGTCCAGGAACGAAACTTCAAAAACGATTGTTACGTGGTGATAAGGGAATTAATTCTTTGGATAGAGCTTGTCGAGACCACGATATTGCATATGCTAAATACAACGATTTGATTAATAGACATAAAGCTGATAAGGAATTAGATGAAGCAGTTTGGAGACGTGTTAAGTCTAAAGACGCATCATTATCAGAGAAAACTTCTGCTTGGGTAGTAACTAATATGATGAAAGGAAAACAAAAATTAGGAATGGGATGTGTAAAAAGAAGAACAAAGAACAAAAAATTTTCATTTAAGGGAGGGGTGTTAAAGAAATTAGCAAAAAGTGTTTTACATGCAAGCAACAGTAGCGGAGGTAAAGAGTTAATAAAGTATGCTGTAAACGCTGCTAAGAAGATAATTAAGGGTGCTGGAGGAAGAAAAAAGATAAAAGTACCCAGAATAATTCCTGTGCCAAAAGAAGGTGGTATTCTACCTCTTCTCCCTATCCTCGCTGCACTCTCAGCGGCGGGGTAAGTATAATTATATTATAGTATTATAATATAATATTATAAACTTTATTACAGAGCGATTGCGGGAGGAGCCTCAGGGATTGCAAGCAGTTAATCAAGCTAAAGATGCAAAGAAACAATTAGAGGAAGGTATACGTCATAATAAATCAATGGAAGCTATAGCTATAGGTAAACAGCGAGCAGGAGGAAATGCTTTGTATTTGAAACCATATAGAAAAGGAGGAAGTGCTCTATTCCTAAAACCCTATAGAAAAGACTCAAAAAACTAAATAACTTGCCTCGGAGACCGCTTAATGATCTTGATTTAAGAAAATATGCAAAAAATATCCCTTACTTTCACGGAGTATTTATGAGAAACTCATTACCGACGAGTCCTCCTCATAGAATGGAGCGAGGCATCGTAAATTTAGATGATGTAAATGGACCCGGTACGCATTGGGTAGCATACAGGAAAAATAACAAAACTGTCTTGTATTACGATCCATTTGGTGATTTAAGACCGCCTAGAGAATTAGTGAAGTATTTTCGTAATTGCAACATCTACTATAATTGGGTCATTCTACTTTTAAAGCCACAGTACCTGTCCCCTTGAATTTTCGGATCATATATTGCAAACTAACAAGCAAATCATTTTATGTTAGATGCATTTAAAATCACTATACTATTTAGATAATAAATGTATTCACTTAAATTCATTTTTGCAAAAGTTTTTAATAATAACAAATAAATAATCATTAAAACACCGTGATAATGCTCTGTCCCACAAGCTATTACTCTTGATAAAATATTATGTATTTTCTATTTTCGACTATTACAGTCAAACATTATTAATTGTCAGATATTTTAAATTGTTTTTCTTTATATTAAAGACATAAATTGTTTACAATATTCAATATCTTACATATTAACTTAAGAAGAACCTTGTCCCGTGACTATTTTCCCCTGCGTTACCGTGATGAGTTTTATTTTTTTGGGACAGTTAAATAAAAGCCATAAATTTGTACTGTTCATTATAAATAGTTGGCGTTGAAATCAAAGCCCCTGCGATATTTGTCTTACCAGTCAAATTGTTGCATGGCGTCTGCAACCCATCAAATAAGTGAATGCAAAGTGTGTGTTTTTGCCGATTCCCCTGCGTTACCGGAAACTTTACGGTAAGTAGTACTTGAAATTAAATTCCAATAACGTATTAAGTTTACTTGGTATAGAAGCTCTTTACACCGTGAAGGGAAATTTTAAACATTTTACGATGTATGATTTATTCAATTTTAATTTAAAAAATTTCCCCTGCGTTACCGTTCCCCTGCGTTACCCAAATATTAAAAAATTAGTTTGAGTACAATTATTTACTGAAACTTAACTATGCTCATACAAACTTACAAGTACAAGTTTTGTTCAATTGCCAGGTATGGGATTAACAGCAGCGGAGATATCGCGAGAAGTTAAGATCAAAAAATTCCATAAAATATGATGAAAGTAAAAAAAAAGCTAGACAACGATATCATCTGAATAAAATCTTAATATGCGACATGACTGATATTCAAAGGAAATATATACGCAAACAATGGCGCGATAAGAAAAGAAAAAAAGAAAATAAAAGCTCGGCTTGTAAAGAAGAAACAAATACCACTCGTGGAAGAAAAAAAGTAAGACGTGACAGAACAAAGTTGTATAGGGAAAATATTAAACTACAAGCTGAAAATGAAAAACTGAGAAAATTGAATGAAAAATATCGAAAAAGGAATTATCGACTTCAACACCATAAGCAGTCTAAAAAAAGAAGTTTGTCTCCAAAATCAATAAATAACGGCATTACAAGTGAAAACAAAATCTTAGTTAAAAGGCATCTTCTTAAGTATTATACTTTAACATCTGCTATGCAACATTATTTTAAAAAATGTAAAAAGAGACAGATCAAGCAAAGTTTAAAAGACATTTTAAATTACAAGAAACTGAAAAAATATAGATTATTGGAAGAAATTAGAGCTGATGCTTTGGGATTGAAACGAACATATATCAAGAAAAACAACAGCAATTTAGAAAATGGAACATTGAAATTAGTTGAACAAATAACAAACTTTTTTGTAAGAGACGACGTTAGCAGAGCAAGTGCGGGAAAGAAAGAAACTAAAACAAAGCATAAAATAAAACTTCAAAAGCGTTATTTACTGGACTCGATGAAAAATCTTTATAAATCATTTTTAAAGGAATACAGTTTTAAATGTTCCTACTCATATTTTGCAAGACACCGGCCGTTTTATGTGGTCATGCCAACAGTTGACGAAAGAGATACTTGCATATGTAAAATTCACGTAAACACCATGTATATGATGAATACACTTACACAGCTGCAAGTTATTCCTACGAAAAACCTTAATACATTAGTTCAATCAATTGTTTGTAATACCAATGCTAAAGATTGTATGTATAATTTATGTTCCAAATGTAAGGACAAACAAAATTTCTGTAATGTAAAGGAACTTTCTAGTAAGAAAGTTGAAGTTAAATGGACACAATGGGTCAGAAAAGAAGAAATCTACAAGAAAGATGGGATCACCAAGAAAGTAACAAAAAATGTAAAGGAAATCGCCAGTAACTCATTAGAAGTCTTAATGAAAAAATTTCAAGACACAATAATCATTTTCAAGAAACATGTCTTTAATATAAAAAAGCAGTATCAATCGTATAGGCAAGCAATAGACAACATTAGAACAAACGAAGTGGTGATACATGTGGATTTTAGCGAAAATTATAACTGCAAATATTCAGAAGAAATACAAGCATTTCACTTCGGTGGTTCTCGCAAGCAGGTTACACTACACACTGGAGTGCTCTATGCAACAAATGGAAATAAAAATACGACGATGTCATTTTGTACAACTTCTGATTGTAATGAACACGGACCAGCTGCTATTTGGGCTCATCTAGATCCAATTTTGAAGTTAATTAAACATCTATGGTCTTCAGTCGACACGGTACACATATTTTCTGATGGTCCTTGTACTCAATATAGGCAAAAGCAAAATTTTTTTTTGTTTGCAAAAAACATCTTTGATTATGGTTTTAAGAAAGGAACATGGTCATTTTTTGAAGCTGGTCACGGAAAGGGTGCTGCGGATGGAATAGGTGGCGTGTTGAAGCGTACAGCGGACCGATTAGTATCATGTGGTAAAGATATTCGAGATGCTGATGACTTCTACGAACTAGTGCAAAAAGAAACAACTGTAAAATTATTTAAAATTCAGTTGCATGACGTAGAAAGTCATCACAAAACTTTACCGAAAAAAATTTCGACTTTGCAAGGCACGATGCAACTACATCAAATTATGACGGAAAAAAAATATTATCTACGTTATAGAGATTTAAGTTGTTTTTGTAATGAAGGCAGAGGCTTTTGTAATTGTTTTAATCCAAAGAAACATTGTGTAAAATGTTAAAAGAGTTGTATTTTTAAATTTCCCATATTAGTATTAAATGATTACGTTCAAATTTTGTGTAGCTTTATTTAAAGTTAATATATTACATAAAAGTGTACTGTTTTGGGTTGTTGCCTGCTTTGAGTAAAATACTAAAGTACATTTTTAATGTTTATTTTGATTTTGAAAGAAGTTGATAATTCAAATTTCTGCATTACAAAACTGAGCTTTATTTGTAGAATGACCCAATTACGAACAGGAGCAAGATTTTAATACATACATTTGTGGTCATTTATGTTTACAATTTCTGTATAAAAAAGACATTTCAATTCAAAATTAATCAATCATGACACGATCGTTATCGGTGTGCGGTTTCGGGAACGTTTTTTCAACTGGTCCTATTTTTCCGAAAATTAAATTCGATAGTAATTATCATCATTCAGTAGGTTTAATCAGTTTATTTACATGTAATTAAGTACGAAATATATATCCTGGAAATAATAAATTCTATTTTGGAGATAAGAAAATAACTATTGAGTCTGGAAGTTACGAAATAGAAGAAATCTATAATTATATAAAAAATCAAATTAGTAGTGATTCAGAGAAGGGAGATTTATTGTTAAAAATCAAACCTAACATTAATACTGGAAACTGTGAAATCGAAACAACTCAAAAAATAGATTTCACCAAACCTGATAATATAGGTTCTTTATTAGGTTTTGATAATAATCGTGTATTGGAAGCTAATAAGAAATACGTGTCTGATAGAAATGTGAATATTCTTTCTACACCAAATATATTTATTGATACAAACATCAGTGGTGGTGCATACAGAAATAATCAACCGTGTCATTACATCTACGAGTTTGGTTTATCTGTCCCGCCAGGATACGTAATTAACATTAATAAAATAGATACGACTTATTATCCTTTGATCGTAAACGAATTTGATAATTTAACAGTACGTTTAGTTGATTATAAAGGAAATCTAGCAAATATTTCTGAAGACACATATACTAGCATAACTGTAGCATTTAAACGAGAAGATGCTATTAAATCGGAATGAAGATGGGTATAAAAGTACATCGTTAGTATCACAATCTTCTATTAGTCGTCGTAAACGAATGCGAACAGTCATACCTCTGTCAATAAGTGACATAAGGTTCCTTGAATCTCTAGGATATAAAGTTTTACGACAACGACTACGTCATGGCACCTAAAAGATATAGAAAAGTCAATGGAGATAACAACGGAGTACAATATTCTAAAAAGTTAGTTTCTAATCTCCCTAATAAATTGGATGTGTTTAAAACACCTTATTTCAATGAATCTATAACGAAAGAATATTTTTACACCTACCTCCCATTTACTCAGAATTCTAATCACTCCGACAGTATTCGCATAGAAATTCAAAGTTCAGACAGCATTATAGCACTTTATGACAGCTACATACATATTAAGGGGACTTTTGCGTTGAAACAGGCTGGGAAAGTATATCAAATTACTAATAATTTCACTCATTTTTTGTTCGAAGAAATTCAATTAATATTAGGTAATAATCAAATCGTTGATATTTGTAAACAACCGGATATAGTAAGCACAATACTGCGTCTTGCATCACATACTAAAGAAGATCGAGGATTAGGATGTACAGGATGGAAAATATTAATTGAAGAAGGTGAAAATGTTACTTCGAATTTTCGCTTTTCATGCTGTATTCTATTGAATAAGATTTTCGGATTTGCTGATGATTATAGAAAAGTTATAGTTAATATGCGTTGTGAATTAGTTGATTCGATCTAAAAATGATTACAATTGTTATAACAGTGCTGCTGGTGAAACAGGTACTGATATTGATTTCAAAATAAACAAAATATCTTGGGAAGTTCCTCATATTCGACTGGGTGACGAAGCGAAATTACATTTAATGGATAATTTACGATTGAATCCATATATAGTAATACCATTTAGACAATGGGAATTACATGAGTTGCCTGTATTTGGTACTGCTAAAACACAAGTGTGGCGTATAAAGAACTCGAATGAATTAGAAAAACCTCGCTGGATACTAGTTGTACTGCAGGGAAATGTTCAGGGAAAAAGAAGTGGTGATGCTTGTGAATTTATGCACTCAGATATAACAGATTTAAAGGTATACTTAAATTCACAAGCTTTTCCCTATCAACGAATGAATTTAGATTTTGAAAATATTGAGTATATACAAGCCTATCTAAATTATAAACATTTCCGAGAAGGTTACTACGGAATGGAAAGAAAAGATTCTATCGATAAGCGTTTACTTAATTATAGTGATTTTAAGGATTATCCGGTATTCGTGATTGATTGTACGAGACAACAGGAAACTGTAAAAGATGCTGCTGTGGATATAAGACTCGAATTTGAATCTTCTCGTCAATTTACTGCGACAACTAAAGCTTATTGTTTAATTTTACACGACACTTTGATGGAATATAATCCCTTTCAAGAAACTGTAACTAGATATGTGCATGTGTAGTGTGTGAACAATGAAAATTGTTAAACAAAAACAAACATTTTTGTACGACCATGCTATTTCGGATTGTTTACCATACTTGGTTTTAGAACAGTAGGTTATATTTACTGGCTGCTAAGCAAAAACGCGTCGGTAAGTAATTACTTACCGTTCAGTTCTGTCAAATACAGAACGGTAAGTAAATTATATGTAATTTATAAAATAAATGCATGATCTTTAGATGTCTCTTTTGTGAAAATCATTATTTTCTAAATACTTAATTTGACTATTTAAAAAAATGTATGTTTTTTATTTAAATTTGATGTGAAAAATATCCAATAAATAATAGTAATTACAAACGTATCCATGGTAACGACAAAAATAACGTGACATTCAAAAATAAAATTGCAAACGTATCCATGGTAACGACAAAACCTGCTTAATGTTTGATGGATATACAGGGCAAAAATAAATTATTTTAAATCTATTTTTTATCATCTTCGGGATATTTACTTAGTTAATACCTTTGTATTCATAATGGCCGTACAAAAAATAGTATAAGCATCTCAAACAGTAAGGAGGTTACCGATCTCCTCCAATATTGGCGACTTCGCTTCTCTCAGTCGCCAAACATTGTCGTCGATCGGTAAACTGTCCTTACTGTTCTTGATACTTAATATACTATAACAGTTCTAAATTTAGATGATGACATTGGTATTATAATCGATAAAAAAAGACATGGTGATCTATTACCGTCTACATGTAGAGTTGTAGTAGCTGGTACATCTGGATGTGGAAAGACTAATGCTGTAATATCTCTGTTAATTCATCCTAATGGTTTAAGATTTAAAAATTTATACATTTACTCGAAATCGTTATTTCAACCGAAATACCAGTTTTTAAAACAAGTCATTGTATCAATTAAAGGTATGGGATATTACGAGTTCAATGATAATGAAAACGTTATTTGTCCTAGTGAGGCAAAAGGAGATTCCGTTTTCATATTTGATGACATAGCTTGTGATAAGCAGGATAAAATCAAACAATACTACAGCATGGGACGACACAAGCAAATCGATTCATTCTACTTATGTCAGACTTATGCAAAAATACCAAAACACTTGATTAGAGTAATGTTAATTTAATTATTCTTTTTAAACAAGACGATTTGAACTTGAAACATGTTTTCGATGATCACGTTTCATCCGATATGAATTTTAATCGATTTAAAGACATCTGTTTAATGTGTTGGAGTAAAGATAAATACGGGTTTTTAGTAATTAATAAAGAATGTTCCTTAGATGGTGGACGTTACCGAAAAGGATTTCATTCTTATATAAACTTATAACTTATAAAACATTACTAGATTACATCATTCGTCTAAAAATAACATAATGACTACAACGTCAGATAACCTTAAACGAAAACTTGTAGAAGTTAGAAAGGCTATGAGAAAAAAATTTGCTTATTTTAAACAAGATAAAGCGCGAGCTGAACGAATTTACCATACTGCGCACCATCAAATTATCGACCCTTTACAAGATATTGTATCATCCTTAGATAAACAGCAACAAAAAGTAATTCAACCTGTTAATATTAAAAAGGAAAAAGTGGAAAACGAACTTAATATTAAAAAGGAAATAGTGGAAAACGAACAGGAAGAGGAGAAAACACCATTAGAAGATGCAGAGCAAGATGAACTATCTAATGATACTGAATTACAATTAGAAAATTATCATGACTTACCACAACATTATGCTAGACTATTACTACAAAAAGAAAAACAAAATATCGACAGAACTAGATATGGAATTCGTTGATATTAATAAAAATAAATGGACGTTGGGAAAACCAACTATTCAAATTAAAGGGAAAGATATTGTAGTTAAAAATAAACGATTTACAGGTACGCCTGGTTTATTCGATTTGCTTACTTATAAAGAGGTTACTGATCCGAAAAGGATTGATATTATAAAATATAGAGAACTAATTATTCTTACAAACGCACATCGAAAAGAATATTCTAGTCGAGGAAAAATAGTACCTGCTAATCATTCGAAATATCAGAACATTTTAAAACCATTCTTTACAAAAAGAAAAACAAATACGGGTACAGGATTGAATAATAAAAATACACAGCGAAAATTAACATTTAAATAGTTAAACCGGAAACCTATAGAGTTCATATATTGGAACACACCTTCAGAATTAATTAAACGTCTTCGTATATTGTATGCAGCTAAACAAGCTGGGAACAACAGCGAACAAAATAGAAACGAAATTCATTCTATTATTTCAGAATTGAAAGAGGAAGGTTTAATAAGATAAAACAGACAGTTTTTCTTAATAAATATTAGTTTAGTTCTCCCCGGAATGGAAACTGTTGATCTCTTTGGTAGACCTTTACTTGGCGGTCTTAAAATGAAAGGGCCGCCTGGTATAGGTTTTAAATTAACTAATGAGGGGAATTTTGATGTAGAGAATAAACGCATTACTAATGCTGCTTGTCCTCTTGATGATAATGATCTCGTTATTAAAAAATCTGTTTTAATGATATCTGATGATAATAATACGGTAGATGTTAAGAAAAACCGATTAATTCAAGTTAACGACCCGATTGATGACTACGATGGTTGTAATAAAAAATTCATTGAACAGCACACACTTAAAACTAAAAAAGATATCTTAGCTAAGTGTTTAGGACTATCAGATGTAAAAGATGCTTATACTGCTAAAAGTAAGAGAATTTCTAACGTGGGAGAAGCAATAAATGCGAACGATGTCATATCCAAGAGATACTTTGAAACTAGAGCTATAACGTTAAATGCACAACGTCATTTTAGTGCAGAACAAAAACGAATATTATCTGTTGGTTATCCCATAGATTTACATGACGGGGCGACAAAATCATATGTAGATTGGAAAATTGAAGAATTAACATTGGAAGGATTTGATGCGAAAAATAATCAAATTACTAATGTAGCTAACCCTTTAAATGCAACTGACGGAGTAAATAAAGCATATGTTGACACTCTATTTCAAAAATCTGATGTTATCGATGCTTTTCGCGTGACTATTAAAGATATGAAAGAAGAAACAAAACTTATAAAAGCCTGTTTTCTTGAATTAACCGACACAACAAGATTTCTTATTAAACTTTATAATGATCTACGTCATTTTGGTCTGAGTACTTCTGAATCTGAATCCTACGACATAAGTAAACTAGTTTCTCTATACAACATTATAAAACTTATCGATACACAAATCAATCCGACAACTTCATAATGAGTGATAAAAAAAGAGACGTTGTTAACGAATTACATCGTAATGCGAGAAAGAATTTTAAACGACGTAAAACGAACGTTTTAAATTATAATGACCTGTTCCAAATTGATATTGCAGAATTTATTCCTTACGCTAAAATAAATAAGGGATATCGTTACATTTTATTAATGATAAATTGTCATTCTAAATACATATATGCACGCCCGTTGAAAACTAAAAATGGAAAAGAAGTAACGCGGCAAGTACAAAATATTTTAAATAGTAAGGATGGTGTTATTCGAAACAATCTTCAATCTGACAATGGAAAGGAATTTTACAATAAACATTTTAAATTGCTAATGAATAAGTATAATATTAATCACTATTCAACCTTTAGTAGTATAAAAGCGTCAATGGTTGAACGCGTAATTAGAACAATAAAAAATAAACTTTATAAACAGTTTAGTTTACAAGGAAATTACAAATGGTATAATATCCTTCAAAATGTTATCCACGAATATAATAATCAAAAACATTCGACAATTGGTATGCCTCCTGGTAATGTTACAGAAAAAACAACTTTGTCAGTTTATAATAATCTTAAAATTGCTGGAAAAAGTAAACTTAAAGTGGGTGATGTTCGCATCACTAAATATAAGACTATCTTCTCAAAAGGTTTTATTCCCAATTGGACCGCAGAACTGTTTCGTATTATTAAACGTCAAATCACCGACCCTGTAACATTCCTCTTAGAAGATATGCATGGAAATCCGATTAAAGGAGGTTTTTATGAACTTGAATTGCAGAAAACTAAACATAATAACGTATATTTAATTGAACGGGTTCTCAAGAAAAAGCCTGGAGGGCAAATTTATGTCAAATGGCTTGGAATAAATGAAAAAAGGTGGATCAATTCAGCCGATATAGTTTAATTTATAAGATTATAATTGTATTATAAATGTATACTAGAAATAAAAATGTATAATTAAGTTATTAATAAATATAATGTACACTAGAATTAGCATATACTATTAATTAATTATAATAACTTATTTTTAAATATGTATATTATTAGTCAATAAAAATAGCTTTAAGGAACTTTTTGGTGTTATTATTTAAATCCTCATTTACATTCATGACATAATCCTTTTCAATCTGCGACTCATTACATATTCAATCCACATCATCTGTTTAGCAAAAGAGCCTGCGGTGGCGATGGACAATAATCTACTTTTTCATGATATCCTACTTTGTATTGAAATGAATTCTTTCTGATTTACTAAAAAATGTATTTCTTTTTGAATTAATATAAATGCTTAATAAATATTTTAAATGAATGTTCTTTCTAATCATAATATCCAGAAACGTTTGAAGAAGTAATTAAAATAATTTGGTGTTATTATTTAAATCCTCATTACATATTCAATCCAAACCTACAAAAACCTTCTGTCTCTCTCTCTAACGGCGGTGGTATCATATCAAATATGGAATATCAAATACGGACGGTCACATATGGCCTCATCTAATTTTAGAATAAAATGGCGGCGGCTCGGCGGTGGTAAATATGGGCGGTCACATAGCACATATGGCCTCATTAATATTCATACCGCACACTCATGGGCGGACACCCCGCCGCGGCAACGCCCACTTACAACTCTTACCTGCCTCTACCTCAGAATCCCCTGGTCTAGGTCCTGCATGCCCCTTTACCGCACCTGCGTCTTGCCACTGTCCTCGGACCGGCGTACTCTTCACTACTGGAGTCATTGTGTGATTTTGTTCTAAAAGGTGTTTGGCGCAATTCGATTTTTCAGGATGTTTATTTTTGTAATGACGTACGTGTTCTTTATATCTTATGTCAAAATTTCGAAGTGTTTGTCCAATATATACCGAACTACAAAAAGAACAATTTAAACGGTAAATGCCCGATTTCATGATATCATGTGTTCTGTCTTTAGCATTAAATAAAAATGAAACAGTGTTAGTGTTGGTTTTAAATGTTATTTTATAATTGTTGGTTTTTCTTAGTATATGTGCAATTTTTTCTGATATTTTGCCAAAATATGGTATAGATATGTAATTTGTGTCTTCTGTTTGATTGTCAATGGGATATATTCTTTTGATAGCTAACCTATAATCTTTTTGTTTAATTAAAGTGTCAATCACGTTCGGATTATAATGATTTGCATGTGCTAGTTGTTTAATGGTTGATATCTCTTTGCTAAAATCTGATTTTGTTAGTGGAATAGTTAAAGCTCTGTGTACTAATGATCTGTAGGCTGCTATTTTATGTGTATTATGGTGACAAGATTCATTTGGTATTGTTATGTCTGTTTGTCTTGGTTTTCTGTATATGGAAAATTCAAATAGATTGTCTGCGTTAATCTTGATATTTAAGTCTAGAAAGTTTATAGCCCTGTTTTGTTCTGTTTCTAGTGTAAATTTTATATTAGGGTGGATACTGTTTATAAGAATTAAAAATTCATTGATAACCTCAAAAGAACTGTCAAAACAAGCTAAAATGTCATCAACATAACGAAACCAGAAGATAATGTGTTTAGAGAGGTTTAATTCAAATATTCGATCTTCAAACTTGTCCATAAATATGTTAGCTAATAGAGGACTTAGAGAATTACCCATAGGTAAACCATCCTTTTGTAAATAAATTATGTTATTAAAAGTGAAATAATTTTGACTTATACAAAGGTCAAATAATTGAATTAACTCTAACCTTTCAACTAATTCTATATTACTATTGATCAAGAAACTATCTAATAAAGGAATACATTCTTGTGGGGGTATTCTGGAGAACATGTTGCAAATATCAAAACTAACCAGTTTTAAATGTGGTGGAAGATGTATGTTTTGCAGCTTATCTACTAATTCTAATGAATTTCTAACAGAGTATTTCGATTTGTAACCTATCGTGTTAATAATCTGGTTCAGTTTTTTGGATAAAATGTGATTAGGTGCATTGATGTATGATACAACTGGTCTTATTGGCATATTCTGTTTGTGGGTTTTTACTCATCCATATAGTTTAGGTATTTGTGGGTTTTTGTTAATGATTTGTTGCTTTTCTAATTCTGAAAAGCAGATATTGCAGTTTTCTAAACCTTGTTTTACTTCTTTTTGGAATTTTGTGGTTGGATTTTTGTTTAAAGTTTCTAAATTTTCTTTATTAATAAATTCATTAACTTTTTGTATGTAAATATCTTTTGAAAGAATTACCAAAGTGTTACCCTTATCTGCTTTAACAGAAATTAGATTGTTCTCTGTGATTTTCTGTTTTATAGATTGAAGAAGTGATATGTTAGATGTGTTGTACATTTTGTCCTGTTTCAAAGACATCTCCTTTAACAAATTCGAAATTTGAAATTTTGCATATTTATTATGATCTTTCTTAAGTATAGTTTCGCATTCAACGGCCAAAATTTCTTTAATTTTGTTGGTAAATTTTGGAAAAGGACAAAATTTGAAACCTTTGTTAAGAAATTGTGTTTCTCTGTCATTGAATGTTATATTCGACAAGTTTATGAAACGAGGATAAAAGTTTGTAGTGTTCTGACAATTAAGGTTATTTTGTAGTGTACGTTTTTGTTGTACAAGTGGATAAAGTTTATTTTTCTGTGTGGTGTATTTTTTGAATTTAATGTGACTGACGGTTTCTCTAATGTCAAAATCTAATATGTCAAATTGGATATTGTATAATTTATGAGTAAGTTCTGTATGGAGTACCTTTATATAAACGTGCATATTGTCTCTTATACTAAACCATTTCTTCGATTCTTCTTTGCGCCATCTTCTTTTGGCATTCCTAATCACTTTTTCAGTAATCGAATTCTTGGTTCTGGTAGTGATGTTTATGTAGTTAGGAATAACCTGACGTTTCAGACATTCTTGGTTAAACCAAACATTCCGACTTGCGATTCCGTGTTTGATCATAAGTTTCTTGTATAACTTGGCTTGTTCTTCTAACGAAGACGAAATAATCTTGTTTATTGTTTCCAGCCTTATTTTGTGGACTCCATAATCATGAAATAAATAAAGATTATTGAAAGTTTCACAGTTTTATTAAAATACAACCTGACAATATTGTTTCGACAGCTATGCTGTCATTATCAAAGGTAATATAATTATAAACAAACACGTCGCTAAGGTAGATACAAAATTAGGTAACTAGATAAAATAATAATAATAATCATAATTAAATATCTAATACTTCCAGTAACGGAGAATTACTGAGCTCAAGTTGTTCATTCATTAAATGTACCCTGAGTTTGTGTTTGTATATCTCAAAGGCTTCTAAAATGTCTAATTTGCGTTTGTTATTACAAAAATGTAATAAACTTGATAAAAAATCAACATCAATCGCACATGCGATCATGTCTGCAGTAAGACTACGCCCGTTTCTATCTCCACTTCAAGTTGGATTAAGTGTGACATTACACAGAAAATTTGGTTTGAGAAGAGTTATCGATTTATATCATGCTTTGGGCTTTTGCGCTTCTTATAATGAAGCACAGTTATACGAGGCTTCTGCGGTTTTTCAAGATTCTGCTGTCTGTAGTCCCAATACTTATGTCCAGTTCGTTTTCGATAACGCTGATTTTAATACAGGCACTTTAACAGGCGAAGGTACTTTTCATAATTTAGGAGGAATTAGTATTGTAACTCCAGGAAGTGGGATACAACCTTGTAAGCCTTTTCCAAGATTAAAGACAATTCCTGCAGAACAAGATATAACAGAAATAGGAGAGATAAGACTTGAGCCATGCACTATACCAAATGGAGAAGGATTGAAAAAAATAATTGTTGAAATATCAGATGAAGTTATAGAGTTAAAGCCTACCTACACAACGAATTTAAATACACTTTGGATGTTTATGAAATATATTGAGTCAAATAATTATCTTGGATGGAATGGATTTATGCAACACTTGACTAGTGGATTTGAATACGAAATATCAAAAATTGTATTCCTACCATTTATAAACTCAAATCCAAGTAATTACAGTACTTTGTTTACTGCTATAAGATTTGCAATTTATAAAGCTAGATCTGTTGGCATGAAAGCTTGCATACTAACGTTTGATCAACCACTTTATATGAAAGCACAGGATATAGTTTCTGCAGTGAATTTGGCTGATGACCTACCAGTAATTATTAGACTAGGAGGATTTCACATGTTACTATCTTTTTTCTGGTGCATTGGTAATATGGCTGGCAGCGGTCTAAAAGAAGTACTTTCAACTGTATATGCAGATAAAACTTGTGATCAAATACTATCAGGACATAATTATTCAAGAGCAGTGCGTGCTCACACAGTTTAGTGCAACTAGCACTTTCAAAAATTATATTTGATGATCTTAAAAGTGATGAAGAATTTGCCGAATTTGAAAGAAATTTTAAAGATTCTGCGATATTTTACAATTTTAATTATACTGAAATGGAAAATAATGAAATATTTATCAAATTAGTGAATTTCTTTGAAAAAAAAATGATTCTCCTTGAAGAACGAGGTAACACTTGTAAACTTTGGATTACCTACTTTCGTATGGTATCTCTTGTCAAGGATTTTATAGCTGCTGAGAGAATGGGAGACTGGAATTTACATTTGAGAACTGTCGAGTTAATGATTCCATTTTTTCACGCTGCAAGGCATTTTCCTTATGCAAAATCAAGTGAAATTTATTTGCAAAAAATGCCTCAATTAGAAGACCAATTAGATCCGGTCGATTTTGAAAAATTTAAACAAAATCACAGCGCTAGAAGGTCAGATGTTTATTTCTCAAAAATATCGACAGATCAGACAATAGAGCAGACACTAATGAAATCCATGAAAGTGGATGGGAGACCGTTTAGACGTGGAGCAACTCCAAGTGTAGTTTTCAAATGAATCAAATCAGCGATATTTTCAACGGCTGTAGTCGAAGGAATGGAAGAATTTTGTGAAGTTTCATTTACATCATCATTTCAACATGTTGACGCCAGCGATAGTAGGATAAATGAAGATTGTACAGCTGTACATAAAATTATAGAATTTTTTACAATTCACAATCCATTTCCTGATGTACAACAAGTTATGGGAATTTCTACAGGATTTGTAGGTGATGATACCATAGATTGTTATAAAGCGTTTGAAGTTGGAGTAAAACTAAGAAATAAAATAAACGGCTTCAACTTTAAAGACATAAAAATGACAATAAAGGACACCGTCAAATCTTTATTAAACATGAACAGTAAAGTTAAAGTGAATAATAATGAAATTGCCGTAGATCCAAATTTAATCTTTCAACTAATGTTTTTTAAAAAAGATAATGACGAACTAGACATTATTTTGACTACGAGTTGGCCCCTTATCCTCTTTCCCTGTTTGATAATGCCGGAATGAGAAAAACTACAAAATCATCGTTATACGATATTTTTCAACAATCTAAAACGAATGTTAATGATGTTAATAAATTTTTTTATATCATTGATGGCGGTATGTTACTACACGGATTGAATTGGGACCAAAATCAAAAATTTTCTTTAATTTGTTAAAACTACATCAGATATTTACGTAACAACTATGGCAATAATGTTAAAGTTGTATTTGATGGGTATAATACTGATGGCACTAAAGCGTCAGAAAGGAATCGTAGATATGTCGGTAATGCCTCGATTGATTATTTATTTGATGATGATATGTCTTTACAAACAACTAAGGAAGATTTTTTAGCTAACAGCAAGAATAAAAATAGATTTATTAATCTTCTTTATAAGAAGAGCTCATTGAAAATAATTTTGAATGCACTCAAGCAGAAGGTGAATGCCGATCGTTTAATTGTTCAAACAGCTCTAAATTGCCTTTCTCCTCATGTCGTTGTTGTAGCTGAAGACATTGATGTATTGGTATTATTAATGGCGTTATCGCCAGATAATAAGGAATTATTTTTTTTAGACCACCGAAAAACAATATATTACCAAGACTTTACTCATCAAAGACAGGCTTAAACGATTTTCCAAATATTAAAAAGGAGCATCTTCTGTTTATTCACGCTTTTACAGGATGTGATACAACATCCGCTTTTTATAGAAGAGGTAAAAATATATTTCGTAAAAATTTTCAATAATAATGTAAAGTTACGTGCCGCAGCTGAAGTATTTATGATTGAAAATCAACGTGAAGAAGTACTTTTTAACGAAGGTATATTTTCTATTCTCACACTGTATGGTGCAAAAACTTAAACAACTTAAAGGAATTGAGGCATAAACGTTTTATAATGCTCGCTTCAAAGACAAAAAGCGTTCAAATTGCATCACTTCCTCCAACAGAAGATGCAGCTCAGCAGCATATTAAAAGGGCTTATTTGCAAATACAGCAGTGGAAAAATAATTCATTAATACCTCCCGAAAAATGGGGTTGGAAAAAAGAAAATTATTTAATACTAGTGCAAATGACGCAACCAGCAGCACCGGACAACATTTTAAAAATTATTTTTTATTCATGCAAAACCGGATGTGGGGCAGCATGTGGATGCAGAAAAAGTGGTTTGCATTGCTCCCCTGCATGCATTGTTTGTAGTGGCAATAATTGCAATAATCATCCACCAATTGAAGAGCGAGAATTCGAAACTGAGGATTTAGACGACGATTAGATTCTTATTTGTCTCTGTATTATAAAAAAATATAATATTTTATAATAAAGTTTTCATGTAAATATTTTTAAATAATGACACTTTTATAAATAACACAAATAAATAAAAAACATTAAGAACAAATTATATATACTATTAATTTGTGTGCTAGATTTGCAATAAAAACAATTTGCTTTTTTATAAATATCGCCAGAAAAAATAAAAAAAAGATTTTTCGTAAAAATTTCATTGTTATCGTTATTTAAATAATATAAATAGTTATTAACTTTGATTTAAATAAATATATCTTTCCGTAAGATTTTAATAGAAACAGTTCGCTTTTCTATAAATATGACGAAAAAAAAATTATATAAATGTTGTTATCATTGTTTAAACAATATAAATAATTATTATTTCAAATTGTCTAAAATATTATTTATACTAAATTTTCAATAAAAACTCTTCACTTTCTTATAAATATTGCGAAAAAACATTTAAAAAATCAATTTTTTCCGTAAATGTTGTTATTATTGTTTAAACAATATAAATACTTGTTAACCACGAGTGCGGGAGACATTATTGATAATACATTTTCAATAAAAACAATTGACATTTTCACAAATACTGCGAAAAAAAATTTCAAAATAATTTTCCCCATAAATTCAGTTTTTATTGTTTAAACAATATAAAAAATTATTTCGTGAAATTGGGATGTTTTTGATTTTACATAATATTAAAAAACGCGCATTTTAAAAAAAAATTTGATCAAAATCGGAGCTGTTGCTGAGAATTAAGAAGTTAAAACCTAAATTGACTTGACTATAATGTTTAACCTAAAATTTCTCTTAAAAGATTTTTCTCCAGTCTGTTTATCATATTTTTGTCATTCCAAATATGGAAGTGTGTATGGGCACACCCTTTTATTGGACATTCCTTATTTGGTAATGTTTCTGTTCAGGCTACCTCGTTGGTGAATTCAGCTTTATCTCGGTTTTCTAGAACTTTTTGATAAGATAATCACTTTTGTCCTTTTAAAAAGTGAGTTGTAATTTGACCTGCAAATAGTGTTTGAAACAGAAGAAACAGTTTGACAGAGTTCTCTGTAGATGAAACGAAATTTAAAAAAACGACGTTAACTATATACCTAGTAGTCTGCTGCTTCCAAGGAACCAGTTTGTGAACGTATGCACGGCTGTTGTAGGAAAGAAAACTGTATACCTACTGTAACAACACATACTTAGACGTTGTTACGCTTGCGACAATCTCGTCGCCATTTTGTTGTTAATAAGTCATTTATTTATGACTAACAACGTCGTTAGACGTTACAGAATAGAGCCCTAAAACAAGAAAAGATTTCCTATGAACATGTGTCCGAAAATGCTTCGTTACAGCCTTCTAAAGCGAGACTTATCCATTCACTTTTCTGTTAGTAATAAAATTATGATAACAGGCAGCACAACAATATCGGTCCAATATTGGCACTTTAATTTGCCATTGGGCCAATATTAACAATTTCTGACCATTATCGTATCATTATTGGCGAATTACAATCAACCAATATTTTAAAAATCATATGTGTACATGATTGGGCCATTATTATTTTTTCATAATTATGTTTCATAAGGTTTTGAAATATTGGTTTAATATGTTTATTTGTAATTTAGCCAATATTGATAGTACTTGTTGAAGCCAATAATGGCATATCATTAATTTATTTTGGGCAACCAATATTTTAAAAACAATAAATCTCCATCATTGGGCTATTAATGTATTTTAATTATAAATCTCTCAATGTTTCTAAATATTGGTATCTTATATGCATTCGTATCTAAGCCAATATTCACAGTTTTTGTTGAAGTCAATATCGGTCCGTTATCAGTTTACTTCAGTCAACCAATATTTTAGGAATAATATAAATCCGTTATTGGGCCATTTATTTGTTCCTATAATAGACTCTTATCCTTTTAGAATATTGCTGACATAGTGTATAATTGTTATTTAAATAATATTAAATACTGGGTGTTTCAGACCACCCGTCCACCCCTTTTTTAAAAAAACTGGGCGAAGATTTTTTAACAGGACGATAGGTAACCTTACTAATGTCGATGTGCTCTATCGAATGACGTACAGATTAAGACCCCCTGCCCCCCTTATAAGGGGTACGGAGGGCAACTTTGTTTTTTCAAATAGAACCCCCTATTTTCTATTGCAGAATCGGAATCTACTAAAAAAACTATGAAGATTTTATTTGAAGCATTTGTTTTTATTCGGGGCAGATGGAGCTGTAATCGCAAAAAACTGTTTTTTGTCTATTTCTACCATGTTTTTGGATATTTAATATCGTAAAAGTGTTACTAAATTGTTAAAAAATTGCTGATTGTTTTAGAATTGTTAAAAATTGTTGTTTAGAAATGTTAAGTCGAATTAATGAGAGTTTTTTGATAGCAAGTTTTCAAGTTTTGTAATTTATTGCAAAATAATTAAAAACAGAAATCAAACAAATCATACGTTGTGATCGATGTCAATATTTATGAAAAATAAAAATTATCAGTACCTTAAAAACAAATAATAATTAATGTGAAGTTAGAAATTCAAAACACTAGTGCCGGGTTGCAGAAACGCTCGTCAAATCTCTTATTAGTTAACGGTTTGTTAAAAGTTGACGGACCGTCAGATAAAAATTGGGTTGCACAAAGCTATTTAATCTGTTGTTAAACTCTCATCATGTAACTGACTGTTAACTAATTGTATACGTGGCAACATTGCAAAAAGTGGTGTTTTATTGTTCAAATGTCAAACCTGACATTTCTCTGTGAATAGGTTAAGAGGTGAGTTTGTTTTGTATTCATTGATAATAACAATTATTAATAAAACTATAAATAATTTTTATATTTTAGTTTCAATATGGATAAACGCCGAAACTATTTTGAAATGGAAAAAAAACTGCTACTTGAAATAGTGGCCAAGTAAGTCAATTTATATATTAATAAGTAGTTAGTTACTTATTATTATGTACCAATAAAATTACTTCATTAAGGCCCGGTTGTTGAGAAGTAGGATTTAACGCTCCATTAGCTAACGCGTCGTTAACTTAACGTTGTCATTAAATACACATTGGGTTGTTGAAAAAATGTTCATCTAATTTAATGACGCGTTAGTTAACTGACAGAAAAACATGGTTTGCGATTGGGCTAAGCAACTTCTGCAATTCGCCGCTAGAGGGTACAACAATTTTGATGCTTTTTTTGTTGTCAAACATTTAAATTTGAAAAGTGACTTTTCTCTCAATTCTTTTTTGAAATGGAAGATAAGCGAAGTAGAGGCCGTAATTTTACAGAGGAGGAAAAAAACTTCCTCTTCGACTTGGTGACAAACCAATATCGCTCCATTTTGGAGAATAAAAAATCGGACATATATATAGCAGGTTGCATGTATGGGAAGAGTAAAGCGTTGCGAAAAGCGGATAATCGTCAATCAACTCGTAAGGGGAAGGGAGTGATCAACACTCTCATTAATAAGTTACCGTTAGAATTACATTTACCAGGGTATAACTACTGCGGACCTGGCACCCGTTTACATCAAAGGCTTGCTCGTGGAGACAAAGGAATAAACCCGTTGGATGAAGCTTGTAAAGAGCACGACATAGTCTATTCAAAAACTAACGATCTTGGTGAACGTCATAAAGCCGATAGTATATTAGGACATAAGGCGTGGACTAGGTTTCGTTCTAAGGACGCTCGTTTTGGAGAGAGAGCGGCTGCACTTACTGTGGCCGGCATTATGTCTGGAAAAAGAAAATTGGGTATGGGTGTTCGACGACGATCTAAGGTGAAAAGAAGGGGTACTTTAACGTTCAACAACGCCATCAAATTAGCTAGAAAACGTATTGGTGGTAAAGTAAAAAAGTTATCTTTAAAACGATCTGCTCGTCTTGCCCTAGCGGCCTTGAAACGTAAACGTATCATTGCTCCCAAAGGTCGGATTATACCTATTCCCAAGCAAGGTGGTTTCCTACCGCTGATTCCTTTATTTGCCGCTCTCGGAGCTATAGGCTCGTTAGGAACTGGAGCAGCTGCGGTTGCCAAAGCAGTGAATGAAGCAAAAGCAGCGAAATCAGCGCTCGAAGAAACGAAACGACACAATATAGCGATGGAGCAAGCGCCTGTAGGAAAAGGATTATATTTGAAACCGTACAAAAAAGGATTAGGATTGTATTTACGACCTCCAAAAAACTACCCTTAAAGCTACCACACCGACCACTAACCAATATCGATCTGTCAAAGTACGTAAACGAGTTAAAAATTCCATACTTCAGAGGTATTTTTATGCGAAACGGGTTACCGAAACGTATCCGTAAAAACGAATGTGGAATTGTGAATTTGGATGATACAGATGGGGAAGGTACGCATTGGACATCGTATGTTAAACGTGGTCGACATATATTATACTTTGATAGTATTGGACAGTTAAAACCCCCACTAGAACTCGTTCATTACTTTAAAAGTGATGGTAGCTTAAACGTTATTAGTTACAACTACGATGCTTTTCAGAAGCTAAATTCGTACAATTGTGGACATTTAGCGCTGAACTTTTTATATGAAAACACTCCTTAACATTTCCTCAGTCTTACTGGGAATGTTGAGATGTCTCAAACATTCATCTTCTCCGCTACAACGTCTGTTTTAACTTCTCCTTTTAACCCTCCCATATATTTGGATCCTACAAAACAATGGGTTATGCGTTTGACAAATTTCGAAACGTTCAATACTATTCCGAACGTAACGGATAAAAACAACGTGTTTAAAATGGGAGAAAGAATAATAAAGATACCTACTGGATCATATGAGCTTGCTGATATAGCTCAATACATTAATTCTCAAGTAAACGGTGAGTCTGTTAACATCGATCCGAATCATAATACCCTAAGATCGATTATAAAAGCCGATCACGACATTGACTTTACAGTTGAACACTCTATCGGAACATTGTTAGGGTTTAAGAATAGAATCTTAAAAGCTAAGGAACGTCACATATCTGATTTTCCAGTTAAAATTATCAAGGTTAACTCGCTAATGATAGAATGTAATATAATAACAGGAAATTATATTAATGGTACACCTGCCCATGTGATACATCAGTTCTTCCCCAGTGTTCCTCCTGGATTCAAAATAATAGAAGCACCTGAGACTGCACCCTATTTACCAATTAATGTCAATACTATTTCAAACATTACCCTTAAAATATTGGATCAAGACGGGGATTTGGTTAATTTCCAAGGGGAAACCGTGACGATAGGACTTCATTTGAAGAGCGTGGATGATGGTGTTCAAATATAACACTCCTCGATGTTGCACTGATCGCTCTGGCTATAAAAGATCGTGTTGGAAGCGGAAAATGGTTAGTCAGGCATCGGTCGCTACTCAATTGACAAGGGGTAACCGCTTATTCTTGCAAACCTTAGGTTTTATTATCCCAAAATGAATGTGCTAAATGTAAACGAAAAAGTGCTCGTCGATAACTCGATTGTTGGAGCTGAATTTCACACTCACCAACCTTATACCACTCGTTTTGAGAATAATGATGAAATTCGAATACCTATTCAAGAGGATATGTCCACTTTGCCTTCGCGTAGTTATCTATATGTAGAAGGTACTGTACTGAAAGAAGATGGTAAACCATCAGCGAGTGGTAAATTTATAAACAATGGTATTGCATATCTTTTTAGTGAGATTCGGTACGAAATGAATGGAGTTGTGGTGGATTCGGTAACAAAAGTTGGTCTAACAACCACCATGAAAGCTTACCTTTCCCACAATTCGAACGAAAGCGTTAAGTTACAAAACGCTGGGTGGTTTCCGGATGGTACCAGCACCTTGCTAGATAGTAAAGGTAATTTTTGCGCCTGCATACCTTTATCAACACTGTTGGGGATTTTTGAAGACTATGGAAAGATTATTATGAATATTCGTCAAGAATTGGTATTAATTAGAAGCAATTCCGATGTCGATGCCCTAATATCCACCGATGCTAATGAAAAGCTTAAGGTTAACTTGCAAAAAATACATTGGAAAGTTCCACATATTCAACCGGGATTGGCGGAAGAATTATCATTAACGAAATATATTGGGAAAAATATTGACACTCAAGTGGCATTTAGAAGCTGGGAAACACATATTTATCCCGCTGTACCGCAAACGGATAAGCACAGTTGGTCTATTAAAACATCGACCACTCTGGAAACTCCCCGTTACGTTATCATAGGGTTTCAAACCGATCGTGATGGTCAGTTGCAGAAAGATATGAGCACATTCGACGCCTGTGATATTCAAAACGTGACGGTATTTTTAAATACGGAAAGATATCCTTACGATCAATTAAATATTAATTATGGTGAAAATCGATATGCTACTTTATACGAAATGTATGCTAACTTTCAACGATCCTACTATGATAAACCCAACGAACCTCTACTGACTCCTGATAGATTTAAGGCACTTACACCTCTAATCGTCATCGACTGTTCGCGACAGAAAGATTCCTTGCTAGGGAAAGCTGTCGTTCTTCGAGTTACTTTCGAAACTCACAAAAGCATTCCAGCGAACACTACTGCTTACTGTCTCATTTTGCACGATCGTGTATTTACGTATAATGCATTGACAAAGCAAGTACGTCAACTGTAAAGGAAATCGTTTTATACGTCCAAGGACCTGTTACCTTTATTAGTATAGTCGCACGCTTCGATCATGCTAGTTATCGATGTGCAAGGTTTCAAGACTTCAGAAAAAGACTTTGCACCCAAGGAATTAGCCGTGTTTGATGGACATCGTGTGTCTCACTACGTTTTCAAACCTCCATTCGCCTTTCGCAACTTACCACCCACGTTTCGTCAACAAGCTACTTGGTTAATGCATAATCATCATTGTCTGGATTGGAATGAAGGATTCACTCCCCCCTTTATGCTCCCTGTAATTCTGCAACGCTTAACTCAGCAGGCGGATACCGTTTACGTGAAGGGATCTGAAAAGAGCAACTACATTCGACGTTTCGTATCACAACCGGTGGTGGAGTTACCAGAGGAACCAGCTCTACAGGCTATGCTTCCATCATGCTTTTATCATCATCATTCACTGTGCTATTGTGCATTAAGTAATGTATACTAATTATATAAAACTCATGTAATGGATTTTTCAGAATAAAGTTTTTAAATATTCATAATGGTTTTATTAAAACAACATAATAAGATTACAACTATTTATTCATTGTCTATTACAACTTATATAACTATTCACGATTAAATATAACAATTACTAAACTTATATAACTATTCACGATTAAATATAACAATTACTAAACTTTAATACCCAATCCAGATAACATCATATGATTACAACTATTCATTGTCTATTACAAACTTATATAACTATTCACGATTAAATATAACAATTACTAAACTTTAATACCCAATCCAGATAACATCATATGATTACAACTATTCATTGTCTATTACAAACTTATATAACTATTCACAATTGAATATATAACAATTACTACCCTTTAATTCCCAATCCAGATAACGCACTAAACCCGAAGGAAAACCGACAGCAGCAAGGTTGTCACGTGCACGTTCAGTTGCAGCAATCCATTCACTATACGGTGTAACACATTTACATTTGATAAGAATGAAATCACATTTATCAGGCAACAAGTTAATAATAGTATGACGATGTATGAGCAACCCCTGTTCTGTACATGTGGAATTTTGTATATTTATAAGTTTACCATTTTTTAACAAATAATGGACTTCTACACCTGCACACGAAGTGTGTCGATAATCGTTTTCACTACGTACAACCACAGTGTTCGATAGTTTAGCTCTTTCGATTAACAACCCGGTATTGTGCGTTTTATAACGCGAAAATTTAATTTCACCCTTATCTGTTGTTTCAAGAACCCAGTAATGTTGCCAACCCACTTTGATTGAACCCATTTTTGTAACTGACGGTAAGCGACTGATGTGACTATTTAAACTATACCCCCACCACTTTTAAAACGTGTATTATAGATACCCTCTCTATACTCTTCTCTCAAAACTGGAGCGATTACATTTTCTACGTAGCTTATTCGTCTCTGAAATCGTTCCCTATCCCTTGCTATTATCTCCCATTGACTTCTGCGTGCTTGACGATGTGCATACTCCCATGTAACATGTAATGTATTTTGTTTTTACTTTCATCAAATGTCACTAAACCACCCATTTAATCCGTCCTCTATTAAGTCATATGCAAAGTCCCTTAGATGTTGCGCAATGAGCTTTTTTACCAAACACTCATCACTAATCACACCTCTAATGAAGTCTTGACACAACTGCACGCCTTTTCTATATCGTTGTGCTAACTCTTGACAATATTCTGGACTGAATATCCCCGTACCATGAACAGCTTCGTGTGCCGCGTGCTAACTCTTGACAATATTCTGGACTGAATATCCCCGTACCATGAACAGCTTCGTGTGCCGCATCCTCCTCTAGCGCTTCTAATTCACACCGTAGTTTCACCACAGCATTCAGTTTATCAATAGCTTTGCTTGATACGTCTTCACTGTTACGCGTCTCCATTGTATTTCACTACGTTACACCTAGACCATGTGTTCTTATATTCACCCGCCCCCCACCCTTTCCCCTCTTCATTCTTCCATTACGCAATACACCTTTTGACTTCCATATCCACTATTACCTTTTCTGGTAGATAATACACAACTTCTAGCATTCCAAACACGTTCGGGATTTGCATCTTCATTAATGGTTCCAATATGTTTGTGATGTTCACTATGCAGTCACCCGGCATGTCTACAACACCATCTATTATGCTATGGTAGAAATTGAAAAATTCCAAACCCTTCAGAAGGTTTAATCGATATGTTAGTAACGGTATTAACTGCCACAGCTCATATAAGGACTCCCACGCTAAATACAATTCATCATCTCCTGCATCAGTTATCTTTATGATTTTTGTTTTATCGTACTTTCTGTTAACACGCTCAAACGAGATAGTTTTTGTACCCATTTTCAAAGGAACCCCGACCTCTTCTCCTGCTTTAAAGTATTTATTAATGACTCCTTCATTGGTTATTAACGCGTTCCACTCCGTTTCATCAAACAGCATGCACTGATTCTTTACTCCAGCTACTTTTATTACAGGAGTGAATCCCAAATGAACACATAATCCAACAAATACAACTTTACTTTTTGATTTGTTTAAATAAAACACTGATTGATTCACTAGCGGTGCCCATTTAGCATCCTTAGGAAGCTCGTTTGGAACCATCAACTGCTTTTCTAGAGCTTGCGCTTTCGCATTCTCAATTGATTTAGCGAGGCTTTCCATTGTAACACTGCAACTGCAAACGCTTTACTCTTCCCATACATGCAACCTGCTATATATATATATATCTAAAGCTTGACCTTGAATGGTGTTTGATGACCTTGAAGAGTGGTCTTGAGTTCAAGGTCAAGACATTGTTGCCATACTGAGGGCCTTGAGCATGCGGTGTTGCCATATTGATGGCCTTGAGAATGCGGTGGTGCCATACTGGTGACCTTGAGAATGCGGTGGTGCCATATTGGTGACCTTGAGAATGCGGTGTTGCCATATTGTTGACCTTGAGAATGCGGTGGTGCCATACTGGTGACCTTGAGAATGCGGTGTTGCCACGTTTAGGTGACAGAGATAGTTTCAAGGTCACCATGTGTTAGAGAGAGATAGGTTCAAGGTCAAGGTCAGGAGTGGGGGGTGGTCCCAGAACTCTCCTTTTTTCCCTACTCATTTGTTTTAGGCGTATACAGCAGCTTATATTTTTTATTGTGTTATTTTCTTAATAAATTTAGAACAGGTATTTACAGCTTACACCTATTCAGCAAATCGTAGGCTAGATTGCTACTCGAGATTAACTAAAAAGAGACCCTTTGCTAGGAATAAAAATGATAAAATTCATACTAAAAGGCGACCATATTATGCACGTTTTCGGCAAAAACAAAAGAAAGCTAAAATGTTTAATGTATAATAGTTGCCAACATTTTGTAGAGTTATGTTACGCCCTGCTCGTAAATTAACAAATCACACTATTCATGCTTAAAACAAACTTAAGCCGACTTGTCAGTTGTCGGAGCGAAGTCAGAAGATATTTCCTGAAATGGTCATTCAAATGTATGCACATTTGCATTAAATAAACAACGAAGTTTGGAACCATTTTAAAGAACATAATTCTTTTAATTACATAAAGCATCTGTAACCATAGAATAATTACTATAATTATTAATTTTATATTAATTACTCTAAATATGCTGCAACGTAGAAATACATGTTAATATACAGGAATCACGAATTACATAAATAACGTACATTACGCTAAACAGATTATATTATGCAATTGTTTAATTAATATTTATGTAAGATACAGACAGATTATAATTTATCGCGTCTACATTTCACTTGTATTTTGAATGACCGCACAGTTTAGGAAAGAAAGAAGTAATAACATATGCATCTAGAGATGCAAAATACGTATATGCGTCCTGTGCGCCCTGTGGCCTGTGCGACAGCGACCCTCCGAGTTATGCAGAGTGTTATTAGTAAGTATTTAGTTACAGTTTATAGACGCATAATGATTAGTGGAATAATATAAAACAACAATTATATTCTATTTACTTATTTGGAGTTTTCCACATAAATTATATTATTTATCAACAGATTACTTATTTCCGGAAAAGATCAGGTATGTTTATAACATTTTAATTAAAAAATATTTCATACTCGCGTTTTTGTCGACAGTAATTTATTGTAAATTCGCTGATACAAAGATGAAGCGTTCATACCCATCAGGAGCTGAAAAACGAAAAAGAAAAGAAAATTTAGAAAAACGTAAAGATACTATGAGGCAGTCAATGCAATATTTTTTAAAAACGGACAAGCCGGTCGCTATTAGTAGTACTAGTCAAAATGTACCTGATTTTGAAATTAATACTGAAATTGAGAAAGATGTGGAGAGCAGCACAAATTGTGAGGGAAGCAGTTTTGCTTTGGAAAAAAAACAAATTACAAAGAATTGTGAAGATATTAAATCGATCCCATCTTCCGCAGTATCAAATTCATCATCTCCATCTGGAAGTGAGGAAATATTTCTTTTACCTCAGGACATAGCTTTGTGGCCTGATAACATAACCAATCGCCAAATTGAATATTGTTTAAAAAATCCGCCAAAACACTTTGGAGAAATGACAAATATCAAAGAAATTTATGAAGAAAGAGGTCGTTTCTATTACAGAGGGCTGCATGAAACACAACTTTATAGGAAAAAAACCAATGGAGAGAGAGAAAAGCGAAGCTGGCTAATTTTTAGTGAAACGAGTAAAAATGCATATTGTTATATTTGTAAATTATTTGCCTCAAACCAATCAGTTGCTTTTTGTCGAGGATGCAATGATTGGAAAAATATAAACACATTATTATCTTGTCATGAAGAGTCAAAACCACATCTTGCATCTATTTGTGCATTTGTAACAAGAAGTAAAATACATGGTCGTGTGGAAACCGAATTGATGCAACAACAAGCGCAAATAAGTTATTGGCGTGAAGTATTAAAAAGAGTTGTATCTACAATTAAACTATTATCTAAATTAGGAATTGCGTTTCGAGGTCATAATGAAGGTACCCACTCTAACAACAGAGGAAACTTCTTAAGTTGCATTGAATATTTAAGTGAATATAATGAATTTTTAAAATGTCATTTAAATAAATACACCAACAAAGGTTCTGGTCATACAAATTATTTATCACATCATATTGTCGATGAGTTTATTGATATACTCTCTAAATCCGTGAAAGAAGTGATAATAGAAGAGGTTCAAAAAAGTATCTATTTCTCTTTAATTGTAGATTCAACTCCAGACATAACTCATGTCGATCAGTTAACTATAATATTAAGGTATGTCTTCAAGGGGACGATTAATGAAAGATTTCTAACATTTATACCTATAAATTCCCATAAAGCGGAAAACTTAGAACAGCATGTGTTACATGAATTGACAGAATGTAATTTAGACATAAACAATTGTCGAGGCCAAAGCTATGACAATGCTTCTAATATGTCGGGGAAGTACAGTGGTTTACAAGCTAGAATTAACGAGCAAGTACCGTCAGCTTTATACTGTCCATGTACAAATCATTCTCTAAATTTAGTGGGAAATTTTGCAGCTGAATCATGTTTAGAAGCTACAACCTTTTTTTGTTATGTTCAAAATGTGTTCACTTTCTTTTCTGTTTCTACTTCAAGGTGGAACTTTCTGCAAGAAAAAATTACAGAAAAAAAAGGACTTTCATTAAAAAGAATATCAGATACACGTTGGTCGGCTAGGGCAGATGCAGTTGCGGCTTTAAAATCTAATTATTAAATTGTAAAATTTTGTCTGAATTACATAAGTAATGACCCAGTCCAAAAAATGTTACAAAATCTGAGGCGTCATCTTTGCTCGCTACTTCTGAAAAAACTGAAACTGTTTTGTTAATTATACTCTGGGATAAGATTCTTCAAAGAATTAATGCAAGTAATCTCAGTCTTCAAACTAAAACATATGATTTACTAAAAGCTGTCACACTGTTAAAATCTTTGGGTGATTATTTAATTGATGTACGAAATAGTTTTGATGATATTGAACATGAAGCAAAAATTCTTTTAAATGACGAGGTCAGATTTTTTTTTATAAAAACACAAAACGAAAGAGGAAAGTTTTTTTTGATGAAGGAGTGTCCAACGAAGTCTACTTGGAGGGCAGACAAAATTGCGAGTATCGTTCGGGCCCGCAGCCACGGCATTCGGCCGGTGTTGCCCGACTTGGTCCTCTGACTTGGTCCACTCCCACGGAACTTGGCCGCGTTGCACCGTGTTGGTGTTGCGGTTGTTTGTTATTTGTGTTGATTGATCGCCATTATTAACACTCAGTCGCATTGTGGTGGATAAAAAATGGAGAGCCATATAAAATTCAAGTGCAATATATTAGATCTTCCAATATCGGTATCCGATGTTGTTGTAAGTATAAAATCATGTAACAAGCGGAATTAATTAAAGTTGAAAGTGTAAAATCATATTTCTAACCTTTCTTTTATTTTCTTCAGAGAATTCTACCAAACTGGAAAACATGCATTACAAATGTGGTTAAAGATCATCAGTCTGGAAATTTAACATTACATTTTTTAATATGTGCAAAAACAAAGGAAGAGATACAGGAATGGATTGACGCTTTCCAGGAAAAATCAATGTGCACATATAGAATAAAAAGTACAGACTCTGCAGGTGGGCGTTATATAATGTTCAAGCAACGCCTTTACTGCCATCACAAGACAAAATGTGAACGTGTGTATGACCCATCTGTTAAAAATAAAACTAGAAATACAAATTGCCCTTCAACAATCAGGATCACACTACGTGCAATTAAAAAAAGATATAAGGGCACAAAAATTAATTTAAAACCAGACCCAGAAATGCCTTGTGTCATAGAATTAGTGGCAAACCATAATCACACAATAAATAGTGCAGATGCATTAAGATTCAGACCAGTGGGAGATGAAGCCAAAGAAAAATTAATTGCATTATTCAAAAATGGACACACACCTGCTTCTGCTTTAGAGGATATAAAATTAGAAATTTATCTCAACCATCCAGACAATTTTGAAAATATTTTAGCGGATAGAAAACATACTCCAGACTATGGTTATTGTCATCGTTTATATACAAAGGAATTTGAAAAACGATATGGCCCAATGGATTTTAACAATTCAAAACAACAATTAGTTGAAAGAATTGAAGCTTTTAATGAACAATCAGAAGAAAATTGCGTTGAAGTCTTTTTTTCTGAATCACAATATGTCATATGGTAGGTGGTACATAATATAATACATATTTAAAATTTTATTCAATTTTATCCATATTTTGCATTTACAGCATTTGTCCACCTCTCATGAAAAGAGTACACAGGTTAGTGAAAGCCTCATCGGAAATTGTTTTCATGGATTCAACAGGGACATTAGATCACATTGGGAGTCGTGTTTTTATATTGCTAACTCATAGCGAATGTGGTGGTTTACCACTAGCTGTAATTGTAACATCCTCTGAAAGCGCTGAATGTTTAAGTAAGGGTTTCCAAATGCTTAAAGACCTGGTGGGTACAGATTTATTTGGAGGCAGTGTCAATGGGCCCACACTATTTTTGACAGACGATTCAGCCTCTGAACAAGCTGCAATAAAATCTATATGGACTGATTCAAATTGTTTACTGTGCATATTTCATGTTTTGCAAAGTCTGTGGCGTTGGCTGATGAAATCTAAAAATGGTATTAAAAATGAAGATCAGTATAGATTATTCCAGGATTTCAGAGCAACAATGTATGCTAATTCTGTAGCAGAATGTGAAGACAATTACAAAAAAGCAGTAAGTAATGCCACAAATTATCCAGGTTATGTAACCTATTTGGAAGAATATTATTGGAAAAGAAAAGAACTATGGGCATTATGTTATCGTGGAAATAAATTGACAAGGGGTCACAACTCAAATAATTTTTCAGAGGCCATAATGCGTGTTTTGAAAGATAAAATATTCGAACGTGTCAAAGCTAATAATGTGACACATCTCGTGGATTTTATATTGACCAAGTTTATTAGATATTTTGAGATGCGTCTGTTAGATGCGGCGCATCATAGATCTAAAAAAATATGTTCGGTCAACTTATTACAATTCCCCCTCCTGGATTAATTGAAAAAATACAACTCCTTACAGACAAAATTCACTTAGTTCCTAGTGAGGAAACGGCTGGTTTGTTTTATATGGTGAACACTGAAGTGTTACTTTGCACCTGTGTTGCTGGAAAAACTGGTAAAATGTGCAAACACTTGCATTGGATTTGTTTTCTGGTACAGTCTGATGAATATAATAAGGCGATTGACAATGTCAGAATGAGAGAAACGCTGTATTTTATTGCTACAGGTACCAATGCTGATGCAGGTTGGCTAGCGCCATTGTTTGGTACCACTGTTGATAATATTACCAATAACAGTAATAATATACCGCTGACCTCAAACACTTCAAGAATCAATGATAAAGAAAATTCAACCGTTGTTGAATATAATGATTTTATTAATAATAAAGACGAAATTTTAAATGAAGTGAAGGGAATTCTAGGTAACATAACAAATAGTATTTATAATCATGCTATAGAATCACCTCTCGAATTAAGAGATTCTCTAAAAATTATGGAGAAAAAGTTGAATAACTTGAGAACCCCCTCAGCAGTTTCTTCAGCTTGTGCAAATTTTAGCACTGGTAAAAAATATTTAGATTGGCGTATAATCTCTCTTTTAACTTTTTTTTGTAGAATTTCTTAGGCGAAAAAATAAGAATAACCGCATTTTAGTTCAGCCTACGGCAGTCATCAGGAGGAAGACTAATATATGCAGTAGAAGTAGCCATACAGGAGGACGTCCTCGAAACAGTAATTTGAACATAAATAATCAAAAACTTTGACTAAAAAGAAAGCTAGATACATTAGTGAGCGTGTTAAAGAAAAGTACCAAACAGTCTTATCTAATTTATCAACTTCATGAATTTGATATTGTTTCTATATTAAATTTATTGTAAAATGATAAAATATTAGCTTAATTGATATTCATTGACAGACTTACATGTGATATATTAATTTTTATTGAATTGTCGATTTTTTAAATAAAGAAGGGTACATGATAAGCCGCACTTTTGGGCCACACTCCATTAAAATACATGCAATTGCTTGGGCCACTGTAGAATTTACTGAAAAACCTCGTTCATCCGACAAAGTGAACCCTTACTAGAGGACAGCCATCAAGAGCATTCTCTACACGCTGAAATACTTAGAACAGATTCAAAGGTTGGGGGAGGGGGAGGTTAAATACCTCTGAAATGTCTCCTTGACCTGTCTAAGCTTTAATTTAAGCTTAATTTAGTCACTGCGAACGGACAGAAGAATTCTCCATACGCCGAACAATACCGATTATATGACGGGGGGGGGAGGGAACTTTCGAAACTGCATTTTAACCTGCGAACGCTAATCCGTGATCAAATCCAGTAGACAAGGACCAGACAATCTCGGATCGTCGAACTATCTATACGATACGGAAAGTTAGGGGGAAAGGGGGGGAGGTAGGATTTATGTAATTCCCCAGTATTACAGCCCAACCACTCTACCGCAAATCTTTGAAAGGTCAGCCTTTTCAGTCGCAGCGTCATTAACTAATTTGAAATATCCAAGTTAGAAGGCGGGGGGGGGGTAAAATTTCTTTGAAGCGTCTCTTTGACCTGTCTAAGCTTTAATTTAAGCTTAATTTAGTCACTGCGAACGGGCAGAAGAATTCTCCATACGCCGAACAATACCGATTATATGACGGGGGGAGGGAACTTTCGAAACTGCATTTTAACCTGCGAACGCTAATCCGTGATCAAATCCAGTAGACAAGGACCAGACAATCTCGGATCGTCGAACTATCTATACGATACGGAAAGTTAGGGGGAAAGGGGGGGGAGGTAGGATTTATGTAGATTCCCCAGTATTACAGCCCAACCACTCTACCGCAAATCTTTGAAAGGTCAGCCTTTTCAGTCGCAGCGTCATTAACTAACTTGAAATATCCAAGTTAGAAGGCGGGGGGGGGGGGGTAAAATTCCTTTGAAGCGTCTCTTTGACCTGTCTAAGCTTTAATTTAAGCTTAATTTAGTCACTGCGAACGGGCAGAAGAATTCTCCATACGCCGAACAATACCGATTATATGACGGGGGGGAGGAAACTTTCGAAGCTGCATTTTAACCTGCGAACGCTAATCCGCGATAAAATCCAGTAGACAAGGACCAGATAATCTCGGATCGTCGAACTATCTATATGATACGGAAAGTTAGCGCGAAAGGGGGGGGGGAGGTAGGATTTATGTACATTCCCCAGTATTACAGCCCAACCACTCTACCGCAAATCTTAGAAAGGTCAGTCTTTTCAGTCGCAGCGTCATTAACTAACTTGAAATATCCAAGTTAGAAGGCGGGGGGGGGTAAAATTCCTTTGAAGCGTCTCTTTGACCTGTCTAAGCTTTAATTTAAGCTTAATTTAGTCACTGCGTACGGGCAGAAGAATTCTCCATACGCCGAACAATACCGATTATATGAACGGGGGGGGAGGGAACTTTCGAAGCTGCATTTTAACCTGCGAACGCTAATCCGCGATAAAGTCCAGTAGACAAGGACCAGACAATCTCGGATCGTCGAACTATCTATACGATACGGAAAGTTAGGGGGAAAGGGGGGGGAGGTAGGATTTATGTAGATTCCCCAGTATTACAGCCCAACCACTCTACCGCAAATCTTAGAAAGGTCAGTCTTTTCAGTCGCAGCGTCATTAACTAACTTGAAATATCCAAGTTAGAAGGCGGGGGGGGGGGTAAAATTCCTTTGAAGCGTCTCTTTGACCTGTCTAAGCTTTAATTTAAGCTTAATTTAGTCACTGCGTACGGGCAGAAGAATTCTCCATACGCCGAACAATACCGATTATATGAACGGGGGGGGGAGGAAACTTTCGAAGCTGCATTTTAACCTGCGAACGCTAATCCGCGATAAAGTCCAGTAGACAAGGACCAGACAATCTCGGATCGTCGAACTATCTATACGATACGGAAAGTTAGGGGGAAAGGGGGGGGAGGTAGGATTTATGTAGATTCCCCAGTATTACAGCCCAACCACTCTACCGCAAATCTTTGAAAGGTCAGCCTTTTCAGTCGCAGCGTCATTAACTAACTTGAAATATCCAAGTTAGAAGGCGGGGGGGGGGTAAAATTCCTTTGAAGCGTCTCTTTGACCTGTCTAAGCTTTAATTTAAGCTTAATTTAGTCACTGCGAACGGGCAGAAGAATTCTCCATACGCCGAACAATACCGATTATATGACTGGGGGGAGGAAACCTTCGAAGCTGCATTTTAACCTGCGAACGCTAATCCGCGATAAAATCCAGTAGACAAGGACCAGACAATCTCGGATCGTCGAACTATCTATACGATACGGAAAGTTAAGGCGAAAGGGGGGGGAGGTAGGATTTATGTAGATTCCCCAGTATTACAGCCCAACCACTCTACCGCAAATCTTAGAAAGGTCAGTCTTTTCAGTCGCAGCGTCATTAACTAACTTGAAATATCCAAATTAGATGACGGGGGGTGGGGTTAAATTCCTTTGAAGCGTCTGATTGACCTGTCTAAGCTTTAATTTAAGTTTAATTTAGTCACTGCGAACGGACAGAACAATTCTCCATACGCCGAACAATACCGATTATATGAACGGGGGGGGGGAGGGAACTTTCGAAGCTGCATTTTAACCTGCGAACGCTAATCCGCGATAAAATCCAGTAGACAAGGACCAGACAATCTCGGATCGTCGAACTATCTATATGATACGGAAAGTTAAGGCGAAAGGGGGGGGAGGTAGGATTTATGTAGATTCCCCAGTATTACAGCCCAACCACTCTACCGCAAATCTTTGAAAGGTCAGTCTTTTCAGTCGCAGCGTCATTAACTAACTTGAAATATCTAAGTTAGATGACGGGGGTGGTTAAATTCCTTTGAAGCGTCTCTTTGACCTGTCTAAGCTTTAATTTAATTTAAGCTTAATTTAGTCACTGCGAACGGACAGAACAATTCTCCATACGCCGAACAATACCGATTATATGACGGGGGAGGGGGGAAGGAACTTTCGAAACTGCATTTTAACCTGCGAACGCTAATCCGTGATCAAATCCAGTAGACAAAAACCAGACAATCTCGAATCGTCGAACTATCTATACGATACGGAAAGTTAGGGCGAAAGGGGGGGAGGTAGGATTTATGTAGATTCCCCAGTATTACAGCCCAACCACTCTACCGCAAATCTTTGAAAGGTCAGTCTTTTCAGTCGCAGCTTCATTAACTAACTTGAAATATCTAAGTTAGATGACGGGGGTGGTTAAATTCCTTTGAAGCGTCTCTTTGACCTGTCTAAGCTTTAATTTAATTTAAGCTTAATTTAGTCACTGCGAACGGACAGAAGAATTCTCCATACGCCGAACAATACCGATTATATGACGGGGGGGAGGGAACTTTCGAAACTGCATTTTAACCTGCGAACGCTGATCCGTGATCAAATCCAGTAGACAAGGACCAGACAATCTCGGATCGTCGAACTAACTATTTGATACGGAAAGGTAGGTCGAAATGGGGGGAGGTAGGACTTATGTAGATTCCGTGTTTCGTATTGCAGGTCTCCTAGACCTGTTAGAGATAACATTCAATTGCAGCGTCATTAACCGACACGAGAATTCTCAGACGTTGATATATCCAAGTCGGAGGGCAGAGGGGTTTTGATAGTTGGATCATATGGCAAGAAGAAATGAAAATATGAAATGATAAAATTCCCTACCGCTTCTTTCCCGCGCGAGAGTAAACCTTGACCCAAGGCTAATGACAGAGATATTCTCAAGACGCTGAAACAATTTGCACAGTGGGGAGGATTCTTGAAAAGTTTCCTAGGTCTGCTAGAGCGAACATTTAGTCTAGTACAATCGTCAAGATGGTTCTCGAAATTTTGAAATACTTGTTTCATATGGCAAAGTGCGGGAAAATTAAAATTTTTTAAAGTCTCTTACACTTGCCAAAGTAAACTTTAGTCAAGGCCAACATACAGGAAGATCCTCGAATGGTTGAAATATTTGGATTGAAAATATTTGTGTGGTCTCTTTGGCCTGTCAAAGCAAACCTTTTGCCAAGGCTAATCAACAGGAGAGTTTGCGGGGCTCTGAAATGTTTGAATCATAATGAAGGTAGTGGGGTAGAAGTTTTGATAAGCCATCTTGTCTGTTAAAGTAATCCTTTAGTTAGGACCTACTTGTAAGACAGTTCTCCAGATGCCAAAACATTTAGATTATGGGGGAGGGTAGAATTAAGACGACGGGGTTTAGTTTTTCAAAGCCTTCTTACCCTGACAAAGTGAAGTTTTAGTCCGAGCAAATAGTTAGACAATAGTGTTCCCAAAAAGTCCACCCCGATCACTTGGGGGTGATTAAATGTTCCTGAAAACTCTATGGTTTTTCATATATGCACACCTGTTTCCTTGGACAGTCCATGGTCCTATGCTCTAACCTCCGACAACGGCAACATCCAAGTGGGGCATGAGTATAGGGTCGACTTGACAATGAATATAAAACTATCCTTGTTCGCCCTGTGAAGCTGGTGCGGATGTCAAAATATATGACAAATTAATATGAATTCGAATCAGACATTTGGCAGTAAGATGTTTCACATATATAATTTATATTGAATTCGGTTACGCTTTTGTTTTATCCAATAAAAAGTTATTTAGATCCCTACACTTAACTAAGAGCCATTTTCATAAGCAATAAAAAGTTCCTGGAACTTAAAGTGAGATTAGTAATAATAACAAAAGTACATGCATCTGTAAGCTATAGTTACCTTTTGTCATAACTGTATTTTAAAGATATTTTAAAATGTATTATGAAAATGATTATATGTCCTTCAGAAACATACTTTAACTATATTTTACTTAAAAAAATACTTTAACTTTAACTTCTTAAATGTTACTTTTTATATACAGTGTGGGATTAAAGTATGGAATATTAAAAAAAGCGAACTCGTCATTTTGTTTTTTAAAAATACACATTAATGTGTGCAATTTACCTTCCGACATTCATTTGTTTCTAAGTTATGACGTCATCACAAAATTTAAATGACAATATAGATTTTTAGTAGTGGAATCCGATAGTGATTTCTCTTCCCTTTATTATCATGCAAATAAATCATAATGTTGCATAACAAAAATTCTGAGAAAAATCGATCTGATATATTGATATTGCGATGTTATGCAGCTATGCAAATAGAATGCCTTAATATTTTAATTTTATTATGAACTGCATTCGCTGTATCAGTGTTATCTCTCAGGGTCGCCTTTAAAAATTTACCTTTACTAGATTTTTTCTTTGCAATGAGATTAAAATAAGTATAATCGAATTTCCAAGTATGGGTTCTTTTCCTTGGATAATTCAAAGTTTATTTAAAAAAACTATACTATAATGGAATTTCAAGTAACCTTTAACTATTGAGAAATTTCTTTAATGGAAAACTTTGCTTAACTTTGAAAACTAGTATTTTGACGTTTTGTCCATAACCACACATATGAATTTGAACAATTTCATAAGATGAGGTAAGTTTGATCAGTATTTTAGTTTTAAATAAATTAATTAAATTCTTTATTATTTTTAGGTTACGTGCATCATCTGCTTGAAACCCCTTTCAATAATAATGGTACGTTAATTTAACCTATAACTTAACTTATAAAATTGCACTTTAACCTTCTGGTAGGACACTAATGCTCTGCTTTTTAATAACACTTTCACAAACCTTTTTAGTTATTTAATTGATAATGCTTCTTCCTTCTTGTAGCACGTTCTCAGGAACCTGTATGTCGCCTGCGCTCTCGAACTGCCCTGGATTCAGGAATCCGGTGTAACTCCGGATACGAAGGATCGCCAGACAGCTAAAAATATCGTAGGACAAGAGTACCTGTTTGTCTTTACCTTTACTATTTAAGTAACTATTCTCTTCTTCTAGGATCAAAGTGAAACTTTGAAGATCCGAAAATTGTATCAGATTCGAACCTCTTTTGGTAGTGAGTATTTTTCCATATTTTAAAATTTCTTCTTCTGTAAACTCTTTATTTTATTTATTGGTTGAAATAAATAACACCTTTTACTGTATTTTAAACTGCTTTTTATCTTTATTTCACAATTTAAAAGAAATATTACATAGGTCATCAATTTTTATGCCTTTTTTTTCTTAACAACCTCTCTAGCCCCTCTCAAAAAAACCATTCTTATTACTTTCATCTTTTTTATTCTTCTTTTGTTTTATGATTTACAATCCAAAATTAACTTTTCTTAGATGATTATTTGGTGTTTCCAATTATTAGATATCTCTATGATTACCATGCATTATTATTGATGGATGGTTGTCATGGATAAATTTTGATTGATATTTCTAATGAAATGTTATGTTTTGACTATTGTGAAACATGCTAAAAACTATTTTACAACTTTTCCTTAAGTCTTATAACAATTTTCTTTTCAGGTTTTGAGCTTCAGATGTAATAACCTATTAACCCAAATACTTCTTTTATGTAACAACAATAAACTAAATAGATAAATCAAACTTGAACTCTGTTTTCATGAATTCTTTTATATGAACGTCAAACATCACATCTACCTCTTCTCTGTTCATCAAATAATTTTAAAACAATAATGAACTTTTATTAACTTGAACAACATCGACTTGAGTAAATAATTAAACTCGATCGAAATATCATTACAATATATTGATACCATAATATCAATAACATTAAATGTTCAAATCGATTTTTCTCAGAATTTTTGTTATGCAACCTTATGATTTATTTGCATGATCATAAAGGGAATAGAAATCACTATCGGATTTCACTATTAAAAATCTATATTGTCATTTAAATTTTTTTGTGATGACGTCATAAGGGGCCATTCATTAATTACGTAAGGATGATTTTGGCCATTTTTTGATCCCCCCCTACCCCCATGTAAGGGCACGTAAGATTTCTCGGACTCCCCCTCCCCCTTCTTACGTAAGATTTTATCTGGTTTTAGAAATGGATCCATTACATTAAAACTTATAATTTGAAGTAAATCAAAGATTTTTATTTTTTAGAAGATAATTTTGGTTATACCATTATATTATTATTAGATTTAGATTACGACTATATCATTATTAGATAATTATCTAGTCTTTGGAGAATCTACTTTATAAAGTATCTTACTTTATTAAGTAAGTTTTTAAATAATCGTTAACTAAGGAAACAAATCAGTCAAACAAACTACGAATAATTTTTTGCGTAAAATTAGGAACGACTAGATTTGCAATAATCTTAAAGAAAATAAATTAAAAAATGTGTGTGTGGTCGGACGGATACAGAGAGTAAAAAAGAGTGGGTCTGAAGCCGTTATTATTGGAACAGCATAGAAATTGCGCGCGATTTTCAAAATTGTGAAATGATGTTAGTTTGATTAAAATGATATACAATTGTAACTAATCATTCAGTGCTATTATTGCGTGATAATAAAAGGATTTTTTTCAAATAATAAAAGTAAGATTAATATACAAAAAGTACGTAATATAATTTTTATTTCTAAGCTTCAAAATGTGTTAAAATAGACACATCAAAGATTTTAAAAACTTACTCAGCAATAAAAATTTTTAAAATAAAAATATGTATAAATAGAACTGTATATTAAAAAAAATAGTTCTCATATTTGTTTTCCCGAAAGTTTTGCTCTCAAATATTCATCAAACTATGTTAAAAATCGCTTATTTCGACTTATACAATCTTACGTAAGAATGGCTTTGACCCCCCCTCCCCCCGAGATAAGGGCATGTAGAGATTTTGAGAACCCCCCCTCCCCCTCGGGGCCCTTACGTAATTAATGAATGGCCCCTAACTAATAACAAACATTTACAAAGTTCAGCTCGATTTTTCTCAGAATTTTTGTTATGCAATCTTATGATTTATTTATATAATCATAAAGGGAAGAAAAATCACTATCGGATTCCACTATTAAAAATCTATGTCATTTAAATTTTTTTGTGATGTCGTCATTACTTAGAAGCAAATGAAAGTTGGAAGGTGAATTGCACATATTAATGTGTATTTCTAAAAAACAAAATCGCCGTGTTTCAGTATTTTTTAAAAAATATTCCATACTTTAATCCCACCCTGTATAGTCCAGTCGGCAGGGAACCAAAAGTATCTGTTTTTGGTTCTTTAGTGTTAACAGCTATCTTATTGCACAAACCTACTCAAAATAGCGTGTAGAATAATATATGTACTAAATCGTAGTGACAGCAGAAAAGTTATTAACAATTTAAGGTGCGTACTACCGTTTTCGAGGCAGTTTTTCTTCCGTAGCTCATCAGGATAACTTAGTACGAAGAAATGTTTAGTATATAATTGATTGTCACCTCAAATGGAATGAACATGTAAAACTCCTTTCACAAAAATTAAGATATATATTATACAAATTTCACTACATCACGGATTTCTTAGATATAAACCAACTGAAAACTGTTTACTATGCGCTAGTTGAAAGTCTACTCACGTATGGTATCATGGCGTGGGGGTCAGTAAGAAAGAACTTTCTCTCAGGTCTAGATACAATTCAAAAGAGTATCTTAAAAGTTATTTTAAAGAAACCAAGATTGTATTCGTCGGATGATCTCTTTAAGGAAGCTAAAGTTCTAGATATTAGACAATTATATTACATAAATGTAGCCGCTTATGAAAAGTATCACGCAAACACACCCCTTCTAAATTCCGCCCATTGTCACAATACAAGACATAAAAATAAATTAACAATTCCCTTAATTAATACAGCCAAGGGGCAGCGTAGTTATGCTTACCTTGCTCCTAAAATAATTAACTCAATTAAAGATGTTTTAAAAAAAGAAAAAGACAGCAGATTATTTAAGAAGAAATTAAAAAAAGACTTACTTGAAACAGATAGACATAAAATACACAAAATCATAGAAGGCGATATTTATATAAACTAAACATGATAAACAAAAATTAGAAAAATATAGCAAAAACTCATGGTTTATAATGTAGTATACTAGTACTTAAGTATTCTTTTAGTGTTTTTTATATATGTATGTATTTGTATTATAGGATTTATTAGAAAGCCTTGAACGCAATTAATAATTACCAAAATCCCTTTATTGTGTTGTAATTATTTTCATGCTACTCACAAACAAGTTGTTTAACTTATGTGAGTTACTTAGTTTATTTGTGCTCTATTATATTATCTTATCTTATACTATATATTATATCTTTTATTGAATGTAAATTATGCAATTGCAAATAAACATTATTATTATTATATGATTTGCTTATCATTTGCATAAGTATCTTATATTTAATTGGTTATGTTCCAATATGGCAAAGTTACCTGCTAATCTAATAACATTTCCCATTTTTGACAGTTCACAAGTACAAATGTGAATGATGCTCATAGATACATACTTTGACGTTCTCCATTACTGAAAAGTGTTATCTTCCAATTACCACTGAACTTCATCGGCAGTTCCCAGGTTTAACAGGATCAACAGCATTAAAAAGTTTATTTTTCTGTTTAATTTTAATGTTTAGTGTATTTTCTCGGATAAACACCAATGAACTTCACATCAACCTTAAACAACATGTTTTTGGTGCGTTAAAACTGAGCGACTAAATTTAAGTGGGTGAGTCCAAACGACTGAGTGAGTCCAGATGAGTAAGTCCAAGAGTTCAAGCGAATGAGTCCAAGAGAGCGATACCAAGTGAGTTAGCCCAGATAAATGAGTCTAGGTGTGTAAATACAAGGGAGTGGGTCCAAGCGAGTGAATCTAAATTGGTGAATCCAAATGAGTGAGTCCAAGAGAGTGAGCCTAAGAGAGTGAGCCCAAGTGAATAAGTCCAAGTGAGTGAGTCCTGGTGAGTGAGTCCAAGTGATTGAATCCAAATGAATGAGTTTAAGTAAATGAGTCCAGATGAGTAGGTGTAAATGAGTGAGTCCAGATGAGTGAGTTCAAGTGAATGAATCCATATGAGTCCAAATAAGTGAGTCTAAGAGAGTGAGTCCTGGTGAGTGAGTCCAAGTGAATGAGTCCAAGTCAGTGAGTCCAGGTGACAGAGTACAAGTGAATGTGTCTAAATGATTGAGTACAAGTGAGTGAGACTAAATGACTGACTTCAAGTGAGTGAGGCCAGGTGACTGAATCCAAATGACTGAGTCCAGGTGACTGAATCCAAATGACTGAGTTCAAGTGAGTGAATCCAAGTGAGTGAGTTCAAGCGAATGAGTCCAAGAGAGCGACACCAAGTGAGTTAGCCCAGATAAATGAGTCTAGGTGTGTAAACACAAGGGAGTGAATCCAAGCGAGTGAATCTAAATTGGTGAATCCAAATGAGTGAGCCCAAGAGAGTGAGCCTAAGAGAGTGAGCCCAAGTGCATAAGTCCAAGTAAGTGAGTCCAGATGAGTGAGTTCAAGTGAATGAATCCATATGAGTCCAAATAAGTGAGTCTAAGAGAGTGAGTCCTGGTGAGTGAGTCCAAGTGAATGAGTTCAAGTGAGTGAGTCCAGGTGACAGAGTACAAGTGAATGTGTCCGACTGATTGAGTACAAGTGAATGAGACTAAATGACTGACTTCAAGTGAGTGAATCCAGATGGGTAAGTCCAAGTGAGTGAGTCCAGGTGACTGAATCCAAATGACTGAGTTCAAGTGAGTGAATCCAAGTAAGTGAGTTCAAGCGAATGAGTCCAAGAGAACGAAACCAAGTGAGTTAGCCCAGATAAATGAGTCTAGCTGTGTAAATACAAGAGAGTGAGTCCAAGCGAGTGAATCTAAATTGGTGAATCCAAATGAGTGATCCCAAGAGAGTGAGCCTAAGAGAGTGAGTCCAAGTGAATAAGTCCAAGTAAGTGAGTCCTGGTGAGTGAGTCCAACTGATTGAATCCAAATGGCTGAGTTAAAGTAAATGAGTCCAGATGAGTAGGTGTAAATGAGTGAGTCCAGATGAGTGAGTTTAAGTGAATGAATCCAAGTGAGTGAGTCCAGGTGACAGAGTACAAGTGAATGAGTCCAAGTGAGTGAGTTCAGGTGACAGAGTACAAGTGAATGTGTCCAAATGATTGAGTACAAGTGAGTGAGACTAAATACTGACTTCAAGTGAGTGAATCCAAATGAGTAACTCCAAGTGAGTGAGTCCAGGTGACTGAATCCAAATGACTCAGTTCAAGAGAGTGAGTCCAAGTGAGTGAGTTCAAGTGAATGAGTCCAAGAGAGCGACACCAAGTGAGTTAGCCCAGATAAATGAGTCTAGGTGAGTCCAAGCGAGTGAATCTAAATGGGTGAATCCAAGGTGAATCCAAATGAGTGAGCCTAAGAGATTGAGCCCAAGTGAATAAGTCCAAGTGAGTGAGTCTTGGTGAGTGAGTCCAAGTGATTGAATCCAAATGACTTGAGTCCAGGTGACTGATGTGTGACTTTAAGCAATTGGGTTCAAGTGAATTATTCCAATTTTTTGAGTACTTGTGAGTGAGTCCAGTTGAGTGAGTCTAGATGAGTGAGTCCAAATGACTTAGTTTAAGTAAATTAGTCTCCACGAGTAAGCCGAAATGAGTGAACCCAAGTGAGTGAGTCCAAGCGAGCGAGCCCTGGTGCGTGAGTCCAGGTAAGTGAGTGAATCCAAATGACTGAGTTTAAGTGTGTGAGTTCAAGTGAGTGAGTTTAAGTGAGTGAGTTCAAGTGAGTGAGTCCAGGAGTTTGAGTTTAGGTGTGTGAGTCTAAGGGTGTGAGTCTAGGTGTGTGAGTCCAGGTGTGTGAGTCCAAATGACTGAGCTTAAGTACATGAGTAAGCCGAAATAAGTGAGGCCAAGTGAGTGAGTCCAAGTGAGCGAGCCCTGGTACGTGAGTCCAGGTAAGTGAGTCCAGCAGAGTCCAAGTGAATGAGTCCAGATGACTGAGTTTAAGTGAGTGAGTTCAAGTGAGTGAGTTTAAGTGGGTGAGTTCAAGTGAGTGAGTACTGGAGTGTAAGTTTAGGTGTGTGAGTCTAAGTGTGTGTGACTCCACATGCGTGAGAGTCCAAGTTTGTGAATCCAGGTGGCGCCTCCAGGTGTAGGAGTCCCAGTAAATGAGTCTAAGTAAATGAGACAAAATAACTGAGTTCAAGTCAATAATTCCAGATGAGTCCACGAAAGGTATTCGAAGTGAGTGAGTCCAGGTTATTGAGTCCAAGTAAATGAGTTAGTAAAGCAGATGAGTGTAAGTCCAAGTGAGTGTGTTCAGGTGTGTGAGTCCAAGAGAGTGGGTCCAAGTGAGTGAGTCTAAGGGAGTGAGTCCAAGTGAGTGAGTTCAGGTGAGTGAGTTTAAGCAACTGAGCCTAAGTGGGTAAGTCCAGGTGAGTGAATGAGTCCAAGCGAGTGAGTCCAGGTGACTGGGTCCAGGTGAGTGAGCCCAAGCGAGTGACGCCAAGTGAGTGACTCCAGGTGAGTGGTGTTAAGTGAGTTAGTTCAGGTGAGTAATTGAGTGAGTTCCAATTGAGTGCATCCAATTGAATTAATCCAAGTCCGTGAGTTGAAGTACAAGTAGTAAGTCCAAGTGAGTAAATCCAAGAGAGTGATTGCAAGAGATTAAGTCCAAGTGTGTGAATTCAAATGAGTAAATCAAAGTCAGTATCCAAGTCAGTCCAAGTTAGTGAATCCAAGAAAGTGAGTGAGTGCAAGAGAGTAAGTCCAAGTGCGTGAGTTCATGTGAGTGAATCCGAGTCAGTAAGTTCAAGTGAGTGAGTCCACGTGAGTGAGTCCAATTGCGTGAATTCAAGCGACTGAGTCCAAGTGAGTGAGTTCAAGCCAGTGTATCTAAGTACACGTGAACGAGTCAAGTTTATCTTACTCCATGTCAGGTTTAATAAAATTCTATTGCAGTTGTTCGTTCACACCGCCCCTCTTTGTTTCTGCAAATTGTCAGAGTAACCAAAAGCTTTTAAGGGACGATGGAAGATAACCTCCAAATAGAATTTCATGACACTTGGCACTGGCAATAGGAGTCATTTTAAAGCTAAATATCTTTAAGACACATAATCAGCGATTGGTGTAGTCAAACTTGAATTGAATACATTTTTGAGATTCTTATCGAATTCAAACTCTTCAATAATGAACTATCTTAATTAAAAGCTTCTTTGCTCTCTTATAGTATTAAAATGTCTAGTTAGTATGGGCTTTCTTACAGCCAATGACCACATTTCAATAGCTTCTCCTACACCTGACGTTCACGTAACAAGTGGTTTAGAAAACATGTTCTGGGCTGACATCAGATGGTAGAGGTTGCAAGCTGTGCCTGTGCAATGAGTCTTAGCTTTAGACCCATTAGGCAACATTTAAGCATACTACCACTTACTCATTATAGCGTCATTGGGATAAAAATACTTGAGCCTGTATAATATTCACTCATGTAGCTGCACTCATTCATATAAGTTATATTTGCTGCCGAACTGTGATAGGGATCAATTTTGTTTTTGCACTAAAATTGCTCAGATAGTTGGGTAATGCGTACACCAAATATCAGCATAATTAGTCCTTGTGCACTCAAGTTATTGATGCTTAACTCTTCAGACGTTCGATTTCCTATGTAAAACCATACAAAACAAGGGTTCACAAAAATCAAGATAATTCGAGATCCAGAATAGGGATCACTTTTTAATTGATATATGTTGAATAAAATGGTTCCTTCTATATCTGTTCCAAGTTTGAGAGCGCTACGACTTTGTGCACATGAGATACCGCGTGGCCAAATAATCCCAGTAATAGGGTACCCTTCTTTCTGTTAAATCCATTCCACCGTTATTTAAGCGATTTGGTCCTGGGTGTCTCAAAATTGGCGAATTTCGAGTTCAGAGGGTTATAGAGGAGACTCTCTGGGACAAGTAAAAAATGTCCAAAAAATTCTTCCGATGCTTTTTTGTTTTTTCATATTCTTTAATTTTTCGATTTTTTATTTTTTCTGTTGACAGTTACAAGCAAATTATTATTAAGATTTAATAAAACACATTATTGTAACAAAAATTTTAAATTTCATTTTCAAAAATTGCAAATAGTCTAAAAGAAAAATAATTTTTTTGAAAAATATTATTGCAATTGATGTAGAAAACAAAAATTAATAAATAAAAATTTTCAAGAACATGTTTGTTTAAAACACTGTATCTTTATAGTTTATTGAAATCGGAACATTTTTTACTTGTCACAAAGAGTCTTCCCTACAAGGCTCTGAACTCCAAATTCGCCAATTTTGAGACACTTTGTATATTATGTACAACTTTTTTTAAATCAAAATTTATACATTTTCTAGATCGTTTTAATTTGACTGAGAAAATTAATTGATGCAAAGTTTTTAAATTTGGCGCTGCGACGATCATATGGCAACATCGCGCGAATGCCGTGGCTGCGGGCCCGAATGATACTCGCGACAAAATTTTATAGTTCTACATTTTTTGTTATTTGTGATACTTTAAATACACAACTAGCTTTACGAAGGAAGGCCTATGAGAAAATTATTGATAATTTTGCTATCTTTTTCGACTATGAAATTACTAAAGAAAAAAAACAAGAGTGTTTTGAAAACTTAGGAAAACTTTACTACAAAGACATAGATACATCCTGCTTCAAAAACGAATTTGACCATTTTATTGTTTTGGCTAAGGAAATATTCCCAGAACCAAATCCACATGAAATGTTAAAGTATATTACAAACAATAATTTAGAAGGTACGTTTCCTAATGTAGAGATTCTCCTGAGAATGTTTCTTTCGATTCCAATAAACAATGCTTCTGGCGAGAGATAATTTTTAACTCTTTTCAGCACTGAAAATGATCTGCGAAATTCAATTGGACAATCTAGATTAGTTGGATTAGCACTTTTAAATATTGAAAGTGATATTTTAAATAATCTAGATTGCGAAAAACTTATAAACATATTCGCAGAACAAAAATCGAGAAAAGTTTTTGTTTAAATATTTCTCACCCAAGTACGTACTCCCTGCCAAATTTCATTAAATTTTATTGGCGGGTTCCCTCACCTCACACCGCTTCCTATCGCGTTTGGAAATTAGCAGAGGGTTCCCAAAAACTTCGAAGGGGTTGTGCGATGGAACCTCCTAATAGAATTTTATTAAACTTGGCATGGGGCAGTATTCTAACAACAAGAAACAGCATTATGGTCGGCCACAACAAAAATTCGTAATATTAAATGTTCTGGAGTGTCCTGGCCGAACTATTATATAATGTCCGAACTATTATGGGCTCATATATTATTTTTTTACTAATTTCGTTTACATAGCTAGAGTTTATTTTCATTTTATTCAGTTTTTAATCTCATACTCATATTTGAAAAGAATCTTTAATTCCTATTTTGTTAGATATTAGTTTTATATATTTTTGTTGTTATGATTAATGTTTTAAATGTGTAGACCGGAAATAAAATCTGTTTTATAAAAGTGTTTATTAAATTACACCTATTTCAATATTTCCTAAAAGAATAGGGGCCCCCTTAGCTAATTGCGCCTAGGGCCCCGCACATGGTAAATCCGCCACTGAGCTTGGGAGAAAATTGCTGCCGAGTTTAATAGCTCAGCTGATTCAGGAATTCGAACTCCAAAGCAATTAAAAAATTTGTATGAAAATCTGAAAAGAGAGTCACGAAAGAGTGTTGCAGCTGGGCATGTATGCTATGAGCACCTATGTGCAAAAGATTTACAATAATCACAACATTTTTGATTTACAGCAAGCAGAATATTTAGAGAAACTGAAAGCTGCAAAAACTGCTGCAGCTAACGTTAAGGTATTGATATTGACAATAATAAATGGGCAAGATGTTGCTTAATTTATACTACCTCTGCCCCATAATAATTGCTACCTTTCGTTTTGTTGCTACGTTTTGTTTTATGTGAAGTTAATTAGTTTTTATTTGATAAAAAATCAAATAAAAATTGCTGCCTTACGGCCACATTTTCTTTTATGGGAAGGAAGATTGATGCACAAATTATTAATTTCACATTCTCGAACTTGCTTCCACAGCTTAGAAATAGTTGAACCGGAGTAGTGGAATCTACGAGGGGTTAACCACTAAGGAAATCCGTGGAACAATCATGTTGAAATCATCTTGAAATCCTCGTGCAATCCAGTGAAATGATTTGAAATCTCATGACATCCCATAAAATCCCGTGAAATCCTATGAAATCTAGTAAAATCTCATGAAATCTGAATAAAATCCCATGAAATCTCAATAAAATCTCATGAAATCTCATAAAATCCAGTATGAAATCTCATGAAATCCGAATTAATTAAAATGACAAATTTTGTTAACACGTTGCATAAAATGTTCTTAAGTGAATTAAGCTTCTAACGATGAAGAGATTGATTTTTGTAAAAAGGAAGCAGTCCGGTACTTCCCCGACATCGCTCGAACTCGCGCTCGAATTTCGAGTGGAATCACATGTTGCATGTTGGGTGGCATCCATCGGGCAATTTCAGGTGAGTTTCCATAATTCAGAATTTTCTGCGGCCGCATTGATGTGCATGTGCAGTGAGGGTGTAAAGATCTTGTAACACTCGTTGCTAAGTGTATTTTTAAGAGATTTTTTCGTTGAGTGCATATTTTATTGGTAAGTAGATACCTAATCTAGAAATTACCAATATTAGGTAGTTAGGTACCCTCGAGATTTTCGCTGGGGCACAGTGATTCTGCGGCACAGGGTTCAAAAACCATTTCTGGATAATTTCATATTGCTGATTACGAATATAATTCTCGATAATTTATGAGGTAAAGTCAACTCACAATAAAAAATAAAATCTCGCAAATGTACCTTCGCGCTCAGATTATTCTACTGCTCTATTGAAGATTAATAAATTACTGCACATCTCTAATAGTATCTCGGGATTAAACCTTCAAAGTCAACTTTTTTTGTCTTAATGTGTAATTGTCGAGGTAATTGTCTTTGCAGAACTAGAATCAATTCAATTATACCATATTCAATCAAGCTGGAGTGTGTATCGAAATCATTACCTATAAACTAATACAAACCCTCGTACGAACCTTATGCCGCAGGAAATATGTAGGTAGTTACTTTTATATTCAAGTTTATATGTGCTTGAAGTACCTTCCTAACTGTTTTTTTTTGTGGTGAGAATGCAATTCTTTGTCGAGACCACAGGTCGAGAATTCAAAAACATTCGAAGTACTAAAAACAGCTTCACGCTCGAAATATACACAACGTTTTTCTTCAATTAAATACTTGTTGTAGATAATATATCACAATTTAAAAAACTTAAATATTTTGTGCTAGTCGCCTTTGTAATTTCTTTTCTATGGGAAAAGACACCGCGGTATGTGAAATGTGAAATAGGTATCTCCCACACTGTTGTCATTTTTTGACAATGTCATTTTCACGCACTGATGAAAAAAATGACAAACTTTGCGTATCGTTAGTGACTCGTGAATGTCGACTTTGTTTCACGATTGTCGAAAGAAAATAGGTACCCAGTGATTTATCAATTACTTCTATATGTATGTCAAATACATGCAACAACGAGTGGAGTAAAGAAGAAACAAAAGCTGGTTTAGTCGTATACAGGTTTTCCAGAACTGACGCCCCACCTTCGAAGGGGTTATTCCTGACCGTACACAGAATCGGAATCTGCAGGAAAAATTATCCAGGCTTCAATATTAAACGAGTTAGAGCAGTTTCAAAGTGACCAATGGACAAATTCGTTCGTTGTTGACTGAAAAGTAAACCTATCCGTAACATAGCCACTGCCATATTTAGTAAGAAACAGGCTTGCTCATTGGTCACTTTCAAACTCCTGTAACTAGTTAATATAACCCCTTCACCAGTGGGGCGGTAGTTCTGGGACACTCTGTATGTACGGGCTGATTCACGAATAGCGTCTGCTTTAGCACCGTTTTTTCTGCAACACAAATTACTTTGTCACAGATATTATATGGGAGAGTAATTTGTGTTGCAGGAATACAGACGCTACATCAGACACTATTCGTGAATTACCCGGTACTTATATAAATATGTAAAATGTATGATTGTATTTTCGTCCTTAGAAATCCTGCCGATAGTCAGGGACTCATGGCATCAAACAACTCCAAGAATCCTCGCGAGAATCCAAATGAAACGCTCGCTGAAAAATCAAATAGAGAAGTAGAACATGAAGACGGAATGCCAAAAACCGGCCAAAACCCCAAAGAAAATATATTTTGGTACGCAATTGAAAATGATTTAGGAATTAACGTTCCCTTGTATTTAAAAAATATAATAAAATTATGTGGTTATGACTCCGCAATTGCGTTCAAAAATGTAAGGGAAGAAACTATTGAAGAATTCGAAAATTTTGCAAAAGAAGAAATGCATTTGTTTATTGAAGAAAATGAAGATCTGAAAAACTATTATGATAAATACTACATTCACAAGGACAAATTTAAAATAGTTAACGGACACAAACAAATTATCAGAGAAATTCAAAAATATATAGCTTTAAAAATTTCCGAAAATGGCATAACGTATTTTAGTCGTTATTTTGATTACGCCACGAATGCCAAATGTGGAATAAAAAACGTTCACAAACGTGTAAGCAATCCCAAGCAAGTAATGAAGCATCCTGACTTGCAACAGTCTACAACCTCTTTACCACGAACTTCATCAACACCAGCAACAGATCCAGATTCTGGATTAGATCTAAACCATGAAACTAGTCAATTATACACATCAATAAAAACCTGGATGAAAAAGCAAATAGACTTAACTGAGGTAGTTAATCTACTTTTTAATTCATCTGTTATTTTAATTCATGTAATTAAATATTTGTATTTTAACAGGTTATTCCAAATTTTACATCTTCTATGGTGCAAGTTAAAATAGAAGAAAATGAAGATGGTTCGTTTGTCTACTCTGCACTAGTTAACTGTCCGTTATGCACTGATAAAATCAAAGCCTTCAAAGTGGGATATGGCAATCCCAGTCAGGGGAAAAAAAGATGGATAAAATCAAATTTCGAAAGACACGTACGAGCACATAAAAAACGAAACATACAAAAATTAAGTGACGAAATGAAGAACCAGTCACAAAAAAACATCCGTAATTTTTTTAATAAAGCATCTTCGAGCAAAGCTACTGCCACACCTTTTGAATCTGTTATTAATGAAACTCTAGAAGAGGAGATTTACGAAAAGGAAAAATTTCAGGAAAATGACGAGAATGACAAAGGCCAGGACGAAGACCAAATAATTTCACTTAAAAAAAGGAAATGTTTGAAAAATGTTTCCCGAATCCTCCTATCCAGTAGCGAAGAAGAAGAAGAAGATTCAGAAAGGATCGAACAAAGGACAGCTGAAAGTTTCGTGCAAGCATTTGCGGAAGTGAGGTCAGATGTAAGTGAAGTGGCCAACGAGGAAACAAGGGCTTCGGGGGAATTAGTCCCTGGGGCAGTACTAGGACCACCTGCCCCAGGGAAAGCAAAGGAGTCCACATTTTCCCCAAAGAAATAAAAACCTTGAATAAGACAATAAAAAAGAGATGTGACAAAAGAACTAGACAAGACAGAACACTTAGAAGACTTCACAAATCATCAAAAAGTAACTCTGGTAATAGGCAAACTAGAATACCACAATATTTTAGAATTTTAAACGATATAGAACTGTTGAAAGAAAAGCACAAGGAATTACCAGATTGTTTTAAAAACTTTTCTAAAAGCTTCCGGATTTCAACCCAAATGAGAGACTTATCTGACTCTGTAAATACTAACACAGATACTACTACCTTAAAGGCTAAATCAAATGACAATGTAATATTAAGCGTACTAATGAATGCAGCACATCAACATTCACGAACTGGAAAACTACCATTAAAAGTTTGGTTGTCCGAAGATGCCACAAGAATAACAGGCAAAATTCAATACGATACGTCTACAAACCAATTGGTAGGTTTCGTTCTTCCCTTTGACAGCCATGGTATGCCCATACCATTTACGTACCAAGCTAGATCAGGCAAAGAAATTGAAACGCATTTTAAGAATAATAATTGTGAACATAATGCATCATTGGTCTATGCTGTTATGGCTCAGCCGCTAAAAGAAAATATTCCACCATTTTGCCTTTTACTTTTTGGAACTGATAATAAATTTACTGCGTCTGACGTAACGAAAAGGTGGGACTATATAATTGCTGAGTTAGCCAAATGGAAGGTTGAAGTGTTAGGCATTTCCTCAGATGGGGATCCAAGACTTTTAAAAAGTATGAAGCTAAAGGCAAAATTGGGTGTGTCAAGAAGTGTATCCAGGACGTCACAAAAGTCAAACTATAATTGACCATGGTACAATGCTCCGTTCAATGAAGATAATAATAGTGAAGTTTTGTTTGTACAGGATACTATACACATTGGTACGAAGCTTAGAAATAGATTGCTTAAACCGTCCGTCATTCTGCCAATTGGTTCTAAAATAATTTCTGTTTCTCATTTGAAAATTTTGATAGAAACTATACAAAAGTATAAACATTTATTAACCCCTTATGATATCGATCCAAAAGACAGAATGAACTATTCATCAGTGCAGAAAATCAGTCAGCCTCATATATTTTCTTTATTGCAAGAACATGTTCCAGACAGTCAAGGTACTGTTACTTACTTGAAAATCATTAATTATGTTACAAGCTCTTATCTTGATCCAGAATTATCACCTCTCCAAAGAATTTATAAAATTTGGTACGCTGTCTTCTTATTACGAATATGGCGCAAATGGATTCAAGATAAAAATAATACGTATAATCTTTCAGATAATTATGTAACTCTCAACTGTTACACGTGTATTGAAATAAATGCACACTCTATTGTTAAGGTTCTGATTACACTACGGAATTTGGAATTATCTCACCTGTTCTTACCAACATTATTTAGTAGTCAAGCATGTGAAAATTTTTTCAGGCAAATACGTTCAATGTCAACAACGTATTCCACAATTGTTAATTGCAGTATGCTTGATATAATTCATAAGCTTAAGAGAGTTGAGCTCCAAAGTGACATATCAATGTGTCAGCTCCCAAATATTGTGTTTCCAAGAATTTCAAAGAAAATATCGGAAATTTCACCGACTATTTTGGCGACTAATGAAGAAATATATGCAGAAATAAACAAATCTAAAGAGGACGCTACTATTGATGCTATTTCTCTTGATCTTACTGTACCCGCAGATTATGATTACAAATGTTCTCTACCAGTAGCAATAAACGATTCTGAATTGACGATAGACTTAGCAGGTGAAGATATTAATGATGATGACTCTGTCATTGAAACAAGTGATGCCATGGATGAAAACGATACTACACAAAGTGTCGATAACGATAATTCAGAAGACAACTATAGTACTCACACAAGTAACGAAGAAGTACTGGAAGATTTGGCTGTACTATCTTGTGTAACGGACGAACTTGTCCTTAAAGATTATACGGAAAGCAGTATTAAACTAGACGAAACTAGTCCATTCACAACAGTAAGGGACGGCATGGGTAAGGAAATGGTAGTAAGAAAATCATCCATATGCTGGTTATTGCAAAAGAACAGTGGCCGTTTAAGTAGTGATCGCCTACAAAGAGTCAAGGAAGCAGAGTATAATTCTTCCCACTCAAAGAAGCACTCTATAAGCAAGACACAAGCCTGTAGAGTATGTGAAGAGATTTTTATTGGGGAATGGTGTTTGTTTGTAAACGATCAGCGTGCAGCCTTTCTAGGTTTTGTCCTTGTATTTTCTTATTTGAAAGGAAGGAGTGCAAAAGAAAGGGAATATTCGAAAGCTTCTGCTCCTGTGAAAACTGAAAGACTGACAAGTGACATAGGCGTCTTATGCACTTGGTATAAATGGACTGATGACGGACATATTTTATATAAACATTCAAACCCATAAATTTACTATTACCAACCCGACTGCGACACACACTGGCTTACGAATAGACAAAAATGTGTTAATAAAACTGAATAGAATAGAATAATGCTGATATAATCCTCATGTTCATGACAAAATTTATGTTAGAATTCCTTACATATTATAATAACTTCATATTTATTTTTATTCTTTAATATTTTATGTTTGTTGTTCATGTTAATAAATGTTAGAATTTTTTTTATTTTTATTTTATTTTATTTATTTCTGTTTATTTGATAACTCTACAATTTATTTTAGTCACATTTCCTCGATTAATTATTAAGTGCATGTTTACAAATAAGTGTAATACAATATGTACAATTGCGGCCATTGAGAACTGGACAGATGTCAATGTAAAACGGGTCACAATCGACATTAAATTATATTGGCATTGAAGTCTGTTTTACAATGACATCTGTACAGTTCTCAATGGCCGCAATTGTACCTAGCTACAACTTAAGTAAACAATTTCACAACTTTCTATGATATCTTATGAAATCCAATTTGATTCCCATGAAATCCTATGAAATCAATGTGAAATCCCGTGAAATCTTTGTGAATTTTCCTAATACCTCATGAAATCTCGGGAAATCCCATGAAATCCCATAAAACTCTGTGAAATCCACGTGAAATGCGATGAAATCCCGTGTCACATGAAATCCGTGGAACACGATTTTGTTTAGTGGTTAACCCCTCGGGAATCTATAAACAGTGGCATTTATCTTAAGTGTTAAGTTTTTTGTCTTTCGTTTCTAATAAAAAATGTAGAATTTGCTTACGTTCATTATTATGAAATTCTTTTACTTTTTTCTACATATTGATGTATGTAGGTAATATATTTTCATTCATTATGCCTCAGCAGCGGGTAAATTAACACTGAAGTACAATTTGACGTTTAACAAATGTGTCTTAAAAGCAGATCACAGAGATTCTGATCAATACATCCCTAGATTTAAACATAAACTACCAAATTTATAAAACAAATTAATTTATCTCTTATATCTACCATAATCTTTACATTTTTAGGAAATGTAGCAATTATTATGGGACAAAGGTAGTATTCCTTATTAATTTTCTTTCCTTTCTTGAAGAACGAAATTTTTAAAACTGGTGGCGGACAAGTGATTTGCACTGTTACCAGTGAGCAAGAAAGGTTATTGGCGGAGCTCCAAAGCCAAGTAAAACCTATAAAGAGCTTATATGATGGTGCTATGGAGTATTTTAGTAATTATGATCACTTTCATTTGTTTTATAATATTTGTTTTACATAATTACTGTTAACAGATGAAACAAGTAACATAACAGTTCCGCCTGTAAGCTGTCAGCTTCCCTTCCTTGAACGTACCAGCTTCCCATCCAGTCCAGATCTTTGTAACTATTTTCTCCGATATTTGTTTTACAATTTTACTTAATTATTGTTAGCAGGTGAAACGAGCAACCTAACAGTTCTTCCTTTTGAACCTGTCTATTTATCCAATCCAGATTTTTGTAATTATTTTCTCTAATATTTGTTTTATACCTTTTTATGTACATAATCATTGTTAGCAGGGGAAACGAGCAAAATAACAGAGCCCCTTCCAGATGTACCTGAAAAACCTGGTTCCTTCCCATCTGCTTCCTTAGCATTGCCAAAACAACATATCAAAAAACCTTCCATTAAAAAAAATAATTAAAAAAAAATTAACATCAGACGATTACAGAAGGATGTATTTTAGACAGAAATATTTGAATGCCGTAAAGGAAGGCAAAATTATACAAAATCTAACAATTAAAAAATTAAGATTAAAAATAAAAAAACTTCAAAATTAAAATTTCTTTTCTTTTATGTATATTTATCTTAAATTATAGGACAATGCCACAAAAATAATCATCCATAAAATAAAATCAACCAAGGACTAAATTTTCAGATTTATATACTAGGTATATACTATCTGTCCAGCTTTAATTGGTATATAACAAAATCTACTTCAAATTAGTTTAACAAACGCCAATTAAATTTATTTATAATTTAATTTCACCTTTTACTTGCAGAAAGTATTATCCATTTCTGTTGTTTTTCATTAATTTTGTATATACCAATGGCAGCTTTACTGTTTACATACTACAAACTATTCGGAAAAGTCCAATTTTATGAATATAGCAGTTATTTATACATTTTTTACCCCGCCCAAAATGTCTCCAACAATATTAGCAACATATGTCACAACTTTGAAAATTATAAATCGAGAACTAATTTGACAAATTATTTTTCATATTTGATCTGGGTTACTACAAAAAATGTTTAATGTATCTTTTAACGAATTTAAAATAATTAAGAAGTACCTACATCCTACATTGATGTATTCTTGGTGATTTTTTTTACCAAAGAGTTTAAATCTAAAAAAAACTTCGTTTTCATAATACAAAGAACTTATTCAACTAATTTCAGTATAACATATTCGGTATGATTGTGATAAATGTACATAAACACAATAAAAAAATTTTTAATTAAAGTTAATGGGTTTGGCGATTTTGTTCCCTCCAAAATGTGTATTGCCATATAAACAGAGTTATTACAGTAAGCTGATTGAAATTAGGACTTAGTTATGCAACATAGGTTTGACTTATAATAAAATATTTGTATAGAGTTTAGATTATAAAGTTAGAAGAATTTTAGGAACCATATTAGGTAGTAAAAGCTCAAGTTACATTCAGGTGATTTTGTTAGCACAATTAATTTTTTTATTATTATAAATAAATTTCGGGTAATAAATATAAAAACGTTTATAGATTCAATTTTCCATATACGTTGTAGTAAAGAACGGTTTTGTTTATAGACATGATGTTATAGTAATTTTGGCTCAAGTTATGTAAAAATAGGAGTCAAACGTTGATTACAACGACATTAAAGTCGACTTAACTCTGTTAAGCGATATAATCCACTATAAACACCCTGTTGTACTGCCGGCTGGACTTATACTATATACAATGAAATAACTATAAAGCTAAAAGTATACAAACAACAACTAAACTATATACAACTAAATAACTATACAAAGAGTACCTATAAATAAAATAAATTACAAAAAAAGAGCAGTTATTATATACAGTAGCCGCCGATTATGTGAATTAATTAAAACCAAGCTTGTTCATACAAACGAGCCGTTCACTGAATTGAATGTACTCTTTAAAAATGGTTTATCATATTAATCAACTTAAATACATTTTATAACTGAACAACACTGTCTGGTATGTAAAAATTATTACTGAGAGATTATGCATACATGCAAATTCAGCAAAAGTAAGTCATATATTTTACTAATTTATTCTGTTCATTGAATCGAACATGTTGTTTAAATTTTTGTTGTTCATATAAACGAATTGTTCATTTAATCGAGTATTTACTCCAATGAGCGGCTACTGTATTTATCTGTTGAAAATGGTTTCGATGAGAGCATTGCGAACCGCATAATTATTATTTACATTATGAATGGGCATAATGTCATCTCCATCCATATAAACCTCTTCTTCATTGTCATATGCAATAATATCATTGTGTTTATTGCAGATGTTATGCAGTACCCCACAGGCAACAATAACTGGTGGAATAGATTCCAATTTTAATCGAAGGCCCAACTGTAGGCAAGGAAACCTTCTTTTGAGCACACCAAAAAAAACGTTCAACTGTATTTCGAGTGCGAATGTGTGCTCTATTGTACGCTTCTTCAGCTTCTCCTGCAGGATGTACCAGTGGTGTTAATAAATAGGCCCTGCAAGGATACCCACCATCGCCAAGCAAAAAGCCATTACCATAAATTCCTGTTGCGAATTCGGCCGGAAGAGGTGAATCATTAAAGATTGTACTATCATGTACCGATCCTGGCCAGCGTGCAATCAAATGCCGCAATTGAAGATTCGAATCGCAAATGGCTTGCACATTTAAACTGAAATAACCTTTGCGGTTACGAAACAGCTCTGCCCTATCACCTCGAGGTGATTGAATTTTAACATGTGTGCAGTCAACAGCCCCAACCACACGTGGAATTCCGCTGATGTTAAAAAAACCAACCTTCACTTGGGACAGTTCATCTTCAGTTCTTGGCATTTTAATATATTCTCTCGAGAGTGCCGCAATTTGTTGTGTGACTCGTTTAAGTATCCTACAAACTGTAGATTTATGTATGTGGATGTGGTCGCCGATTACTTGTTGAAAAGAACCAGTTGCATAGAATCTTAAGCAAACCAGGATTTGATTTACTGAAGTTATAGATTTATTTCTCTGTGTAACTGGTTGTACTGCAGGACCAATAATACGCACTAAATCCATCACTGTGTCTTTATTAAGCCTAAATCGCTCCTTAAATTCAACATCATCCAAAGTTTCAAATGGATTGCTTCTATCTCGAAGATGTCTGATTCTGTGCACTGGTGGTGCATCTTCCAAATCGGAAATATTGGAATCTGAATCCATTTTTCTGTAGGTATAAAGAATGTTTTATAATGACATTCAAATAGATCTATCACAGTACTACTATTATTATTACTTACCAAGATTATTTAAGACGATTCTTTCTTTAGCACAAGAACACCACCAAAAATTGTTTTATAAATATTATTTGGCAAAATAAATAATTATTAAAATATTAGTTTGTATCATTGAAAAATATTTTTAAATACAAATTTTACAATGTTTGTTAAGAAAGGCAAAATAAATAATTATTAAAATATTGGTTTTTAGTATTGAAAAATACTTTTAAATACAAATTTTACAATATTTGTTAAGAAAGTGAAAAAATTACTGTTTTATTTACTGATGACAGCTAAGATTTAAAAAATAAAGCAAATTTGGAGGTTAATCGGACTTTAATTGGCCATTTGTCTATGATTAAAATAATCATTCGTTAACGGACCGTTAACAAGCCATTAACTGTCAACTAAGGTTTGTGCAACCCAAATATGTGTTGACGGTCCGTTAACGGTTTGTTATCCTTGACAGTCGTCAAAAACTTGACGGGCCGTCAACGAACCGTTAACGGTTTGTTATAGTTCTAACGGCTTGTTAACGGATCGTTAACGGATGATTAACTTTGACAAGTGTTTGTGAAACCGGGCTTAGGAGATGGTTTGAAGCTGAATAGATGGCCGTCAACTTGCAGCGAAAACATTTGCGCATTTACATGCGCCAGTCCACTACGTGAGCATCTGAAAACAAAAGATTAAAAGATACTACTTATGATTTGAAGTATCATCATATGATTTTAATTTTACTTATAAAGTGAAATAGCTATTTACACTCGAATGCGGTAAGTCGAACTTTACAGGGCGACAACTTTGTTTAAGGCACGAGCCCGTAGGGCGAGTGCCTTATTAGTTGGAGCCCTGTAAAATGACTTGACGCATGAGATTTGTATAAGATTTTTTGGCCGACAAGTTTTATAGAAAATAAAAAAAAATAATTAAAAACATGCACATAATAGTGTGCTCTTGGATGACATTTGTAGTTTCCAAACGTACAATAGATGGCGCTGCGGCGATTTAAATTAATTAAATTTTAATTTTGTCTATTAAAGCCCGAAATATTTTTAATAATAACTTAGGTAACATGTATTTTGTTACATAAACTTAATTATTACAAGAATAGTTGGTTTCTTAAATATCTCTAATTGCCCAGTGTTTTTTAGTATTTTTACCACATTCGCTTGTCATTTTACGACATCATGCGTAAATATGAAGCTACAGTTGACGTAAACAAAACTGAAACAAACGTTTTAAAATACAGGAGGCCAAAAAGAATGTTTTGAATTATTTTTTTTTATTTTCTATAAAACTTGTCGGCCAAAAAATCTTATACAAATCTCATGCGTCAAGTCATTTTACAGGGCTCCAACTAATAAGGCACTCGCCCTACGGGCTCGTGCCTTAAACAAAGTTGTCGCCCTGTAAAGTTCGACTTACCGCATTCGAGTGTAAATAGCTATTATCTACGACCACTACAATAAACTATGAATTACGTACAACGGATAATCTAAGTAAGCGTGGCCTTACAAACTGTCGTGCGTAAAGTGTCGAAATTGTACAGTTGTGCCTTTTGCTCATGTAAGCATTACATCTAATTGGCTATGCACGTCAGATTGACAGTTCTCGAAATTGCTACTTTCTATATTTCTAATAAAGGTAATATTCGGTAAAACGTATAATTTCTCGGCTAATTTCTTTGAATTTCAGCTAAACAATGTCTAGCGATGGTGAGGAAGAGATGTGCACGCCACCTGAAATTAGCGAAAAAGCCAAAATTGCAACAGACGATCTTACCAGTAAAGTCGCGTGAGAGGTACGAGATAGTGTACCAAAGATTCATGGACTGGAAAGTCAGAAATAAAATGCAATCATTGTCCGAAAACGTTATGTTGGCGTACTTTGGCGATTTATCAAAGGAAATGAAACTGTCGTCACTTTGGGCCATATATTCAATGTTGAAGGCTACAATTAATATTCGAAATAATACGAATATAGCAAACTATCCCAAACTTTTGGCTTTACTAAAGAGAAAGTCTGATGGTTTTAGGTCTAAAAAATCAAAAACTCTCACTGCTGATGAAATTAACCAGTTTCTGAAAAACGCACCCGACAGCAAGCATTTGTTATCAAAGGTATACTTAACACATGTTTTAAAAAATACACATAAGTACATCAATTTTATTTTAATGTAGGTGATTCTAATATTTGGTATTAGTGGTGCCTGCAGGAAACAGGAGCTGAGAAACATAACAACCGGACACGTAGAAGATACTGGGAAATCACTTATAATTAAAATCCCAGATTCCAAGACGAAAACTCAACGTTCCTTTATTGTGCCTGAAGCGTGGTACCCAACGTGCAAGAAGTACATAAATCTACGTCCGTCAGGAGCGGACGAAAAATGTTTGCCATTTTTTCTGAATTACCAACACGAAAAATGTACCAAACAATCCCTTGGTATAAACAAATTTGGTAGCGTGCCAACCAAAATCGCGGAGTTTCTGGGTTTGCCGAATCCGAAAGACTACACTGGCCATTGCTTTAGGCGCTCGTCGGCCACGATTCTTGTGGATGCTGGTGGCGACTTACTGGCATTAAAAAGACATGGTGGCTGGCGCTCGTCAGCAGTAGCTGAAGGCTATGTTGATAATTCTACCAAAAACAAAACTGAAAATGCGCTAAAGATTTCAAGTGCCATCTGTGATGGTGGAGCAACATCAAATGATACCATTGTTAGAGATCTTAATATGGCTTCATCTTCTGGTACCAATGTGTTTCATCACAACACATTGGCAGAATCTTCTACAACTTCTATTTTTAACAATAGTATGAGTATGGCCCCATCTAATGCAGCACCAGTTTTTCATAATTGTACTGTAACTATCAATAATTATTATCACAAAATGTAAATCACATTTAGCATTATTAAAAGGTTTAAAACAAAATACATAAATAAAAAAATTGTCTGTGGTCGTAGATAAAGTATAGTACAAAACTCGAGTTGTAAAGCAATTACGTACTCGTGGAATTGCATTACTCGCTCCCTTCGGTCGCTCGTACGTAATATGCTACTTACAACTCTTGTTATGTAATATACTATAACGTAATTTAATTACCTTCGTAAAGGTAATATCAGTAGCGTAATTTAATTTAAATACCTTCCCTTTAAATATTTAGATATTTTATATCCTTTATTTCAGCAATGGTGTACTCAAACCAAGAAGCGTATGATATGCTGAACGTCTTAAGCGACTCTGCAGGTTCATTTGCGGCTGCTGAAAGATTGTGGCGACAACGGTATCCTGATCGAGCACCTCATACGCGAAAAGTATTTTCGCGTTTGAAAACACGATTTGTGAACCATGGAGTTATTCAACCCACTCATAATAAAGGGGAAAAATCTCCAGACCTGCTCGTGACATGAGAGGACCCGACATTATTGCATCTCTCACACTGAATCCTCACGATTCCATACGACGCTTGCATCGTGATTCTGGAGTCAGCACTGCAACAATTTCCCGGATCCTAAGAGACAACAAATATCATCCGTACATGATGCATCAGCACCAGGCATTGAGTGATAATGATCGGCAACAACGATTAGCGTTTTGCACGTGGGCAATGCAATGACCACGGGACTTCCAACGGCAGTAGTAAGTAAATAGCGGTTCAAACCCAAATCTCCCCATGTTATTCTTATGGGATTTTCCTATTGAAGACAGGACAATTTAGTGAGGTTATGTGTATCAAACTTGTCGTCCTTCCCGCTAGATGTCAGCATGGGTGTGGGGTTGAGTGTTTAGGCGGGAAAAAGGTGAATGTGATGCTTGTCCGTGATTGGTCGGAGCGAGTTTCCGGGTAAAAGAGGTTGTCGCTAGATGTCGCAGTGGGGCGTGTGTTGGCGGGAAAAAGAGTAAATGTCATGGCTCGTGTCGTGGTCAAGAGAGAAAGAGGCGTTGGCGCAAGAAAAAAGGGGTTGTTGCTGTGTCACACTTGGCGCAAGATGTCGCCGTGCGCGTGAACGCGGTCGGGCGGCCCGGGTTAATCTGAAAAATTTGTCGGGGCGTTACGTGGGTGGGTGGGGACGTGTTCCAGTGGTGCGACGGCCGAGCGATCCGGTGGGGCGTTGAAACGGATTAATTTGAAAAATTTGGCGGGGGCTTGGTGGTTGCGTCGCCTCACTGCTGGTCCGTAGAATCAGATAATAAGGTGGTGGTGTAAATTGCAGGGGGTAAACATTTTATTAAAGGGGGTCTAAAAAAATTAATATACAATCATCCATCGTTTTGAATTAGCTAGATGTAAATACAATATTAACAACATAAGCGTACTGCAGATTTTCTCTCTCTCTCTCTATTTTCTTTAATACAATTAATGAATAAATAGTAGCCTACAAAATACAATAATAATAATAATTAAAGAAAGAATGCATATTTTTCTTTCTCTGGCATGAAATTAAAAATAAACATTCTCTTCATGGATGATGTCACCAGTTTTTACTTCAAGTATTGCATAGAATGACGTTGAAAGCTGGAAAAAATAAACATTAAATTTTTGAGCTTTAATTAAATAACATTCTCAACTTACCTGTGTATGTTTTTTCGATATTGTAAAATAAACGCTGGAGTAGGAAGCAGTGGCGTAGCTACCTTGGGGCTAGGCGGGGCAGTGCCCCGGGGCCCTCAAGCTCAGGGGGCTTACCAGAAATCTCGATCGAACTGAACTTTTGGAAATTTCTCCCATTTTCAAAATAAATGACAGGTTGCAACCCCACTTTAATCATGACAACTCAGTTGAGAGAAATTCAAAAGTTATGCCTAGGGAATTCCCCTAAATTCTTTCTGTAGGTTGGCAGTGTTGTCAATTTGACGGATAGTGATATGTGCGTTTTATTATTCATCGATGTGCGTTTTATTGTGAATTCGAGTTAAGGAGGTTACAGCGGATCTTTGCGGGGTGAAGGGCAAGGGGATATCTCCTATGCTTTTACATAGGCTCTAACAAGAAATACCAATCGATAAAAAAATAAATTAACATTCTTAAAACTGAACAAAATCATTTTATTATGAATGCCTATAATGCATTTATTAATTATTTGTATCTATTAAAATAATTTAAGTCGATTGGAGTGCATTTGTTTAATTGTTGAAAGTGTAAATATAAATGTAAATAGGTTAAGAATCGTGGCAACACCTCAAAGAAATCAATCGATTTTGTTGGTAGCAGTGTTAGGTTTCAGCTTTCGATTGAGTTGACATCCTAACCTCCAAATGTCAATCCCAAAATATAAGTGGAAACATGTTGAATGTTTTGTAATTTTTTATGCAATTACAGATGGGAATATTCTATTTTTTAACTTTTGTATAGTCTAAAGATTACAATCTGCTAAGCAGATACAAGAAATATATAAAAAGTTGTTGAGGTTTAATACATATATTTTTTAAAATTAGTGTGTTTGTATTACTGATTTCGTGGATATTCTGATTGTGATGATAAATTGTATTCATCACATTGCAAAAGGTAATTTTACATTATACAATATTTCCGTCGAATTAACATTTGTATTCTGATATTATTAACGCAGAAGACTGAATTGTTCAACATAATTTGATTAGTAAAATATATGATTATTAGTTAATACAATAAAATATAGATTATTATAACAGTCATTATATGTCATCTTGCTGTTCTGTTATTTGAATTCGCGCGCTATGAGGTGTTGTCACATCTCTGCTGTCTTTCCACATATGTCGTGAAAAATTCTTGTTTTGTTTACTTTAAATTATTATTGTGCATTAACTAGATACAAGATTTCAAAAATATTGGGCAGCATTGTTCTTCGAATATGAGAGTATGTCATTTTAGTTTTTTATCAGATTCCCTACATTTCTTCATCATAATTTTTCGTTAAAACTGCTAAAGGTTAGATGGTCTCCATAAGAGCCCATGTTAAATTCTGGATTTTACTTTCCATTTTTCTCGGTAATGGTACACAAGAAGATTATAAAAAAAAGTTACCGAATAGAATAAGTGTCAAAGAACTCGAGGTTTAAATTTCACGTCATTCTCTACATTTTTACATTTCGCTGTATCCTCCTTAAGATTTTTTTTCGAGAACGGTTAAAAAATTAATGCTGTATCAGGAGTAAGTAAGCTAATGTCAATAAACTTTTTTGTACTGGTCTATATAGTGGTTCAATTTTATTTGATTTTACCACTCATATTGATGTCCGTTAAGTCAATAAATCGTGTCAAATCTATAGATTTCGGCTACAGCTCATTGTTTAACGCGAAATATCGTGAAAAAATGCAAGTCACCTGCAGTAGGTACATTAATTACATTAATGTGGTAGGTACATTAATTACATTAATGTGGTAACACTAACGGTGATAATTTTTTTCCGGGGATTCCCCAACGACACTTGTAGCGTATCATTGTGTTTCTCTTTCCTTTTATTTTACTTTTAACGTCGTCAGTGAACAGTGAGTACCTACCTACTCGAGCACAATCTAATATTGTATTGTTTAAATAAATTAGAAAACTAAAATTATGGATAAAAAGAAGAAACCCAGTGGTGCATTTAAACGCAAACAACGCCAAGAAAGAGAAGATAGTAAACAAAAATTGCCCAAAATTGACAAGTTTTTTAGTCAGCCTTCTGCAAGTACATCTGGCCAAAATATTTCTATTGATAGTGACTCAAATAATGTGGTAACTGCAGTGTTGGTTGAGAAGCCTACTGAAGAAGATTCGACAATATTGCAGTTGGACATACCTCCGCCGTCGAGCATGTGAACGTGGATGATGTTTGCATGACACACATAAGAGCGGAGGGTTTGGAGGAACCACAGACCTCTACATTTTTCGAAAATGTGTACGACAAATCTGATTATGACTTGGGAAACTTCACGAACAAAATATTAAGTGATAACGAAAAACGTCAAATTCTTGATATGGGGCCTTTACAGCCTTCAGGACCTTTTGCAACAGACATCAACCAGAACAATAGGTGTTTTTCAAAATCGTACTACGTTTCGTGTTCTAAATATGGGCCAGTTAATCGTTTTTGGTTGTGTTATTCCAAAATACTAGACGCTGCCTATTGTCAACCCTGCTGGTTATTTGCTTAACAAAGGAATAATGTTTGGTGTACGGGAATTCGAGATTGGAAGCATTTATCAGAAAGAATTAAACAACACAGTTGTTCGAGTGGCCATTCGGAAGCATGTGCTGTGTATGAATTTTGGAAAAAAACGATACTAATACTATCGACAAGGAACTTGAAAATGAAATTCGCAAAGAAGCATCATTTTGGAAAATGGTTCTTCAAAGGTTATTCGATATCATACTTACCCTAGCAAAGAGTTCTTTGGCTTTAAGAGGACATCAAGAAGACTTAAGTCAGGAAGGATACCACGGAAATTTTCTGTCCTTTGTAGAGCTTGTCGCCCGATATGATCACATTTTGCGGCAAGTTTTGGATATGCCCAAAGGTAATAATAATTATTTCTAAGTTTTATTATCGTTTTATTTTGTTTATAATTATTAACTGTTTAATATCAGGACTTTTTTGAAATTGTGTTTTTTTATGTTTTTAGGATCTATAAGATATCTGAGTGCAACAATTCAAAATGAAATGATTGAGAGCTTGGGGACCAAACTCGAAACCCATCTACTAGAACAAATTAGAGCGTCACCGTTTTTTGCCATCATAATGGATACGACACAGGACATATCGAAGGTAGATCAGCTAAGCATTGTTGTGAGGTATGCAGTAATAACCAGATCGGAAAATGGACAGCCAATTGATATAGAAGTAAAAGAAGTGTTTCTAGGCTTTTATGCAGCCATCAAACATGGCGCAGTAGATTTAGTCAACCAAGTGACAACATTATTTATCGACAAAAATATTGATTTAAAAAAATGTGTGGGGCAAGGCTATGATGGAGCCAGTGTGATGAGTGGTGTGTATAATGGTGTACAAAAACATATTAAGGATATCCAGCCTAACGCAGAGTACGTACATTGTGCCACTCATAATTTAAATTTGGTGATAAATGATGCCGTTAGCAGTTGTGTGGAAATACAGATTTTTTTCGCAACGTTGCAAGATTTGTATAACTTTTTCGGAAACAGCATCAAACGTTGAGATCTACTGTCAAAATTCACTGGCGAATCGGACACCACTCTAAAAAAAACTAAATCCGACTAGATGGTCCAGTAGGGTCAATACGATATCTGCAATAAAACTTCGTTATTTTGATATTATCAAAGCATTATCAGAAATAGTTCTAAAGAGTCCTAATAAAGATGAGCGTAGCGAAGCAGAGAGTATTAAAACAAAAATGCTAAATTTCGAGTTCGTGTTGCTTTGCGAATTCATGCACAGTGTATTGAACGACATCAATTATGCATCCAAAACTTTACAAAAATGCGACATCAATTTGGGCGAGGCGAGTAAAGTTTTAGCAGAGACCAAAGCAAAGTTGCAAATTTATAGAAATGATTTCGAATTATTCAAGTGGTATTGATACCCATTTTCAAGAAAAAAGGCAAAGAAAAGTTAAAAAACATTTTGATGAATTAGCTGCTGATCACCGATTTCCAAACCGAGAAAAAATATTTAAAATTGAGATTTTCAATAATGTACTAGACACAGTAATATCTCAATTAGATACACGTTTTATTGGTATGAGTGCAGTCTGTCATATATTCGATTTTCTAACACCAACATTTTTATTACATGTTGATGAAGCAACTTTATTACAAAAGTGTGACGAATTCCAAAGAAAATATTCAGATATAATAGGCCCTAGTTTTTCACTTCAATTTATTAATATTTACCACCTAGTTTTACCTTAACTAACTCAAGCATGGACTGTTCACCAATTATGTAAGGAAATAATGAGCAAATATGGAGTGCTAGAATGCGACCTAACGGAAGTATTTACAGCAATGTTATTATTCTTTACAATTCCTGTCACTTCTGCAGCAGCTGAAAGGTCATTTAGCAAATTAAAATTAATAAAAAATTATTTAAGAAATAATATGGGCCAAACTCGACTCCGACATTTATCGCTAATAGCAATTGAAAACAAAACCGCATCAAGCCTGGATTTAAACGAAGTCATTGATACTTTTGCGAAAACTAAAGCTAGGAAAAAATTGTAAATATAATTGTTATTTAGTCAGTTGGTAGGCCCGACCTTTATATAATAAACCCTTGAATCTTCTCTATTTCGTTTTATTAGCCAAAACTACACCAAGTATTAATTGTAATTTATGTTGTTACTGTTTAATATTTTTATTACCTGCACTGCAGTGCACAAAAAAGAGCTTAAGTAGCTTAGCATTTTTAAAGTATTTGTATATTTCATATTTTTATTTGATAAAACCTAATCAGTTTACATAGCAGTGGGGCCCCATTTTTAATTTGCCCCAGGGCCCTTGGTTACCTAGCTACGCCACTGATAGGAAGACTTCATATTTTACGCACTATCACAAAACGAAATATTGATTTAAGAAAACAAAGCATATACAGGGGAATACTTACTAATTATATCCGTTCAGTTGCGAAATCTTGCGAACAAACTTCTTTCTCTGGCATGAAATTAAAAATAATCATTCTCTTCATGGATGATGTCACCAGTTTTACATCAATTATTGCATAGAATGACGTTGGAAGCTAAAAAATAAACATTAAATTTTTGCGCTTTAATTAAATAACATTCTCAACTTACCTGCATCTATTTTTTCGATATTGTGAAACAAACGCTGGAACAGGTATCGAGCATCATATTTTACGCTCTATAACAAAACGAAATATTGATTTAAGAAAACAAAGCATATACAGGGGAATACTTACTAATTATATCGGTTCAGTTGTATAATTTTACGAAAAGACTTTTTCAATTTACACTATTAAAAAATAAAACTGAAAGCGGTTGAGTTTTGTTCTTTAATAATATTTTTATTGATTAAAAGATGCGAGTTTATGTTTAAAATGAACAAACCACATTACATATGTGCACAGATCTGTTCAACGCCTGGTTTAAAACTGAACGCTGTGCTATTAAAGAGTTCCCGCGTTTATTAATATTTATGTTTAGAAAAAAACTATAAAATGTTATTCTTAATGTCGCGCCATAATAAATTTTTGCCCTGCAATCTAAAATGTCATGGCATGATAAATTACTGTTTTTTAGATAAAACAATATCATTAGCAGAGACGAGAAACATTTGTTGATAAGCCTGTGCAATACGGCGGATCATCTGCGTTCCAATAATCTTGTCTAGTAATGTTTCCTTATGTGATTTAGATGGAATAAAAGCGTTATATAAAAAAATAATTCAACTCACAATCATCACATTAATTTTATCAGTCAATCTTTAACAGTTTGTACCATTAAGATTCATACATGAATAAGATGTTATATACAAGCTCCACGCCACTGTCTTAATTTTATTGTATGCTGTAGTTGATAATGACTAATGAGAAATTTAAAACGAACATGTGCGGCATTGGAACACCTGGGAAGTCATCCGGTTTCTTTATAAATTAAATGAACATCAACATATAAAATTGTTTGGACGACTATCTAAATGCTTCATTTCTTGATATTTGTCGTTTGATTTACAAAACAACAGGAGTGTATAAAATTTCACATTTAAATTAATATTTACGTGTGTTTATTCCATTTATAAATGAATCGTTGCTTTGGACATCCATTGCATTATTTTACATTTATTTCTTGTATTCATCTATTATAGTTGTAAAAATTAATTGTTTTATGAAGTGTATTGTTCGAAGTGTCGACAGTTGACCTTGTTAGGGGTGTTTAAAAACATGCAACTTATGTGTTATTGCTTGTAAAATAAAGAAAGTCTTGAAGTTATGTTATCATTTTATGAGGGTGTTTTACGTTTTCGATTTGCGTCAACAATTAAAATTAATTGCACCTTGCACTCGTATAAAAAGGTCGCTCTAAAGCGTCAGTGTTTTAGTTGAAACAAGCGGTTGGTGTAATTAACATACTCGTTTTGAAAACCCGTTCAGTGATTTCAGTTTGTGAAATTAAAGTGCTTCGAGGACCAATTACTCCATTAACGCACGGCGTTAATTATTATTATTTAATTGAAAGACTGAATTGTATTTTATCCGTCTTAACATAATGGATATTACCAGTTTACAAAATCAGGTTACATTGCTTGAGGATTATTTATCAAATGCAACAACGCCTGAAGATTCTCGCAGGTTATCAACCCTAAATGATGAAAATACGGGATTAACAATCCAACAGATAAGAAATTACTCAAATGCAGGAATAGGAGATAAACGAAAATTAGAAACGATTTTGACCAGATGTAAATACTTGGATGCGAGGATAAAACAAACCCTTATTATAACAGGTGAAGGAGTTAGTGGAGGGGGTGACGAAAGCAGCGTAACGTATTATGACGTAGGTTTTTCATTTTTTATTGAATATTCTCATTTTGATTGATTGTATTTTGCATGTTTTAGCTGGAATCAGCGTTCAAAGGGCGTATTAAGAACGGCATAGTGATCAACAACAATATCTTAGATCCAAAAGAGTTTCTCGAGGAAGCACAACCCATTTTTGTGGATAAAATTGAAGCATCCCTCCAAAAGCGAATACCTAACATGAAAGCCAATGTCGTTTTATGTGCCGATCATAAAATGAAACTGGATGAAACAGTACAGGCCAAGTACTTTAACACCTCAAACTTCATTATATCGAGATCCAGCGACCTTATTTCTATCTTCAGGGACATGGAGATTCTTTATTATCACAGGTGCGTATATAAAGTTTTAAAAAAACTCACTTTTAATTAGTTATCCTTATTTACAGATGGAAACGTTTCAGGAAGTAGGTTCCGGGGGCAGTTTTAGTCGTATTAATTCTTTAGCCATAAATATTAATAAATATTCACCTTTAAGAGCTTCTAAATTTATCGAGTTGCCTACTGTAATTAAAAGCAAGCACGCCATTATAAATGTAAAAAATACGGATAATGAATGCTTCTATTACACTCTAGTTTCCGATCTTTATTCATGTAAGACACAACATAGAGAATTACCATCCTCGTATCCGCAAAATTTCAAACAACTATTTAATATTAAGGGTATTAAATCTCCGGTGAAAATTATGGACATTCCCAAATTTGAACGTCAAAATCCTAACATTTCCGTTAACGTGTACGGGTTGCAGGGTAGTAAAGTGATGGGTCCTCTTTATCATACAAAATCTAAAAAACAACAGCATATTAATTTGCTGTACGTGGGAAAGAGGAAAGCATCTCACTACTGCTGGATAAAGAAGATGTCCCATTTATGTAGGTCGGCCATCACCAAGTACGAGCAACGTACTTTTATATGCGACAGGTGCTTAAGACACTTCAGGAGTGTCCAATCGTTGAACAATCACCTGGATGATTGTGAAAAGTTCGATGCAGTCCGCATAGAATTTGGTAAACCGGGCGAAAATACGTTTGTCTTTTAAAAATTTAAATTTTAATTTACGTCATCCCTTTGTTGTATACGCCGATTTTGAATGTTTAACAGTGCCGTGTAATCAAATTGATGATGATGCTGATGTTACGCATTTCAAAAGCTGTACTATACCATACCAAAGATATATACCTTTCGCTGTCGCATACCAGGTCGTTTGCTCGTTCGATCCCTCCTTATCACATTATAAAAGTTATGTAGGAACAAATCCTCAAAAATGGCTGGTTAACGAGTTGATAAAAGAAACCGCAATAATAGAGGAAAAGATAAAAATTAACATTCCAATGCTGCCGCTTACATTGGAGGAACAGCAGGGGTATGATAATACCGCACTGTGCCCCCATTGTTTGCAAGAATTCAATGAGGATTTGGTTATCAAAGTTAGAAATCATAACCATTTCACTGGGAAATTCCTATCGGCCCTTTGTCAAAATTGTAACCTGCAATACAAATGCGGTAATTACATTCCCATATTGTTTCATAACATGTCAGGCTATGATATACATTTCATAATTAATGAATTAAATTTCAACCCTGAACCGGTAAATATCCTCCCCGTGACAAGGGAATTACATTTCAGTATCGAAAAAATGTGCTAAGCTGACATGGAGGTTTATAGACAGTTATCGGTTCTTAGCTGGAAGCTTGGATGTTTTAGCCAATAATTTAGCCCCGGAAATGTTTAATTTTGTTCGCGAAGCCTTTCCAAATCCCGAACAATTTAATTTAGTACGACGTAAAGGTATATTTTGTTACGATTATATGAATAGTTGGGAGAAACTCAATGAAACGGAATTACCACCGAAAGAATCGTTTTATAATGCTCTTCGCGAAGAACATATCAGCTCCAAAGATTACGAGCACGTTCAGAATGTATGGAAAACATTTAAAATGTTTTTGAACAGTTTCGCGATCTATACATGAAAATATACGATTTAGACAGTGTACATTTTTATACGGGGCCCGGATTAGCGTGGTCAGCTGCTTTAAAGTGTACACGTGTAGAATTAGATTTGTTGACCGACATAGATATGGCGTTGTTTTTTGAAAAAGCGATAAGAGGCGGGATTACCCAATGTTCGCATAGATACGCAAAAGCAAACAATAAGTATATGAAAGAAAATTATAACGAGAAGGAACTTTCAAGTTGTTTGCTTTATGTAGACGCCAATAACCTATACGGTTACGCAATGTCCGAAAGTTTACCGTACGGGAATTTTGAATGGTTGGCGGAAAATCGGGTTCGCAAGATAGAAAATATATTAGAAAATTTTAAATGCGATGAAAAACCAAATTGGGAAATGTATACCGATCGAGCGTGCATGCTCGCTATAAACATGGCGGTTGACGAGGAAGAAGCCCCTACCTCATTAATTTTGGAAGTAGATCTTAACGTGCCCCGGGAAATTCATGACAAAACGTCAGCGTTTCCCTTTTGCCCGGAGCATCGGCGACCTCCTACGGCTTCAAATAATTGCCCCCCAAAATTAATGTTGACTATGTTCCCGAAATTTAAATACGTTTTACACGTTCGAAACCTATTTCAATGTTTATTGTACGGTTTGCAATTAACCAAGGTTCATAGAGTTTTAAAATTCTCTCAACGGAGATGGCTCAAACCTTACATAGACTTGAACACGAATTTAAGGGCTAAGGCAAAAAACGAATTCGAAAAGGACTTCTTTAAGCTCATGAACAACGCGGTTTTCGGTAAGACCATGCCAAACATCCGAAAACATCGAAAGATCAAATTAGCGTACTCTTTTAGAAGCGCTCAAAAGTATATCGCGTTACCGGAGTTCCGTTCCTGTACGATATTTAAAGAAAATCTGGTCGCCGTCGAACTAAACAAAACCGTGGTTAAATATAACCAACCGGTTTATTTGGGAATGGTGATTTTAGACTTGTCTAAATTATTAATGTACTCTTTTCATTATCAGTTTATGTTAGAGCAACCCTGTCCCGCTATCTTGCTTTACACGGACACGGACGGAATGGTGTATGCTTGTGCGAAAAGTAACGACGGACTAGATATTTATGACATCATACGAGAGGAAAGCGCGAAAAGATCGGAGGGTATATTCGATACGTCCGATTATCCCCCAGACAATCCCTATGGAATACAAAAAGTAAATAAGAAAGTTCCAGGTAAATTCAAAGACGAATTAAACGGAAAAATTTTATTAGAATTTGTCGGTTTGAAATCGAAAATGTATTCCATGCGGAAGGAGGAGGGTAAGGAGGTTTGTAAGGCCCTGGCGTAGGACAGCGGACCCTAAAAAATAGATTAAGTTTCGAACATTATTTCAAAAGTTTATTTGATTCGGAAATTACATATGCCGTTAATAGAAGCATTCGTTCTGATAAACACAATCTTTATACGTATTTTATTAAGAAAAAAGCTCTAGACTCGTGCGATGACAAACGGTATATACTTCAAAATAAAATTGATACCCTTCCATGGGGCCATTTTAATATAAATGAAAAAGACCAAGAAGATATTTTGTAATTATTTTATTGTAAATAAAATCACAGTATATATAGATAAGTAGACTATTATTTGTACATATATTTTCTAATTATTATTATATTGCAAATAATATATTGCAAATAAAGTATATACATAAACAGACTATTTTTTTATAATAAATCACTTTTCTTGATCCAGCTATTGTGTGTGTTATCGAAGTCCAACCATTTCACATATAATTGGTCATTTTTTGATCGTAATACACGTTCAATTAAAAAGCTTTTTGGGTGTTTAGTCTTCATCAATTCCGGTTCATAGAAGCAGCCCTTGATTGGGCTGCTTCGTTTACTTTAAATTTAGCATCGTTTACTTTAAATTTAGGTTTTGGAGGGACCCCGTCATCATCATCATCATCATTCGAACGACTTAAAGGCATGCGAAATGTCACATTGATGGGGGCTAGACCAATCGACCGATGAACTGTGCTGTTATACTTATCGACAACATCTTGCAGTATATCCACCTATTTATAATTCCCGTTGAAACTGAACTCCTTGTAGAGATTAGATTTAAGTGTCATAATCACCCTTTCCGCAAAAAATGATTTCTTAGTGGAAAACGTTGAATAGTGGTTAATGGAATGTTCCGACATTAATTTCTTGAAATGAGTGTTAAAATATTCACCTCCGCGGTCAGTGGACAAGTTATTCGGTTTTCGCAAGTTTTCATCCAATATGCTCCCCATAGCATCGGCTACTTCCTTTCCCCTTTTAGATTTTAGAGGCTTCACCCACACATATTTAGAAAAAGCGTCTATTACCACCAGAACATATTTATATCCCCTGTTGTAATGGGCATAAGAGTTAAAGACTGCTATATCGCTTTCCCAGAGGTCATCGCACCCTAGAACGGTTGCCGAACGTCTGGGGAAATTTATTCTAGCCTGCCTGTGGATCTCGTTAACGATTGCTCTCTTTACATGGCTCATAATAGTACTAGTATTTTAAATATTTTACGTTTTTTGTTTTTTATGATAACTTTCTAACGCACCCACGCGTTCAGACAATTGCGCAATGGTTTTGTTGAAATTTTCGGCAAGGGGGTTGACAAGTGAAACATAAAACGTCTCGAAACGTTTCCTTTCTGCTTTCATTAAATCGATCGATTCCTGCTGAGTGAGTAATTGCCCCTGTTTTTTAGCTTCGATAATTGGCTGTAACTGATTTACCCCGTTATTGATTTGCACTAACAACGGGTCTATTTTGTCGGTGTAGAATTTTTCTCTACGCTCCCAGGTTTTTACTTCTTCAGTTAATCGTTTTAACGGCACTGCATCGTTTTCTTCCAAAGGATAGCCTATATTCGAAAGTCGTCGTTGTTCGATGTTAAACCCGCCGGTGCTTGTTAATGGGAACAAAGGACGTTGTTGTTGTTTACCTCCCGAAGAAGTAGAAGAACTTCGATGAACGACCCGTCCAAATTTATCCACGGGCATCGTGAAAATGAATTAATTTCTACTCATGTTCATGCTATATAACCATCTTCTCGAAATTCCTCAACAATACTCGTAATTTCATTTTGAACATTGGAATTTCCGGCATTCTGGGAAGCAATGAGCAATCTTAAACGTTGAACGAGCTCTGAGGGCGTATCCCAATACACATATTCAATAGGATTATCATTGACACGCTTCATACTGGAAAGTACACCTTTGCCCGTTGTTTCTCTCAATTCTTCTTCTTCTTCTAATGATTCAATGACCGGTTTAATGATCTCCGTATATTTATAGCCAACATAACGTTTCGATAGCGGTATTTTATCGACATTGGTGGCACGAAGTATACTTATGTAATTTCTAACGTCTTGCCTTGTATAGTTAGCGGGTCGTTTTAGAACTAAAAGTTCATACAACCCATGCGTTCCATCATACCTAACTCCTTTGACTTTAAAATATTTCTCTCTATTTCCAACGTCGAGGAAGGAATCTCCAAAATTCCATTTATCCAAATTAACGTCATACTTAACACCGTACGGGGATTTATCTATGCTTCGATCGTTTCGCAGCATAAGAGAAAGATATTTCCTAGGTAGCGGGTGATATAGTTCTAAAAAGTCGCGCGTTGACACATTTTCCCATACCGGATATATATCCTCGTTACCAGACTCTACCCTTTTGTCCACCCCCCCCCTGCTTCGTCGCCTTCTTCTTCTTCCACTTTTTCTTCTTCGTCTTCCGCCCCTTCTTCACCCTTCATCTTGAACGATTTGCGTATTTTTTTAAGCAATTTTGATCTAGGGGAAAACGATGTGTGCATTTTTGTAAGCAATTTTGATCTAGGAGAGGAAGTACTTGGAGTAGCCGCTACTGTGCTAAAAACGGGTGTGGACCAGGCCAACGACATTTTCATCGGAGCGCTTGTTTTTCCTTTTTTGTTAATGGTTTTCAGGGAGCGAGCGATATCTTCTATAGGATCCAGAAGGGGTTTGTGCGTTTTAGCAACAGCGATTTCTTTAAGTTGCGCGCCCGATTGTAAGGCTTTAAATTTCCTTCCTATATCATTAGCAACTTGAATTAATGCTTTTTTACGAAGTTTATCGGCTGCGATGTTGTCCCACATAATAAGGTTACAATATCGATCGCTACTTTAGTTCGACTAGATGAGTTAGCTAAATTACTTCGAATTTATAGCGGTTAGGGTCTAATAAAACCGTCGAAATTTATTCTGTAACGTCCGTTGTTGACGTCACAATCCTTGTTGATCATTAGAAATCCGTAGCGACTGTCTTTCCAGCACCGAGTGCACATGTCCCGAAATTTATTAAAAGACATATCGATGCTCGCATGATCTTAGTAAACGTGGCGCATGTTTAAGTCGTCCTGTTTAAAAATCAATAACATGTTCGCGTTATCGCGTAGCAGATGTTTAGGAATTTTCGTATAAGACTGACAGAGATAGAAACTGTCTATAACGTGATGTCGTCCCATGCTGAAGAAATGACGCATCGGATTCTGATTGTCCATGCTGACGTCGTCAAACACGAAAATCGCGTTAGGGCGCGCTTCATCGGGCATCATGACGGACTCGTTTTCGCTAAAAGTTAAATATCCCATCCCTTTTACACGCTTCAGCGCTTCTTTCAAAAACGTATACTTCGGTTGATGAAGAGACCGGGAATAAATATAAATATTGACGAACTTCAACCCTTTGGGCTCCACCAACATGGAGAGCATCGCATTTGATTTGCCGGAACCGGAAGGCCCCACTATCAAGCACCTGATGGAGGATGGGAACAAACTGCTATGCTTAGCACCATCAACTTTTGCCCCAGAGTCCATGAGCAGCTCCTTTTCCAAATCGCGTACGGTTAACCTTTCACGTTGTCGCACGATTTTAATTCTTTTTTTTTTCGCTATATCCGGTAAGTAATATAAAATGGAGATTATGCTATAAATAAGCTTGTACGCATGATACAAAGTTATTCGTTCAAATGATCGTGCACGAAGGCGGAGGTGTCTTAAACAAGCTTATAGATAAACTACCTGTCGAACTACACCTTCCGGGGTATAAATTCTGCGGTCCCGGTACACGATTGGGACAAAGGTTAGCACGCGGAGATCCCGGCGTAAATCCCTTGGACGCCGCTTGTAAGGAGCACGATATCGCTTATTCGCGTCATCAGGACGTGAAATCGAGACATCTTGCGGACGCAGTTCTCGAACAAGGAGCCTGGAAGCGGGTTAAAGCAAAGGATTCCATGTTTCGGAGAAAGCAAACGCTTGGCTAGTGACCAACGTCATGAAAGCTAAAAGAAAACTTGGAATGGGGCTTGGAAGAGGAGGAGGCGGCGGCGGTAATAAACAATCTAAAGTCGCTTTTGGTAGGATCGTGAAAACCGGACTTAACGCCGTAAAAGGTGCTCAAGCGGAAACTATCGCGAAAGCTGCGAAAATAGCTGTGGGTGCGGCGAGAAGAGCCGTTAAAGAAGCAGGGGGTAGAAGATGTGTGAGACAATCTCGAGTAATTCCTATTCCAGGTGGGGCGGTAAAACAAGGTGGTCTACTTCCCTTATTGCCGGCAATTTTTGGAGGACTCGCTGCGCTTGGATCGCTGGCCGGAGGCGTATCTCAGGTGGTTAAAGCCGTGAAAGACGTAAAATCCGCTAAAGATCAATTGGCGGAAATGAAGGATCATAATAGGAGGATGGAGGGTATGCGATCGGAAGAGGTGGAAGTATGATTATAAAACACCGGTCGTCGTAAATCGTAAATCGGGCCTCGGTTTGTACTTGAGCAAGAAACCTAAAAGCGGCGGCAGAGGGCTCTATTTACGAAAAAAGCCGACAAAAAACTAATAAATTTGCCTCGGCGTCCTCTCACCAACATTGACATCTACAAATATGCCGCAGATATACTCCATGTTCGAGGCGTATTTATGCGCGATGGATTACCTTCGCGACCTTGGAAGAACGAAAGTGGAATAGTCAATTTGGATTCGACAATGGGGAAAGGAACGCATTGGGTGGCATACAGGAAACGCAACAACTTGATTGAATATTTTGACGGATTTGGAAATTTAAAGCCGCCGCGAGAACTTGTAAACTATTTCGGCAAAAATGCCGGAAACATGACCTACAACACGGAACGATATCAAAATTACAATTCCTACAACTGCGGACATCTGTTTGCAATTTCTGAGGAAATAAAAAGAGGGTATGTGACGCGTCCTCGTTTAATCATGTCCGAGACGTTCGCTTTAACGGGTACAGGCAGTTACCTGAGTACTAACTATTATCCACCGGTTGCCTTAAATGCCGACTACGAGTACACGTTAGGACTAATAGGTTACTGGACCTATAACGCTCCCGAAACATCTTTCCAGGCAATAATAAGATCTATTGGCGCAAACCGGGCGATAAAAAAACAGACAGCTACTCATAGCGGAGGGGGCATATGAAATAAATTCATTGAATGAGTACATATCGAAAAAATTGTCGCTGACCAATAATGAAACTCTCAAGCAGGAAGAACTATTTTCTCTGAAACCGAATACGAACACTTTAAAGTGTGAAATCAAAAGTAAATATGTCATTGATTTTCGCCCCGACGACTCTATCGGACGCATGCTCGGCTTCTCCCCCAAAGTTTTAGAAGCGAACGTATTACACGAATCGGATTTACCCGTTAAAATATCTCCGGCCAGTAGTATACGAATAAATTGTAATATAACTGGAGGCGCACATTATAACGACACCCCGGTACATACAATATACGAATTCGCGCTGGACGTGGAGCCGGGGGAACAAGTGAACGAAAAACCTACAAACGTAATATATCTCCCAGTAGTAGTTGCGGATCAAATAGATAATATCACGTTATTACTCACCAATCAAAACGGAGAACGATTAAATTTCGGACACGAAGACGCTACTATACGATTGGAGCTTAAAAAGAAAGAACGAGAGAAGAAATGGGGTTAGACTTCACTACTACTACTACTGGTAATAAAAATAATATGGTAATGAGAAAAACGGAGATGGATGAGGACATATCCCATTATAAAAGAGCGGCTCGCGCTCTACGCGTCACTAAACGATTAAAACCTCAAGACGTCCACTTTTTGAAATCTCTCGGATTTACAGTTCTGAAAGAAAGTGATGAGCAGTGAAAAATTAAACATATTCGACGACATCCGACTCGATGAGGATATTATCGAACAGAAATAGATCGCCCATACGCCCCCGACTCGAGCGGAAAACTTCAAATCTAGCAATGAAGTCACCATAACGGTGGAACAACGAAATTCGCTCGTCAGCATTTATGAGTTTCCTTTATGTGGAAGGACAAGTTGAAGTTGCGGACCCCACAAAACAATGTAATCTAGTCAACAACGCTATTTCCCATCTGTTCGAAGAGGTCAAATTAAGTCTGAACGATACCATGATCGAGTCTATACGAAGACCGGGAATTACCTCCACCATGAGGGATCTTGCAGCTTACAACAAGGACACCATTAAATCGCTCGAGATCGCTGGATGGGGTGCCGATCCCTTTACTCTTCCCATTTCCATCGAGAGTATGGACAAGAAGTTCTCATGCCTTATACCCTTATCATTGTGGTTTGGAATAGCCGAGGACTACAATAAGTTAATCGTATGGTCCAAAATGCAGTTAAGTTTGGTTCGTGCTCGTACAGACTCAAATTGTATTCAAAGCGCAGAAAGCGATGGGAACATTAGCCTCAGCAAAATAGAATGGCGAGTGCCCCACTTCAGGTTGAGCGACGCCGCCAAGTTACGACTCCTAAACAAAATCGACAAGGGCAAATTCATCACGATCCCTTTCCGAAAAAGAACCCTTAACATCATACCCGGGTTACGCAGCGGACGCGAGGATGTTATAGAATTGGGATCCGTGAAAGCCTTAGAGACCTCATCATGTAATCGTGGGATTTCAAGTGAACAAGGAAAATATTGCTAAAGAAAACGCGAGCACCTTCAATCACGCCAACATAAAAAATATCACGGTCTATATCGATTCGGTGGCTCACCCCAATAGACGCATGAACTTGGACTTTAATAAAAACTTATTTACGGAGGCGTACAGAAATTACTGCGACTTTCAGTCATCCTACTATGGAAACAACCCCCATTTCCCCCACCCTCTCATGAGTGACAGTGAATTTCTTAAATCCCCGCTCTACGTCATCGATCTATCGAATATCGAATATCGCACATCGTTCGCTAACAACACGTACGAGTACGTTTTATTACTTCACGACACCATAGTATCGTACGAACCAGTTACGAGCACCGTTACCACCCTGTAAATGATGATAATAGATTTGCAGGGCTTCGAAGCACCCCATTTTGTTCCGAAAGAAAGGGCCATTCCTGACGGAGAACGAACAGCTCATTATGTCTTTAAACCGCCATGTCCATTTCCTGAAATGACATTTTCGCAACAGACCACCGTCAACTGGCTCACCAGATATCATCACGGATTACGATGGTCCTTCGGTAATACGTATTTGCGAGAAATCGATAAAATCTTAAGTGTCGTCACGTCGCGAGACAACGCCATATATTGCAAGGGTAAAATTAAATCCGATTACCTGCGAAATCACACGACGTTGCCGGTGATAGACTTGGATGATCGGATGTCCGAATAAGAGTTCCTCTCCCGAAAAGATGGCTCCTCTACGCCACTGGAAACCACCATGTTTTTCACATATTCTCAATTGTCGGTGTGCCATTAATAATGTAAATCAAATATATTACGCACTGTCTCAAAATGACAAATTAACCAAACAAACAGAATAATTTCTTTTTTATTATTAGCTATAATTATTGTATTATTTATGTGTACTTAACTATGAATGAAATAAAAGATGATGTAATAAAATAGAGTAATGTTTTATATTTACATCTACAAAGTAAAGTTAGTAAACAATGTAAAAATAAATTAATACAGCCATCAATATTATGACAAGGGGCAAATACATTATTTGAAATTAACAAAACTTTAATAGTTCCATCCACCACACCTCCTCCTCCTACCGGTGACGAGGAATTCGTTATACTACACTAGTTTCCCTTGGCCGCTGGGGGGCTACAGCACTAGTCCACCCCTACCCCCTCGATCGAGGTCACGCGCAAAACCCATTTCAAATTAATCCGTTTCAACGCCCCACTGGATCGCTGGGCCGTCGCACCACTGGAACACCCCCCCACTCCCCACCCACCCACGTAACGCCCCGACAAATTTTTCAGATTAACCCGGGCCGCCAGACCACGTTCACGCGCACGGCGACATCTTGCGCCAAGTGTGACACAGCAACAACCCCTTTTTTCTTGCGCCAACGCCTCTTTCTCTCTTGACCACGACACGAGCCATGACATTTACTCTTTTTTCCGCCAACACACGCCCCACTGCGACATCTAGCGACGCATGCGACAACCTCTTTTACCCGGAAACTCGCTCCGACCAATCACGGACAAGCATCACATTCACCTTTTTCCCGCCTAAACACTCAACCCCACGCCCATGCCGACATCTAGCGGGAAGGACGACAAGTTTGATACACATAACCTCACTAAATTGTCCTGTCTTCAATAGGAAAATCCCATAAGAATAACATGGGGAGATTTGGGTTTGAACCGTTATTTACTTACTACTAACGGATGATTTTGTTCTCGGACGAATGCACTTTTAAAGGTGATGGAGAAGTCAATACCTGTAACTGCCGTTTCTGGGCCACCGAGAACCCGCATTGGTTAAGGGAACGCGAACACCAGCGTATTTGGAAGGTCAACGTTTGGTGCGGAATTATTCGGAAAGACCAAATAGTTGGACCTTATTTCATCGGCAGCAAAGTACGTAACTCTGCTACAAGATCTCCCCGGCCTTTTGGAAAATGTACCTCTCCAGCTACGTCAGGATATGTGGTTCCAGCAAGATGGATGCCTGGCTCATTTTATACAAAAAAACTATCGGTGATTGTGCGTGACATTCCCTCAGATAGTGATGATTCTGAGCTGTCAGATGACGATGAGAATGAAGGTAAAAATCTACCAATGCAATTTGAGAAAATATACCTAACTTTTATTTATATATTTTTTTTAGTAGAAATAGAAGTTGCTCAAAATGAGAGTGACGTGCAGCAAACTCAGGACATTGACGACTTTGAAGATGATGAAATTCTAGATGATGGAATACCAGACGATAAAGTATCAGACGAAGAAATATCAGACGATGAAATACCAGATGATATTCCTCTAAGTCAATTATTTCATCTTCCAGATAACACCAAATTGTATTTTCCTCAAAATGAGAAGATAACATGGAACGATTCACAAACTGTAAGAGATCCTCAACAAAATATATTTTTGGGACAACGTGATCTTCCAGAAGAAATCATTCAATTAAATGGCGCATATAATTTATTCAAATTTTTTTTTACGGACGAGTTTATTTCTCAAACTGTACAGCAGACATGTTTGTACAGCGCACAGAAAAGAATAAACAAACCAATTACAACCAACCCAAAAGAAATCGAGCAATTCTTTGGAATATTGGTTTGGATGTCCCTCATCAGACAACATTCAACACGCAGATACTGGTCTGCTAATACAAGAACGGCTCAAATCGCTGATGTCATGCCTTTAAACAGGTTTGAAGAACTAAAACGATTTCTTCATTTTTCCGACAACACAGTGGCTACCAAAAGTACTGATAAAATTATACCCGTACTGGAGCAAATAAAAGATGCCTGCCAAAAATACCCTTTGAAGAGAATCTCTCTTGTGACGAACAAATCATTCTTTTTAAGGGCAGAACTTCTCTGAAAACCTATAATCCGAAAAAGCCACACAAATGGGGTTATAAGATGTATGTTTTGTCTGGCGTAAGTGGTTTTAGTTCAAATTTTGAACTTTGTAGTAGTAAAGCTGACATAAACAGAATGCCAGGAGAACCTGATCTTGGAGCAGCAAGCAATATAATTGTTCGGCTATGTAGACCCATTCCCAGAAATGTTTACCATAAGGTATACTATGATAATTACTTCTCCAGCTTACACCTTCTATCTTACCTAGATAAGATGGGAATAAAGAGTGTAGCTACAGTAAGATCGAATCGCCTTAAGGGGCTAGAAACTGTATCAGAAAAAGAAATGAAAAAGAAAGGACGAGGTTCGCATATTGAAAAAACCGCTAATGTAAATGGTGTAAATGTTCATGCGGTCCAATGGTATGATAATCGGATAGTTTCCTTGATATCCACATTTTCCGGAACACATCCAGTTACCAATGTACAACGATTTTTCAAATCTGACAATTCTAAAAAGGATATCCAACGCCCTATAGTGTCAATATACAATATGCACATGGGTAGAGTCGATTTGCAGGACTCTCTTTTGGGATTGTATCCCATCAAACTAAAAAGCAGGAAATGGTACATGCGAATTTTTTGCCACATGATAGATGTGGTGATTGTTAATGCCTGGTTACTCTCTAGGCGGATTAATAAACAACTGAATAAAAACGAATACACCTCTCTCTTGGAATTCAAAACTACACTAGCACAAGATCTGTGTTGGGTCGGGAAAACAACAGAAAGAAAAAGAGGGCGCCCCAGTACCAGCACCCCCTCAAGTTCTCCCATTCCTATTACTCCAAAAAGAAGATGCATGGAACCCCGCCCAACGAACCAAATAAAATCCGACAATGTTGGTCATTGGCCATCCCATACTGCAAATAGAGAGAGATGTAAGCAACCGAAGTGTAAAGGAAAATCTCGCATAAAATGTGATAAATGTAAAGTGCATCTATGCCTAAACAAGGAAAATAACTGTTTTAACAAATTTCATTCTGCTTAGATTTTAAATAAATAAATATTTTTTACAAATACTTGGGTTTTATTTTTTAATTTTTTATAGTACCTACTTGGTGGTCATAATGTACCCATTTGGGAACACAACTTTTTTTTTCAAAATAATAAAAAAAAATTGAAAAACTATAATTTTCCTTATACCTTTTAGCATTTAACATCAAAACTGTCAAGAAAAAAATATTTTTTTTGGTGTAAAATAAATCATGCAATAGAGGGTTAATTATTAAATCGTTTAGTGTTTTTATGCCGGTTGTGGTAACTTTTATCAATACCTTCTCTATTCTTTCTAATTTATTAATTAACTGTAATAAGTTTAGAAGAATTTGGTAAATAATTAGATAACTGTTGCTACTTCTGGAAGTTACAAAACGCAATACATATAAAATTGAACATTAGGGACTCAATGTTCTAAAATTGAATGTGTATAGGTTACTCATCATAGTTGCTTTGATTACAGCCTATTTATAGTTTTGTTTTAATAAGTAGCACCAAAGGTGTCAAATGGGGAGAACAGGTACTGTTTTCTACAAAATCTTTTATTTTTTATTTTTGACAACAATCATTCGGCATGCAAAAATACATAAGACACCCTTATTAAAAGTCGATAAACCTAACCTTTTTCAAGATAATTCAATTTTTATGAAAAATCGAGTCCATATGAAGTTTTGGACACTTCCTACCATGTGGATTAAATTCACAGCATAGACTCAGGGAATCAAGGTAATAAAGAAAATGCATTAGACATTTGTGCGGAAATGTTTAGAGCGAACTGCGTTATAAATTCATCGAAGTCGTCGACTTCCATGTTTTCAGCAAGTGCATCGGTTCATCTTTTACCGCCCTATGTGATGTACAAATCAAATAACTTATGGTCAACTGAAGGACCAGAATATTGTAAATATAGCAATTCCAGATCAAGGTGGACTGACCAAAATCTCTTTAAAGGTTGGTTTTTAAAAGTTGCTTTACTGTATCTTAAGTCAAAACCAGAGCCTAGAGACCTGATGGGTGATAATCTCGCTAGCCACATTTGTAGTTCAAGAATGTGTGAAATATAAAATATAGATTCTTACTTGCAAATAATATTATCACTTTTAAAATAAATGCAATATCAGAGAAAAACATACAATTGGGTTTCAAAGCAATAGGATTATATCCATTGAATACACCAAAAGGTAACATCAATACTTCTACAAAACAAGCAGCATCCCTTCTATAGTCTCCAATTCATTAGGTCTGGTCCGGACATAATGACTATTTCAACGACTTGTCAAATGAGACAAATCGTATTAAGTAACATGAAGCATGTAGACTGTAAAACGTACGTTTGGCATGATTGGAATAAGGTCGCGAGATAAGTCTGAAGATTGCTCTGCGATGCATAATTTTCTAACTGATATAAGAACTGATATAAGTTGGTGTATGTGGTCCAGCTGAACGTCTTGTCATTCAGTTTTCGTCACAAATTCATTAATTTTGGAAAAGTTTTAAAAGATTTTCAAACATGTATCTTTGTCAGTGTTCTTGCCAATTCTTAAGTGAATTTATTAAACTATATCGTAGTTTGTCTCACTTGTGACTAGTAAACAGTGCAGTCTAAAGCGACCGGAATAAGAATGCCTGACACGCATACAAAGTCTTATTAAAAAATACAGAGGTTAACACGTTCGGTGCCGCTGGCTCTTACAAGAGCCCAAGGCCACGATACGCCAATGCCGCTGGCTCTTAAAAGAGCCGCTGTTAAATTCTGTTGTTATGCGGGATATTTCAGTCAGTGATGCCAGGTCTAGGGAAATTTCCCTAGATCTAGGGAATTTTTAACGCTTTAGGGAAAAAGGGAATTTTTCTCAAAAAAGGCCAAATTCTAGGGAAATTTAAAACAAACTCTCAAATCCATCATTTTTTAATAATTTTCACAATTTAAAAATCTCTACATAAAAAAATTACATGCTCATGTTTGTAGTAACATTTTGTTTAACCCTCTAACGAATAGTAGTAAAAGCAAGATTTAAAACAAATGTGGGTAAAACAGATCGCGTATTTGGTATACGTTTCTATAAACTTAAGCGCCAATTCTCAATTGCTTGAAGAGAAGTAGGTTTTTCCCCGACCAGCCCGAGGCTATAAATAGGGGTACCAATAATTTTCCTTTGCCGTTCATTTAACGCTCTGCTTTCGTTAGCGCATTTTACTTAGGGTTTTTATTCGCTCTTATATATTCTGTGCAAAATTTAAATTCAAAACAAATACCTAGTGAGTGTTGTTTTGTGACAATTTCCGGTGAGTACGTACCTATATATTTTATTAATGAACTTTTCTTCCGTTTTTCCACTTCACAACAGTGCATTATACCCTTTCGATATTTTTACTAAGACATTTAAAAAAAATAACAAATTTTGCAGTGGAATATCCAGTCAGACACAATCATGGCATCGACTTCAAGAGAGCCTCTGTCATCGCCGTCACCATCATCTTCAGAAGAAGCCAAATCTTTGTCTAAGAAAAGAAAGAAGAAATCGTACTCTCAAAAGTACCAGTCAAATTGGGAGCAGCAACCTGAGTTTAAGGGATGGCTTCAACCCAGTAAAAAAGGAATTACGCTTGCTCACTGCAAGTGCTGCAATAAAGACTTTGTATGTGGGAAGTCTGAAATAGAAAAACATTCGAAGGGAGTAGTAAAACTAAACCACTACTGCCTCATTTTCTTATGGGATTTAACATGGGCCTAAAAAAACTGGATTCACTCCGGTCTGAACTCGACCGATGACGTCATGAACTTTGTAACGAACTTTTGCAATTTGAAACAGGATGTAGCATCCGCTCCAAAATTTGAAACAGGATATAGCATCCGGTCCCAAGCATCCGGCCCGGTCCAGAAACAGGAAACGACATCCGACCCAAAATTTAACGAACTTTCGCATCCGCTCCAAAATTTCACATCGGACCATTTGTAACGGTCTTTTACATCCGCTCCAACATTTTAACAAATGTACCACCGAACTCGGGGTACACGTACCGCCGAGAGAACTCAAGCAGATTTAGAATAAAAAAGACGAGACAGGAAATACATCAGTTCATCACCAAGAATCATTGAAGCAACATCTCAAAGTTCAGTGAAGCGCTATAAGTAAGTATGATTTTTATTATTTATTTCGATTCTAATATGTTTTAATATTTTTTATTTCGATTCTAATATGGTTTAATATTTTTTATTTCGATTTTCAGTGAGTCAACATGATATGAGCGAGTTCCTGATAAAAAGAGCCGTCGACCAACCCAACGATAATGCGGTAGATAAATTTCCATCAGCGAAAAAACGAAAATATGAGCCGAAAGAAGTTCCGCAAGATCTGCAACTGATTTCCCAAAGAAGAGAGGGGATCTTTATGTTTCAGGTTCACGATAACCCCTGTCCTGATCCTTCCTTGGAACGCTGAGTTAACCTCCTCCCACCTTATTCTTTGCTTGCGAAGCTCTTTAGCTTGATAGCCCGCTCCCTGCACCTGCTGTTTAGCTTTCATGATTGTGCGGCATCCTAAAAAGTATTAATTAGAAAACTGTTAAAATTTACAAATAATATGCTTACCCTTCATCCGCCCTATAGCGGCTTCTACATGCCGTTTATGTCCTATATAACTCCCCTTTTTTGAGGGCGGCATTGAGTAGGCGGATGTTGGCCCCTGCCTGCTTAATCCAGGCCTCAAGCTCGGCAGGATTCTCTAAAACGAGCTTCATTGCCCGTTCAATGGTGTCAATCATTTGGGTTGAAGTCTCAATAATGGCGGCCATTTTTTCTTTAAAAAATATGAAGCCGTTTAACAAAATTAAAATAAATTAACAAAAATTAAAATAAATTAATAAAAATTTAACATACCTATCTCACTTCACAACACTTAAAAATTCACAAAGCACTGACAAGAGCACAAAGCACAAGATACTTCTAGGATAACTGGAGAAGAACTGATAAGTTTTCTGTAGGTGTGGTGCCTTTTTATACTAAATTGTTACCGTTGAACGGCTCGTAGTATTCAGAGTTACCAAATAATGCTATTAAAAGGAAAGAAAGGTTAAAGAAATAATACGGCAGTATTATAACACAAAATAAATCATATATTAATCCAAATATATATTTAACAGAGTTTGATAGTAGTTAGACAAAAGTTGGAAAAATAATGAGACAGAGTGTCCCGCGAGAAGCGCTTATATGTTAGGATGTCGGTTCCTCCTCCAGGCTGGTGCTGCGTCGTGGTTGGTCGGCCGGATTCTCCAATTGCAGGCTTCTGACGTCGAGGCGCACGTGGTCGTCGGTGACAATTCGCCCCCCCTCGGAGACGACGGCATGGCCTGCAAAGCGTCTTCTTCCGGGTGCGGTGGTGGTGATGCCGGAGGCGGTGTGCGAAGCGCTGGGCGTCGTGGTGCTGGCCGGATGTGGTCTGCGTGGTACTTCACCTGCTGTCCCCCTTTGTCGACCGTGTAGACCCTCCCGTCGAAGATGTTCCGGATGTTGTAGGGTCCCAACCATTTGGGCGCGAAGCCGGCGTGGATCTTCCGCTGCTCGTTGGATTGGATGTGGGCGCGTACCATGACATCCTCTCCTACCCGGGCGACTGGTGCGGTGGGCTGCCCCTGGTATCTCCGGTGATACCGAAGTTGGTTGGCGGTGGCTTCCCTCTGTCGGTCTTCGGCGGATGGCGGTTCCCGTTGTTCCGGAAGCTGTTGATCCCCTGGCTGAAGTGGCTCGTACCCGAACAGCAGCTTGGCAGGGCTCGATCGCGTGGCGGCGTTGGTCCGGAGGCGGAGGTCGTGGAGGACTCGGGGTAGATGGCGGACCCATTCGTCGTGGGGTTGTCCCTGAAGTCGCGTGCGGAGGGCCTTCTTGATCTCCTGGTAGCGTCGTTCGACCGGGTTGGCTCGGGGGTGGTAGATCGCCGTCGTGTGGTGGGTCGCGCCCCATCTTCTGCACGTGGTTCTCCAGAGGTCGCTGGTGAACTGGGTACCGTTGTCCGTGAGGATGACCTTCGGGTAGCCGAACCGATGAAAGACTTCCTCTTCCGCTAGTCGACACATGAACTGGCTGGTGGCGTCCCGCATCGCGAATGCCTCGACCCATCTCGTGAAGGCGTCCTCGATCACCAGGATGTATCTTCTTCCAGAAGCTGTTGGTGGATAGGGCCCCATGATGTCGATGTTGACGGTATGCCATGGTCGGGTTGGTTTTCGTGCCTGTAAATTAGCGTTAGTCTGTAACTTACCTCTTTTCACGGCGGCGCAGGTCACGCATTGTTGGACGTGGAGGGCGACGTTGCGAGCTAGTTCCGGCCAGCAGTATCTCCGGCGGATGGCGGTGTGGGTCTCGTCCCGGCCGGGGTGTCCACTGTCGTCGTGGTGTTGCTTGAGTACCTTTTCTCGGGCGGCGGGTGGTACGTACAGCGTCTGCGGATCGGTGTCGGTGGCGGCGCGATAAAGGTATCCCTCGAATTGCTCGTACGCGGATCGGATGCCTTCATCTTCGGGGGTGAAGGGGTTTCGCCAGCGTCTCAGGAATTCTTGCGTCTCTTCGTCCTGGTCTTGGGCCCGCTTGATCTCGTCGACGATGGTGGTCAGGGCGTGGAGCTCCGGTGAGGCTGGTCGCGCGTCGATTAGGGCGTCGTGGGTGGTCTCGTCCTCGGGGTCTCGCGATAGAACGTCCGCGAATTCGTTCTGGGTACCGCGGCAATGCTCCAGGTCGAAGTCGAATTCCTGTAAAAACAAAGCCCATCTGAGTAGTTTTGCCTTTTCCTCTTTGAACGATTGTAACCAGGTGAGGGCTTTACTGTCCGTCCGGACTTTAAAGCGTTTCCCTTCTAGTAGCGGTCGGTAGCGTCGGAGGGCCCATGTCAGGGCCAGGCACTCTTGCTCGTTGATGTGGTACCGCTGCTCTGTTGGTTTAAGGCGCGCGCTGTCGAAGCAGATAATCCTCTTGGTCCCGTCGTCGTTCTCCTGGTAGACTATGGCCCCGATGCCGATGGAGCTAGCGTCGGTCTGGACCACCAGGGGCTCGTTGGGGCGAGGATGGTGTAGCTGGAGCGGTTGGCTGCATGCGGTCTTCAGTCGATTGAATGCCCCCATGACTTCCGGTGTGATCTCCCACGTTTTCTTTGCCTGCAACAAATCGGTTAGTGGTGCCGCGATGGTCGCGAAGTCCGGGATGTATTGGCGGATCCATCCACAGACGCCAAGGAAACTCCGGAGTTTGTCCTTGTTGGTCGGTACGGGCAGCTGCCGGATCTGCTCTACGTGCTTCCGCTGGGGCGTGATGATTCCCGGGTGGATGGTGTGGCCGAGGAAGTCGAGGGACGCCTTTCCAAAGGCGCACTTCTTGATGGACAACCGGAGGCGGTGTTGCGATAGTCTCTCCAAGACTAAAGCGAGATGTCGGAAGTGGGTCTCGTAGTCGGAGCTGTAAACGATTATGTCATCGAGGTAGACCATGCAGAACTTACGGAGGTATCCTGCGAGAACTTCCTGGCTCATCAGGCGTTGGAACGTTGCCGGAGCGTTGCGGAGTCCGAAGGGCATGACCTTGAAGTGGTAGTGGCCTCCATCCGGGGTGCTGAAGGCGGTGAGCTGCTTGGATCCCTCGTCCATAGGGATTTGCCAGTAGCCGCTCTTCAAGTCCAGACGGGTGAACACTGCTGCATCCCCCAGGTCACGCAGGGTCTCTTGGATGATGGGCATCGGTGATGGCTCGCTGGTGGTGATCGCGTTCAGCTTGCGGTAGTCCACGCAGAACCGGGGTGTGCCGTCGGATTTCTTCACCAGGACCACCGGGCTGGAGTACGGCGATGTGGAAGCCTCGATGATGCCTTGGGACAGCATTTCTTCCACCTGTTCTTGGATGATCCGCTTCTTTTCATCCGACACGCGATAGGGGCGTTGGCAGACTGGCTTCCGTTCCGTCACGTCGATCTTATGCCTGGTGCTGCTCGTTGTCGTCATCCCCTGGGTGGTGTTGAAAGGCGCGGGGAAATCTGAAATTAAATTTTTAAACCGGGTTTGCGCGTCCGTTGGGAAACTGTGATCAATTTCCCCGATACTTATTGATTCCGTCTTAGGGGGTGGTTTGGTCCAGAAGACGGTCTTCCGTTCTCCGATTCCCAGGTACAGGCAGCCTCTGACGATGTCCACCGTCGCTTGCTGCTCTTGTAACCAAGGCATCCCCAGAATGCAGTCCTCTCGGAGGTCGCTGCTGACGACGAACTTGGCGGCGTGTTCGTATCCGGAGATGATGATGGCGAGTTCCGCTTCTGCGCTGCAGGACATCTTCTGGCTACCGCTAGCCAGTGGGAGTTTGGTGGCGATTTTCCGGGCTCCCGGGGCGAACTTCGCGTTGATGACATTGATGGAGGCGCCGGTGTCCACTAGCGCTCTGAAACAAATGCCATTATTCATGCTTACCTGAATCCTAGGTACCTGTATGCCGGGCATGGCGGTTAAGGAGGGAATATGCCGGCCTAATCCCTCCCGGCGTCGTTTCCCGAACTCCGTACGGGGCAGTCGCGGTGGAAGTGTCTTTCCGGGCAGAAGCGGCATTTCGGAAGTTGATCCGCGCTGATGAAGGGGTTGGTCGCCTTCTTGGTGGACTGGAGGGTGTCCGCGGTGGCGATGGCTGCGTCCGCTAGGTCTCGCACGCTGTTGAAGTGGCCGCTAAGGTAGACCGCTACCTCGGGACGGAGCAGCTTCCGTAGAAGGTGGATCTTGTCGGCTTCCCGCATACCTGGTGCTAGCTTCTGCAACAAAGACATCTTCCGGGTTAGGAAATCCGCGGTTACCTGACGGTCGGCCTGGGTCTTCGCGTATAACTCCTGGTACAGCTGGACGCGCTGAACGGGGGAGTCGTAGGTCCTACGTAGAAGCTCGAACAGCTGTTCCGGAGTCCTCGGCGGCTGCTTCTGGGCTAGGGCGCGTGCTGGCTCCCGCAGTTGGACCATGATGAGCCTCAGCTGGTCCGGGGATGTCGCGATGTTGGCAGTCATCTGGGCGATGAAGTCCTCCAGGTCTTCATCGTCGTGGCCGCCGTAGGTCGGTAGGGCTGGGTTGACTGCCGTCGGTGTCAGAGCGGTGAGCCGGTCCAGCAGGGCCGAGAAGAACGCCGAAGACGGGTCCATGGATGCTGCTGTCGGTTTTTTGTCCTCTGCCATCTCTCGTGTTGTCGATCGGGTGTTCACCATAGGCTGGGTCGTGGGTTGTTGTGTCTATCCAAACACACACTGTAGTTGGGCGCCAATTGTTACCGTTGAACGGCTCGTAGTATTCAGAGTTACCAAATAATGCTATTAAAAGGAAAGAAAGGTTAAAGAAATAATACGGCAGTATTATAACACAAAATAAATCATATATTAATCCAAATATATATTTAACAGAGTTTGATAGTAGTTAGACAAAAGTTGGAAAAATAATGAGACAGAGTGTCCCGCGAGAAGCGCTTATATGTTAGGATGTCGGTTCCTCCTCCAGGCTGGTGCTGCGTCGTGGTTGGTCGGCCGGATTCTCCAATTGCAGGCTTCTGACGTCGAGGCGCACGTGGTCGTCGGTGACAAAATCTGCCTGAGTTCTCTCGGCGGTACGTGTACCCCGAGTTCGGTGGTACATGTGTTAAAATGTTGAAGCGGATGTAAAAGACCGTTACAAATGGCAGGATGCGAAAGTTCGTTAAATTTTGGGCCGGATGTCGTTTCCCGTTTCTGGGCCGGATGCTTGGGACCGGATGCTACATCCTGTTTCAAATTTTGGAGCGGATGCTACATCCTGTTTCAAATTGCAAAAGTTCGTTACAAAGTTCATGACGTCATCGGTCGAGCTCAGACCGGAAGTGAATCCAGTTTTTTTAGGCCCATGTTAAATCCCATAAGAAAATGAGGCAGTAGTGATTTAGTTTTACTACTGAAGGGAAAGAATCATTTAAGTAAGGTGAAAAGTTTATTAAATCAACCAACATTAACTGCACTGCCCAGCGTCTCTAGAGCGAACTTATTGGCAACTAAAGTAAAAACCGCTGAAATTAAACTTGCGGCTTTTGTAATTGAACATAACATTTCCTTTAACACTATGGATCACCTAAGTGCACTTATACGCACAACGTTCAATGATTCAGAAATTGCCAAAAATGTAAAATGTAACAGAACAAAAACTAGGGCAATTATTACTAATGTAATAGGTAGTTATAGCAGCGATATTATTACTAAGGTATTACAAAAAGAAAAATTTTCACTTATAGTAGATGAATCTACCGATAAGGGCACGATTAAACATTTAGAATTAGTTGCTCGTTGTTTTTATGAGAATGATGCACAGGATTTTTTTTTTTTTGTTTAATACAGGTACCTATTGCCACAGCGGAAGCCCTATATGAAGCAATAACACGTTATTTTGAAAATCATAAAATTAATTATAGGAACAATTTAATTGGTTTTGCTTCGGATGGGGCCAACGTGATGATGGGTGCCCATAATTCATTAGCATCTAGATTGCAACAAGATATACCGCATTTATTTATTATGAAATGCGTTTGTCATTCATTTAACTTATGTGCAAATTATGCATGTGAAAAACTACCTAGAGTAGTTGAAGATATTGCCAGAGATGTGTACACATATCTACATTATAGTTTTAAGAGGCAAACTGAATTTAATGAGTTTCAAAAATTCTTAGATATAAAAACCTCACAAAATTTTACAATTATCACAAACCAGGTGGCTCTCTTTGCATTCAGTGGTTCAGAGATTAGTTGAGCAATATGATGCTTTAGTTTTATATTTTACAGACGCACATTTAAGTGAAAAAATTATAGCTGCGGAGACGATTTTAACTAGATTGCGAGATCCATCCATTAAAATGTACTTACACTTTTTGAATTATGTTCTGCCATATTTCACGAAACTGAATTTAGAAATGCAAGCGGAAAATATAAAAATTGATTCACTATATGATAAAATTGAAAATACATTCCGTTGTATAGCCGACTGTTATTTGAAAAAGGATTATTTGGACAAAACTCAGACCGAAGATATTCAATTTCGAAATCCGCATAACTTTATGGAAATTGGGCAGATTTATTTGGGTGCGAATGTTATGAGTTTAATTGCAAATAATACACACGGATTAGATGAACAAGGCTTGATGTTTGGAGTTTTATGTTGAAAGTTGTCGACAGCTATATGAAAGATTTAAATTTAGAGAACCTGAACCAGTGACATTAAAACTTTTAAAAATTATTTCGCCTCATGAGGTAATGAATAAAAAACACAATTCAATTGCGCCATTGGCCTCTAGGTTTCCAAACTTAATTAGGGATGAACAGTTAAATGAACTTGACAGAGAATGGCGGCAGTTGAAAAATTTTAATTTTTCTAAAGATTTTGAAAATTTGAACGTTAAGGAATTTTGGTTAAAATGTGCCAAATTAAAATTAGGTGATAATACACTTATGTTTGGTACACCCAAACGCAAAGAAAATGTCACCCCTATAAACTCGGGTCTCTACCGCCGTAATGAGTTTATGGCATATTGTAAATTATAACCGAGCGTGTTATTATCTAGGTAGACAGAACTTTCGATGAAATACTTAGGAAAAGTAAAACTTTCATCATGTGACCATTAAATTTCAAGAATATTGTTAAAACAACCAAAAAAATTTGTACGTTGACTTTTGCACTAATTTTTGTTTAAAGAAATTTTTTGATCAGTAGATACATTAACAGTAACTTGACTCACACAAAGATTTTTTCCGTAGTTTAGAATATGAGATTAAAATTCTCCTTTGAAGCTCTCCTCTTAAAAAGGATTAGGTATTCTGAGAAAATTTTACCTACTTTAAGACAACAATGAACTGCCTGTTTCCTAGATTATGAGTAAGCATGTAATATTCCTGGAAAACTCCTTATTCTACCCCCAAAAAGATACAGGAAATTTTAACGTTGCTCATTCATAAAAGCCCAGGGGCTAAGAGTACGATGTTCTAGTGTCTCTTTGAGTTGTTTAGTGAACAGATCAGCGTTTTGTGTGTAAATTTCCTATTATTTTCTTTTTATTTTAATACAAATCAAATATGCCACGATTACAACAACAGCGAGAATCTTCTTTAGAAACAAGAGGAATGATAATGGGGCTTGCTAAAGCTAGTGTTGTTCGCAGAGAAATTGCACAAAGAGTTGGTTTGTCGGTAAGTAACAAAAAAATTATACTCCTATTAGTTTCCATAGTGGAATAAATGTATCAAATAATAGCTGCAACTTGTTAACTTTGTTGAATTGTTGTCCATCATTTATTAAATTTAACTGACGTTTGTGAAATCGACCCTGAGTGAATACTGCAACTGAATAAATATTCTATTCAAAGTAGGAATAAATAAATAAATATAATTAGTAATTAATATAATTACATAAATATAATAAAATATTTGTATACAGATGAGACAAGTTCAACGATGGATTGCTCGAGGAAACGAAGTTGGAAATAATCCATTGCGAACAAGTCATCCGGGGAGGTCAAGAGTTACCACTAGGGACCAGGATGCTGCAATTGTAAATCTTTTACAAGAAAATCCCTTCACAACAACAATAACAATTAGAGAAACCGCAGGAGTTAATGCATCTGTTGACACCATACGAAGAAGACTGGGAGAAGCTGATTTGAAGTGTCGTACTCCCGCAAAAAAACCTGTGATTACTCCGCAACTTGCAGAAGCACGAGTCCAATTTTGCAGAGAAAATTTACAGAGGAACTGGGAAAACGTCATTTTCACAGATGAAAAAACGTTTTCATCGAGTAAAGACGTCCCTGTGAAAGTCTGGAGACTGAATGGGACTCGTTATGATAGAAGACATGTGGTTCCCAACCGAGCAAGTGGCCGAATTTCTGCAGGATGCTGGGGCTGGATGTCGAATACTGGGCCCGGAGAAGTTGTCCAGATCACTCCGCCAAATTTTAATGCCGCTTCATATGTAAGAGTTTTGGAAGAAGTGATGCTACCAACGGTGACGGCACTATATCCGTTGGATGAATTAGAGCAACCGATCGTTTTCGTACAGGATAATTGTCCAATTCATCGTGCACGAATTGTGGATAAATGGTTTGCTGATCATCCAGAATTTGAAACTTTGCGATGGCCAGCAAGATCACCGGATCTCAATCCGATAGAAAATTTATGGGGCAACATCGTGCGCGAATGGAAAAATGTTATCGGAGAAAATATCCAGGAAAGGACGGCGCAAGCCCTAATGGCAAATGTGCAACACGTGTGGGAGCACTTCCGGATGTCAAACATTTGCCAAAATGGTTGACAGTATGCCGAGACGCTTAACTGAGTGTATAGAAAACAATGGATATTACACTAAATATTAATAAAAATTATACATACTTAATCGAGCATTATCTAATAGTTTTTCCACTACTAACCTTAAAAAAGACAATTATTGGCATTGTTTGTGACTGCAGAAATTGATTTTCTTAACCCCTTGCCAGAAGCCTCTATTATATATATTATTGACCTAGGTTAATAATGAAAACAATGCTAAACCACCTGTCAGTCTATGCCTTCTATTAAAATAAATATTATAACATAAAAATTACATTTCTAACATAACCTAATTTTTTGTATGAAGGGTGTATTTTTAATAAATGATTACTTGAACTTATTATTTTGAACTTAAGATATATTATATTTAGTATCGGAAAGTAAATAGTATATATAATGAAAAAACAAAAGCTTATTAATTAGAAGCAAAATAATAGTTAATTGTACAGTTGTTATAATTTATGTTATTTACAATTCCTGAGGGAGTAGTGTGTGTTTCCTGTGTATTAGTTAAAAGAATGTTGATTTGTTAATAGTTAAATTGTATTTTAATAACGGTCGTAAAACAAGAATTCTACTGTTGAAAACAGAAGATGTGACTAAAACCAATTACACGTTTGACATCTCAAACACCAAGCGATGTTGCCAGCTTTACTCGCTGAAGAATTAACCGCTCAACATTTTTTAAAATAATTTAATGATCAGGATAACTTACATGTTAGTAGTGGAAAAAATTGTATATTAACCGCGGTTTAGACACGCAATTATACCACGCGTCTTAAATCCCTCGGCGCTACGCGCCTCGGGATTTAAAATCAACGCTAGGGCTATAATAGCGTACCGTCAACTGGGGTAACATTGTCCCTTTAAGGGTAACTTTGGCTCTCATGCAAAAAAATCATCATGGTAAAGTTCCTCATTAAAGGAAGCTAATTTCATTAATAACTTATGGAAACGATAGATGGCAGCACTAGCTTTACTTGAAGCCGGCTGTTAGTGATGGTTCATGTTTTGACCACTTCACAGTGCGACGCACATACCAAGTCAGCTGATCGCGCCATTGTTCAAGACTGCCAACTTCTGTGTGTGTTACAAGTTTGGAATGCTCCATTATAGCAGTGAGTATTTGGTTTAACACTTACATCTATATGCAAATAGACTACAAACATTGAATTATGATTTCTCTCTTACTAGTTTCCATGGCAACTGTTATTTAGTGTGGGGTAACTTTGTCCCACTTTATGGGGTTACTTTAGCCCAGGGCAAAGTTACCCCAATTAGATGTGCAGCAGTACCAACCTACTTTTTTTTATTATACCATCTCATTACCTGTGTCTTTAATATTAATATTTTAATTCTGTACTGTAATGCAGTTGTAAGTACCATGCAGTTTGTTGTTTAATGGAAACTAAGAACTATATTTTTCCCTCTCTGAAACTTGTTAATTTCAGACGACAATGGTTCGAAATTATAAGAAACGCCCCGGCTCAAGACACTATGTCAATTACACCCCTGACACGTTACAGGCATGCTTACAAGCAGTTCGTTCCCATCAAATGACCCAGCGTGAAGCAGAAGATCATTTTGGTATATCTAGATCGACAATCAAAAATAAATTAAAAGGAAATCATGGAAAAAATGTCGGTCGCTCCCGCGTATTTACAGAGGCTGAAGAAACTGCTTTTGAACAACATCTGATCAAATTAGCCGATTATGGATTCCCTGTAGATCACTCCGATTTTCGTATGGCGGTCAAAAGCTACTTGGACAAAAAAGGCGTGAAAGTTCCTTTATTTAAAGACAACCTACCTGGGTATGAGTGGACACGATCCTTTTTACAGCGGCATCACAATTTATCTGTCCGAATGAGTGCAAATATTAAGAAGGCTCGAGCACATCTTAGTGCAACTGATATTGAATCTTACATGGATCACCTGAAGGTTGCCATACAAGACATTCCACCTACTAGAATCTGGAATTACGATGAGACCAACCTAAGCAATGATCCTGGCAACAAAAAGGTCATATGCAAACGAGGGACTAAGTATCTTGAGAAAATTTGCAATTACAACAAGAGTTCCACGTCGGTGATGTTTTGTGGCAATGCCAGTGGCAAATGTCTTGCACCTTACGTTGTCTACAAAGCCGACCACATTTGGTCAACTTGGATGGAAAGCGGTCCTGAACATGCGCGGTATAACCGTTCGAAAAGTGGATGGTTTGATGGAACTTGTTTTGAAGATTGGTTTGAGTCGCAGTTTCTGTCAGAAGTGAGACATGAAGATGGGCCCGTAATTTTAATTGGTGACAACCTTTCTTCTCATATAAACAGTCGAGTTCTTCAGCTATGTGAACAACATAATATAAGATTTGTATGTTTACCGCCCAACACGACCCATATATCTCAACCTTTGGATGTAGCCTTTTTTGCCCCTATGAAACGATTGTGGCGGGAATTCTAACTAAATGGAAAGAATCTAAAGCTGGCTCAAAGTACCCAACCGTTCCCAAAGATTTATTCCCAACATTATTAAAGGAATTGATGAACAGCTTAGCGGAAAACAAGACGCAAAATCTGATTTCTGGATTTAGGAAATGCGGAATCTATCCTCTAAACAAACAAATGCTACTTGACCGTCTACCAGAAAAACTGACAGACGTTGACAAAAATATTGTAGGCGAGGCTTTTTTGGAACAATTAGACAAAAAAAGAGCAGATTATGTTGGCACTAGCAATCCGAAGAAAAGGAGGAAGAAACTGCAGGTTCCTGCAGGAAAAAGTATTTCTGTTGCTGATCTGGAAGCAGCAAGAAATACTCCTGCACCTTTAAAATCCAAACCTACCTACAGAACCTCTCTACAGAAACAACAACTTGATGACTTAAGTTTCTCTGATGAAGACTCTGATGTGCCCTTAGAATCAGATACAGTCAGCGAAACATTTTCCGACCTAGAAGAGGAAAGATCAACTACCTTGAACACTGACGCCAACCTACCAAAGGTTACACCTGCAGACGTTGCAGTTGAAGATTTTGTGATTGTTTTGTTTAATGGGGACAAATATCCTGGGAAAATTGTTAAGATTTCTCAAGCAGGACCCACCGTTGATTGTATGGAAAGACGATTCAAGTGTTGGCGGTGGCCAGAAAAAAAGGACGTAGAGATTTATAACTGGGAAGACGTCTTCTGTAAAATTAATCCTCCCAAAATGATTTCCAAGCGAAACCAGTTTGCAGTTCCAGAGCTGGATACTTTTGTTTAAATTGTTACCTATATATTTAACTAGTTACCTACCTACTGAATACTTATCCATTTAATCAATGTTTTTTACCTTTACATGGTTGCCTTAGCTTATGTTCTGTTTATTCAATCTTACTTTTCATTATTGTTACCTACTTGCAAAAAAAAGTAATAAATAATGTTTGACTTTTGACTGTTTTGTCTTATTTTTGCCCTAAAATGATCATTCCCAAGAAAATTTTTCTATGGAATTAGTCGCTAGGTTTTATAAGTTGGGATAACATTGGCCCAAGTCATAAAATACCTCTCTTTCTATGAGTTTCAGCAGTCGGGACAAAGTTACCCCAATAGTGGGTAACTTTGACCCATTTTTTTTTATTTTTTTTGAGGTATAGCGGACTACAAAAATCAAAGTACAGAATGCAATGTGAAAGTTTTATTTAAATCAAAGCTTAAGAAATATTTCATGGTCAATTTTTGCTTAAAGTGTTCTCAAAACTTTGCTCATTATAACAAAAACTTGTAAAAAGTGGGCCAATGTTACCCCAGTTGACGGTATGTCTAAACCTTGGGTAATAATATACTATTTTAAGCATATTATTATTTCTTACAAAAAAAACCTTTCAAAAACACCGAAAAAATGTAGGTAGCTGAATGTGAAACTCGCTCGGTTATAATTTACAATATGCCATAAACTCATTACGGCGGTAGAGACCCGAGTTTATAGGGGTGACATTTTCTTTGCGTTTGGCTGTACACTGTGCGATTTTGTTTTTAAAATGTTTACTTTACCGCATTCTAGTGCAACAGTAGAAAGGGTATTTTCACAAATAAACCTAAATAAAACTAAAATTCGCAATAGGTTAAACACCGAAACTCTAATGGAATTATGTTGAGTAAAAATCTGTTTAAAAAATCAAATTGTACCAATTTTGAAGTTGAACAAGAGTTGCTTGTAAAATTCAATGACAGTATGTATGCACAGGCAGATACATAAATCATTTTATTTAGTTTTTTGTTTGTTCTGTATATGTACCTAAATAGATTATATTATTGTTCATTATAGTGTTCTTTTCACATTTTTTTATATACAGTAGACTCCCGATTATCCGGATCCCGATTTAACGAAACGCCTGATTATCCGTAACGAACGGAAATTTTAGATTCGCCGTTTTAACCGAAACAAGTCTAGACCCAACTCCGTATTATCCGAAATTTGCCTGTGCAGTTCTTAGAATTAATAAAAATCTGGTTTTTATTCATTGCAGTTCTAACAAAAATGCATTGTGTGGTTTATTTGTTTAGTTTCGAGTTGCCATCACCATGAGCGATATAATAAAAGCCAAGAAGCGTAAACGTGTTGTTATCAGTGTTCAGGAAAAATTAATTGCAATTAAAAGACTCGATAAAGGAGAGTCACTGCAAAGTGTTGCCAAAAATTATAGTGTCGGGATAAGCACTGTTTGCGAATGGCGAAAAAACCGCAAAAAAATTGAACAATGGTGTAGTGTATTGACATCCCCCGCACCAGAACGAAAATCAATGAAAAAAGGGGAATACAATAAAATTGATGACGCACTATATTTATGGTTTACACAACAACGCGACCGAGGTATTCCAATCTCAGGCCCTATATTACAGCAAAAAGCAATTGAAATTGGTGAAAATCTTCCCGTACTCGAAGCTCCTGATACATTTACAGCAAGTGACGGTTGGCTATCGAGGTGGAAAAAACGCCATGGGATACGTCAACTGAATATCTGCGGCGAAAAATTATCTGCTAGTCAAGCTGAAGTTGAAAATTTCAAACAAAAAGTGAAGCTAATTATGGAAAAAGAGGAATATACGCCAGACCAAATTTATAATTGTGACGAAACTGGTCTATATTACAAGATGTTGCCATCGAAAACTTTAGCTGGGAAAAATGAACATGCTGCAGCCGGTTACAAAAAAAATAAGGACCGGGTAACAATTCTTGCTTGCGGTAATTTCTCAGGACGGCATAAGCTGCGATTGATGTGCATTGGCAAATCGGCGAAACCAAGGGCTTTTAAAAATATGCTGCCTAATGTTTTACCTGTTTATTACCAAAACCAAAAGAGTGCTTGGATGGACTCAACACTATGCAAAAAGTGGTTTTATGAAGAGTTTGTTCCTGGAGTTGAGAGGTTTTTAAAAAAAATGGTCAGCCTAGAAAAGCTCTTCTCCTAATAGACAATGCACCATCTCACGCAAGTGAAAATGAATTAAGAAGCAACAATATTAAAGTTATGTTTTTACCACCGAATGTAACAGCTTTAATCCAGCCTATGGATTAGAGAATTTTAAAAGGCATTACCGACGAAACTTACTCGAATCAGTTCTGGAGAAAGTAGAGGATGGTGGAGGACTCATGGATTGTTTAAAAGGAATAAATTTAAAAACGAAAAAATTAATTAAATTTAAATTTAAATTTAAAAGGAATAAAAAACGTTGTTTACTGGGCAGCAGATGCATGGAATAAAGTGAAAGGTTCAACACTGCAAAAGTCTTGGGCAAAGATCATGCAGCAGGAAGAGCTCCCCCCAGAAAATGAAGAAGAAGAGGAAGTTCCGCTTTATGAAATGGTAAAAAAGTTAGACGGATGTGAAAATATTGGCCAAGAAGAAGTTGAGGAATGGATAACATTTGACAACAAAGAACAAGAGGAACTCACAGACGTTGACCTTATTGAACTTATTAATGAAAGAGAACATGAAAAAAACAGTGACACTGAATCAGAAGGAAATGAAGAAGACGGAAAAAAAATTTCACATTTGGAAGCGTTCGATGCGTTAAATACAGCATTATTGTACGTAGAGCAACAGCCTGAGGCCACAGCGAGTGACATTTTACTTTTAACAAGGTGGAGAAACATTGCATCTAAAAACCGAATGAGTTTAAAACAATCGAAGATTGATTCTTTTTTTTTTTGAAGACATAAGAATATGTACTTAACATAAGATAAAGTCATAATTACATATACATATGTATTACAAATTATACATAATGTAATTACTTTAAGTAGGCTTTACATTAGGTGATTTATCACATGATTTGAGCACATGATCATATCACAAGCGATATTTTAGGTTTTACATTGTGTGATTTATCACACAGAAATTGTCATAAGACCTGTCACAACGAAAATCATATCGGTCACAGCTAAATTTACAGAATTAGAACGGTACCTATTTCCTGTGTGATATTATGTATGATAACCGATACAATCATAGCTCTATTTGACCGACCGTTATGTTGACACTGCGTTGACAGGTGAAGCGGTTACGCAGTGGATTGTATTTTTGCTAGTATTTTAGTGAAATCGTGTGAAAATGGCCAAAAAGGTAGGTATTCATCAATAAAATTGACTGCTATCATTGCACGTAAACAAGAATAAATAGTTACCGTAAAAAAAACAATGACTTCCACATAACCTCAAAGAAATTTGTTTAAAGAGTCAACAAGTGATAACGTATCATGACAAGTTGAACATCTTTTGGCCATACCCATCAGGTGTGTACAATAATTTTGTCATATGTATGTACATACTTCAGATCGAGTGGACGAAAGCAGCCACCAATTCCTTGATCGAAGTGTATGAAGGGCAGCCCTGCTTATATGATACGAAGCATAAATTTTATGCTAACAAACATGCAAGGAACGATGCCTTGCTGAAGATAACCGCCGAGCTGCAGAATGTAGACCCAACAATTCAAGTTGAAGACGTAAAGAAGAAACTAACCAGTCTCCGACAGCAATTTTCCCATGAGCGCTCCAAAGTACGGGTGACCCATTCAGGCATGGACACAGAGGACATGTATGAGCCCACTGTGTGGTGGTATGATAAACTGCTCTTTCTTACCCCCCACGTGAAAACAAGAAAAACCACCAGCACGTTAGATGCATCGGTAGGTGTTATTAAATTGTACCACTCGAATTCCACTTCTAGCTCTCTGTATCTGTGATTACAATGTTAGGTCGAGGACAACCTGGAGGTGGAAACCTGGGAAGGTGGAAACACTGGCGGATCTGACAGCAGTTCCATGTGCAGTGGGGCTGTGGAAACCCCAAAAACTGTGGCAAAAAAAAGAAAAAACGTCTGAAAGCGCGCAGGATCCCATTCTGAATGAAACGGTGACTACATTAAAGGTAACACTGCCACTTCAGTTGAGACATATAATGTTGAGTTTTACTATTATAGATGTTGGGAACCTCGTTGGGAAACAAACTAACTCCCACTGCGGGGTGGCAAGTATATAGCAACTATATTGCTAATGAATTGCAAGATATAGAGAATGAAGAGCTAGTCAATGACGCAAAACATGAAATAAATAATATTATTTATCAAACCCGAAAAAAATGGCTGCAGTTAAAAAACGCACAACAAAGCATGGCCTCCGTACCAGTCCAGTTCGTCACGATTGAACCTTCTAACATACAGAATGTTACCCTCGCTTGCAATATGTCAGAATCAAATGCATGATAGTATTAATTCATTGTACAGCATTCAGTTTATTATTACAGGGAACGAAATACAAATAAAGTCTATACATTAAGATTTAGGATATTAAAAATTGAATTTTTTTATAGCTTCCCATTGCCACGGTACAAAGCCTTCATTATTAAAATGCTGTATAAATTGCTTCCTAACAGCCAGAGGTTCATCCGCCGCTCTGTTCACAGTACATCGCTGTAAATTTGTCATGTAGACATTGGTTCGCCAATCACCTTGAGATAATGTTACCGCATTGGTATTTTCAACATCAATACTGTGCAGATAAAATTGTTTCCCATCTTTTCGTTTAATGTAATTATGCAGAGCGCAACAAGCTAAAGTAATGTCTTGCACCTTGCCAACATCCAAATTAATATCTCGTTGTAATATTTGAAATCGGTTAGCAAGTATTCCAAACGCATTTTCATTCGCATTGTTTCTTTGTCCAGTAGGTTTCATCATGCGCTTCGATAAGCGAAAAGCGTCATCAGCAACGATAACATAAGGAACTTTTCTTGTAGATTTAGGTAAAATAGCATCGTCTGGGAAATTAAGCAAGTTTCTTTCCACAGCCCTACCTAAGGAACTATTACTATAAACACCTCCATCACTAGCACGACCATTACATCCGATGTCTACATAAATAAAGTTGTAATCAGCATCTACTAGTGCCATTAATATGATACTGTGGAACTGCTTATAATTAAAGTAGAAGGAACCATCAGCTTTTTGTGCTCTAAAAGCTATATGCTTTCCATCGAGGGCACCCAAGCAATTGGGAAAATTCCACTCTTTCGTAAATCTATCAGCGATTGTTAACCATTCTTCCTTTGTAGTTGGTGTGCTCAGATATTCAGCTTTTAAAACGCTGTAAATGGCACTAACGGTTTCTGGAATGATGTTTGACAGCGAAGGCACCGAAATGCGAAACGAATAACTTAAACTGCGATAAGTTTCACCTGCTGCTAAAAACCTTAATGTCACCAGTAATATGGAACAATGGAAAAAAAAGTTTCATATAAAGAGGCACGGCTTCAGTTGCGTTCAATGTTTCACCTTGTTCTCGATGATATGCACTCTCGTAGATTAGTGTCTTGGCGTTTTATTAACGGTTCCACACTTTGCAGTAACTTATCGAATGTATTCCATGACATCCGACAAAAATTTCTGAAACTGGCTGGATCTTCATATTTGATTTCTTTAAATATAAGACTGGACATGCCACGGCCATAGTCTCGACGTTGTAGCCACTTCCGACTCCACAGACGTCTCCTCTTAGTTTTTTCTTTTTTATACAACAGTTTGCATCTTCGTCGTAATATTATCATGAGGCACATTGACATTGCAAGCATTAGTACAGTATCCTTCCCAATCATTTGTTTCATACGTTTTAACAACCACGAATATAACAATGTGTCCCCTAACCTCACATGTCACATTTTGAGTTGACATTTGACGTTCTCACATCATTACCGTGACACCTGATTTGTCACATGGTGTAAATGTAGAACGGTTCGACTCACAAGGATTGCAGTATCATGCGATTTCCATGTGGTACAATCATGTGCTAAACTCATATGATAAATCACCTAATGTAAAGTAGGCTTTAGGTATATATGTACATAATAGTATGTATTGTGTACTTATCTACATAACTTTTTTATAGAAATTTAATTTATTTTATGTAATGTAATATTATGTTCTATGTACGTTCATATACTGTACTTTTGCTTTTTTCTAATAAAACTCCGTATTAACCGAAATTTCGTTTATACGAAACGGCTCCGGTCCCGACTGTTTCGGATAATCGGGAGTCTACTGTATTATATTTTACATATTTTTTTATTATTTATATAAATTTGTATTGTATTTTGAACTTGTATTTTTTACTTTGTAATAATTTTCTTGCCGTTTTAAATACCTGTGGATAGGTAAGTAAGCAGCTCAGTATTTTTAATAATTTCATTGTGAAAAAATTAAGAGACGATCAGTTTATATTTGAAATAATGCAAAATATATGGATTACGTAATATTCAAAGTATTTTATTTTTGGTAAAGTTCTGTATGGGCGGGTTTTTTAAAAGCAAAAAAGTCTAGGGAAATCTAGGGAATTTTTTCGGTAAAGTTTAGGGAGAAATGTCTGAGACCACCATTGAACTATAAGATAAGACTGGAAGAAGCACGCAGATGGCGATTTAAGTTCTAACCCGGTCCGCCTTGTTAGAAAGAGTCAGTAGCTACCGCGTGGGCGAGCATCTTTGTTTTATGCACGTGGTGATACGGTGAAGACACGTATATTCGTTGTTTTTATCGTTGTATTTTAATTATTTACTACAAAGTGCTCCAGATAAAATGGTAAAGTTTTGTAGTGCTTATGGCTGTACCAATGAATGGAAACCTAATGGAGTTCACCGATTCCACAGGTAAGAATTTAGGTCATTTATAAACTGAATGTGAGGTTATAAAGTTATTTTACTTATTTCTTTAGACGTAGATTGTTTTAAATAATTACAGCATTGTGTAGTGAAGAAAGTAACATTTTTAATTATTACTTTTGACTTTGTCTTTTACAGATTTCCAATAAAACGGCCGGAAATTCTAAAACTGTGGATACAGGCAGTTCGTTTAGAAAATTTTAAGCCAAATGTAAACACAGTGCTATGTAATCAACACTTCACTGATAACAGCTATTTGGAATCGTCTCTGAAGAAAAATATTTTAAAGAAGGATGCTATTCCATCAATTTTTAAATTCCCGAAACACTTATGCAACAAGTCGCCAGTACAAAGAAAAATAGTTCGTCAACCTGCACTTTCGCCCAAAGAGGTGCAAGTAAGTTAAAGTTTTTATCTAGGTAGTTATGTACTTACTAACTTTTTTCTGTAACTATTGCAGCCATCAACTAGCTGCATGGAAACAGAAATTGCTGCAGGTGTTTCCCACCCATCCAACGTTGCCACACAAACATCTCCTAAGCGTTTAAAAAAATCGGTATCTGAGATAAAAATGAAACGTAGAATTAAAACTTTACAGCAACAATTAAAGAGGAGAGACCATAAAATTAGCAACATGAAAGACTTAATAAAACATTTAAAAATTAACGACAAGTGCCATACAAACTTAGAAGACGTTCTGATAAATAATTTTGAGGGATTTTCTTTAGAATTATTTAAAAGTGAAAGTGCAAATATCAATGCAAAAGCAACTCAAAGGCGGTACACTCAAGAAATGAAAGAATTTGCACTTACGCTTTACTTTTATTCCCCTAAAGCATATCGGTTTGTTCGTAGTAAACTTTGTTTGCCACATAGTGCAATGATACGAAAGTGGTTGTCATCTCGAGACTGTGAAGTGGGTTTTTTAACCGAAGTGTTTGACTTTTTAAAAGAAAAGGTTTCTACGTGCCATCATTTGCAAAATGTTGCATTAATGTTTGATGCTATGGCAATAAGGTCAGAATTAGTATTTGACAAGAAAAAAGACAAATATTCTGGTTACGTTGACTTTGGGGGAATTTCAAATGTTTGTAGCGAGGAAATGGCAACGGAAGCGTTAGTTTTTCGAGTCGTATCATATTCTCAAAAATTTAAATGTCCAATTGCTTATTTCTATATAAATAAAATAACTGCAACTGTACAAAGTCAGTTAATTTTATTGGCTATTCAAAAATTATATGAGGTTGGCATGGTTGTTCGCTCCATTACTTGTGATGGCCCATCTACAAATTTAAAAACATTAGAAATTTTAGGGTGTAATTTATCCCCAGAAAATATTGTACCAAAATTTAAGCATCCACAAAATGACAGTCAAATTTACTGTATTTTGGATCCCTGCCACATGTTAAAATTATGTAGGAATGCATTTGCTGAAGTTCCTATAACATCTCCTGCTGGCGAAATTTCGTTTAAATATGTGAAAAAATTGCATGACAAACAAGAAGAAGAGGATTTAAAATTAGCGAATCGCTTGTCGAGCCCTCATGTCAATTTTCATAACAAAAAAATGAATGTACGATTGGCTGCTCAAACAATAAGTAGCAGTGTGGCTAATGCCATTGATTTTTTAAGGCTATCTGGCCACCCTGATTTTATAGGCAGCGAGGCAACTACCGAATTTTTAAGATTTTTCGATAGAATTTTTGATTTTATGAATTCTAGGAGTATATTTGGAAAGGGTTACAAGTCTCCATTATATTTACCCTAATAGCACACAATGTTCGATGGACGTTCTTTTTATGTCCATATTAGGTACGTAGGTCCGAGGATGTAAATTGGACGTCTCATGTACACTCGCACGAGGACGTTTGTCAGAAGTACAAGAAAAGACGTCCAGATAACGATCGTTTTGGGTTCGCAGTAGGCCCTTGAGTCCCAGGACATGATATGGACGTCTAGCTTACGTTCATACGAGGACGTTTTTCAGAAGTACAACAAAAGACGTTCAGTGGACGTTCGAGTTGGATCCATAATAGGTCCTTCAATCTCACGACATGAAATGGACGTCCGGTGGACGTTCACAAGAGTACGTTTTTTAGAAGTACAACAAAAGACGTCTAGCGGACGTTCGATTTGGGTCCATAACAGGCCCTTGAGTCTCAAGACATGGTACGGACGTCTAGCTGACGTTCACATGAGGACGTTTTTCAGAAGTACAACAAAAGACGTCTAGTGGACGTTTGAGTTTGGATCCGTAATAGATCCTTCAATCTCACGGCATGAAATGGACGTCCGGTGGACGTTCACACGAGGACGGTTTTTAGAAGTACAACAAAAGATATCCACTAGAGGTTCGATTTAATGGTGGGTCTGTTAGTTCAAAGTCGTAAAATAGCCGTCTTGGACTTCAGATGAGGACGTTTTTTAGAAGTACAACAAAAGACGTCCAAGTGTCGTCTGTTACGAGGTTGAGGTGACGTTGACGAATAAGACGTGGACTTCTATGAATACACGTTTGTCTTACTGTTATTAAATATATAGTTCTATAAACAAAGAATTAGAACTATCATCGAATATCAGAAAATTGCTTCCATTGTATTTTAGTTAAATTATATTTTTTGTATTTTATGGAATATTCTTTAATATATATTAGTTTAAACTCATCAAAAAATATTTTCCTAATTTACAGCTATTTAAACATGTGACAGCACGTGTGTAACGTCAGTACACGCGGGTCATAATAGACGTACTACGCAAACTCAGTGCCATCGGGAAATCCCCGTAAAGCTATTATCAACCGCCATTCGAACGTTCTCGACGTTTTTCTTTGTCTTGCCGTTGCTTCTAGCTAATTATTTGATGTACGCTTGTTTTTAATGTGTATTTAATCAGTTTTCTACGTTACGTGCTTAATAGTGTAAATAGTGTAAAGTGCTACGGTGATTCTTTATTAAACAAGGTAAAATAATGTTTAAGAAAAAAAAAATTTTCAAAGCGTCATCAATATAGATGTGCCAATAATGCATTGAATTTATTTCTTGCTGGTGTTAATGCTTCTGCCTCTGGTTCTAGTGAATCTCCATCTGCACCTCCCACTGAATGTTCTCCAAATTCTCCCATAATTGAAGTAGAAGAGACAGCACTTCGAGAAACTTTTAGCCCCGATCTTTCATCTACTTCGAATTCTAATTTATCATTAATTTCATATACTGAAAGACTGGACTCTTCAGATAATGTTAATCTAAAGCAAGATTTGGATTCCGACACTATTAATAATACTTTAGAGGTTAACTTTTCCAGTCAGTTGTCGGAGTGGGCCTTATCATATAGAGTACCCCATAATGCACTGAATTCTTTATTAAAAATCTTAAACAGTATGCCTTCCCTTTCTTATTTACCATGTGATGCTAGAACACTGTTAAACTCTCCCAGAAAGATTCATGTAAAAAGTATCGAACCGGGTAAATACTATCACTTTGGTTTACAGAATGCTTTATTAAAGTTAATCGAAAACACTAACATACTAACAGTAATTCCAAATAAAACAATTCAGATCTGCGTGAATATTGATGGTATACCGATTTCTAAAAGCTCTGGGAGCCAATTTTATCCCATTTTATTTAATTTTTATTCTTGGCCAGAGCTTGTCGGTGTTATAGGTAGGTATTTATCATGGATATGAAAAGCCAAAAGATGCTAATGAATTTTTACTAGATTTTGTGACAGAGGCTGTAAATTTAATTAATAATGGCTTATTTTTTAATGGAATGACATATGCATTTGAAATTAAAGGATTAATTTGTGATGTCCCTGCAAAGTGTTTTGTTTTGTGTGTAATTGGTCACATGGGATATTTTAGTTGTTCTAAATGTCACATTAAAGGGGAATATCGCAATAATAGAATTTGTTTTCCAAATTCAGAAAATTTTCCTGAAAGAACAGATGACGAATTTAGAAATAAATTTGATTCAAAACATCATACTGGTACTTCTATACTGGAAAGAATACCAAGGTTTAATATGATTAAAAATGTTGTGTTAGACTATATGCACTTGATTTGTTTAGGCACAATGAGAAAATTACTTTTTTTGTGGTGTTTTGATATTCACTCTGGCAGTAAATTATCTAGAAGGGATTTGTCCAAAATATCGGAATTTCTTGTTTCTCAAAGGTGTTATATTCCTTGTGAATTTAAAAGAAAACCACGATCTCTTACTGACGTAAGGCGATGGAAAGCTGTTGAATTTCGGCAATTTTTGTTTTATACAGGCCCTATTATTTTAAAATCAGTTTTGACTTCTGATTTATACGATAATTTTTTGTCATTTTTTGTTGCTTGCTTGATATTATCAAACCAAAAGTACATGGTAAATAAAGATATAGCACAAGCTCTGTTTAATTATTTTGTTGATAGTTTTAAAACTTTATATGGTGCGCATAATGTATCGCATAATATTCACAATTTATTGCACATTACAAATGATGCTGAATATATGGGAGTAATTGACAAATTTAGTGCATTTCCTTTTGAAAATATGTTGCAAAAAATAAAAAATCTCCTTAGAAAGGGTGATAATCCATTATCTCAAGTTGTTAAAAGGATTTCTGAGATTAATGAATGTGACACTTATGTAGCCCACACTTTTAAAAATCATGATCTAATAACACACAACAAGATTCATTACAACGGGCCTTTAGTTCAGGACGCAGATTCACCACAATTCGAACAAGTTATTTTCAAAAAATTCAAACTAACAATTACTGAATCAAATAATTGTTGTGCCTTAAAAGATGGAAAAGTAGTTTCAATTCAGAACTTTGCTACTAAAAATGGTAAATTAGTAATAATCGGCTTTCAGTTTCGACAAAAAGAAGATTTATTTTCTCGTCCCTGTAAATCTTCTGATCTTGATATACATATTGTAAGTAACGCAGGACCGATTGAAATATTTCCGGTTGAAGATGTCTCTTTTAAATATGTTAAACTGTTTTATGAGAAAAATTATATTGTAATGCCACTTCTACATACAAATGAATAGGACTTTATTTCAGGGTGTTCTTGTAAAGGTGGGCATAGTATAATATAAAATAAATAATGAAAATTTCTTTATAACCGTAAATTTCATGATGTATTAATATTCCAGCATTAAATATAGTATTTGGTACCATGAAAGCATATTATAATCCTTGTATTTTATAAAATATCTACTTATTATATGATGTAACTGCTTGCTTTAGTAAATTATGATATATTTAATGCTAACTAACAATTATCAGAAAAATCAAATTAATTTAATTCTTAATTTTTAGTTGTTAATAGTCAATGAATTATGTAAACCTATCTGAGTAAACACTGTCTTAATTATTCTATTTAACAAATTGAAGATATACATATGCCTAGCTTTTATGAACCACCCTGTATAAAAGACAAAATATTTCCTAAATATGAAAAAAACTAAAAAAATTTTGACCGATCTAAACATTTTTTCAAAGAATTAAATGGTTTTAAGGTATTGAATTCATTACATAAGTATTTCCACACTGTTTTCTATGTTTGTTGTTTATACGTTATATCAGAATTGTGCGGTTTTTGTAATTTTTAGCTTAACTGACAGAATGGGTGAAGAAACAACAAATAGTTGGACTATAGTAAAATTTACACATGATGAAACTATTGAAGCCGTACCAACAAGATAGCTCAAAGACTCATACTGTTACTGGCCTAAGTATGAAAGTCAAAAGCTTAATAGAGCTATTAAAAACTGTGAACCTTTTTTACCAAACTGGGATCATTTTGAAGTAATCTTGTTTAGGAATGCAACATATGGTAAGAAATGATTGGTTTTATATATACATACAAGCTGTTTAGTTAAATTACGTCTCTTTAACAGCTGATTATACAAAAGCTAGAAATAAATGTAAAAAGGCAGAAGAAACGTCTGACTTAAATTCAGATAATGAGAAAAGGAGGATCAGGAGACCAATCAAGCTTACAAGCAGTAGTGAAAGTGAAAGTTCGGAAACCTGTAGTCCATTAAAACATAAAACAGAAGTTGTACCTCGCTGCCCAGTTTTTAAATTGAGCCATAGTAAGCAAAGATGGAACAGAAGATATTTTTCATAAAATACTTCAGATTTATTAATAATTTGGTGTAATTATGCAAAAAAAACTACCAACCTTCAATATACTCAGAGTAAATTGCGGTTAAAGTTTTATAATAAACTTTCATTTATAATAGTTAATATAACTTTGCGTGGTGGTTGCTGAGCTTATTTGTACATTAATAGTAGCCGTAGGGCTTGATAGATTTTATAAAATGAAGATTGCACAATGCCCATTTGAGGGTTGGTAGCTTTTTTTTGCATAGCTACGCCCAATTGTTCTTAACAGATTGATTATTGTAGATTAATTTGTTATTTTTGCTTTTGCAGGTGAAGCCTCTAGCAGAAACGCTCCTGTCAATGAACTTTGTTCTGAGTTTAATGCCACTAATAACAATGGTGATGTCACTAAAGACACTACTACCAGGGAGATATCAAAAATTCCAAGTAAGAACTTTTTAGAGAATTTTTTTATTTCTTAGATCACTACTTATCCCTAATTAGCCCATTTTTACTAAGATGGGCTAATTAGCAGGTTACTACCTGCTAAAATAATCTGTTTTGAGAGTGCCAATGTCAATACAATGTTGATAGATTTGTAACATATTTAAAACTATGTCATGTATTATCGATAATTTTGATACAGACCATAACAAGTTTATTATTTTTAGATGAAATGCAAGAGAATAAAATGCAAAAACAACAAACTGAAGGTACTTAAATACTTATATTACGTACTTGTTAAGCTATAGTCAATTTAACCTTTTATATTTATAATGAGTACAAATTGTTTTGTCTTGAACTTTCAAATATTTAAGTACTATTAGAAAAATTCATATTAAAAGTAAATTGAATTAATTTTATGACTATATTTTTATCAGTTTAGTAATAGTATATTAATATTTCATATCACTTTCCTCTCATTAGGTTCTAGCAGTACTTTATTGTGCTGTAATAGTTGTGGCTCGCATCAGAAAAATGCTCATGGTAATCTGCAGTATTAGTATTTTAGATTGTTGAGTAATAGAGATTTATTATTATTTTCAGAATATCTAAAGCAAATTATACGAAAGCTGAACATGATTGAAATAATAATCTCCGACTTGAAAAATGAAATAAGGGATATAAAAACCAATAAACCTAATGAAGAAATCGTAGAAAATATATGGGAAAACTTTAATTTACCCTTACTAAGTGAAAATGAACTTCTACAATTTGAACAGTTTCTGGGAGATCCCTTAAATATGCAAAAATCTGTAAGTAATATTTTTAAAAAACCTTCAAACACTAGAGCGTCAATAGAAAAACTCAAATTTCGATGGTATCCATGGCAACCAACAGTTTTTTGCATCTTTATATACATGGTTAGTTAAAAGTATGGAGACGGCGATTTATTGTCGTTAATATTCATTTTAGGAAATAATGATCAATATATAAGTTTTTTAGGAAATTTTTATCTACATTTGAGAATACTTGAAAATTTTTTTTTCAATTGTTTTTGAGTTACGCCTTTCCACATAATTTTTTTAAATGGGAACCTGTTAATTTTACGCTATCACTGGATAGAAAATCTTTTTCTCTTTACAATAGTATTAAAAAATTTTATTTTAATAACATTTTTTCAAGGAAACGCCGGTTCAAGTATTTACGAATATCTAAGGCTAAACTCGCCATTGCTAATTTTAACAGCAATAAATTGCATACAATTAGTGCATACAATTATTGCATGCAATTTGTTGCTGTTAATATTAGCAATGGCGAGTTTAATTTTAGATGTACCTACTATTTGTAAACACTTGAACCGGAGTTTTCTGGAAAAAATGTTATTAAAATGACATAAAATTTAAAAAGAAAATTTATCCTATTGTAAAGAGAAAAAAATGTTCTATCGAATGGTAGTGTAAAATCAACAGGTTCCCATTTAAAAAAAATTTCGAAAGGCGTAACTCAAAAACAATTGAAGAAAAAAAATTTTCAAGTATTCTCAAATGTAAATAAAAATTTCCTAAAAATCTTTTGTATTGAACATTATTTCCTAAAATGAATATTAACGACAATAAATCCATACTTTTAACTAACCCTGTATCTACTATTCATTTCCTAATGATCTAGGACAGCAAGGCTAATATGATGCTATTTTAAAATCAAAATATAATACAAAATATTTGTATTATTAAATATTCAAAGTGGGGAAATTATTTACAAAATATATCAAAGTGTGACGATATTAAAACCCACATTTATAAATGAGATGTGTATAATTCACAGGAGACTATCTCTAGCTGATGAGATCTAAAAAGGTCGAAACAGCTGTCCTAGAGTGTCTCCTGTGAATTATACACATCTCATTTATAAATGTGGGTTTTAATATTGTCACACTTGATATATGATGCTATTTATTCCTTTTTTTTAGTGTAAATGTGTATAAAATTATTTTATCCTATAAAATCATAAAAAATAGCATCATATTACCCTTGCTGTCCTAGATCATTATTAAACCAATAGTACAGATGTTACCTGAATATTAATAAGTGGAAAGTCTAAAAATAAAAGCGTTTTATACTTATTTTGCCTTGTATCGTATGATCTTAGTAAATTTGCTTTCTTGCATTGATTCTATCTTTTAATTCTACTTTCGTGCTATCTCTGCAATATAATTGCACTACACTCCATGTTGTACAATTAAAAAAAATCAATGAATTTATTGATATTATAAGTGAGCATTTGATATGCAGGGTGTCTATGTATTTTCTTATGCTCATTAGACATTAAAGAATATCATGATGTGTCATAACATCCTGCACATTATAGTTCTTCTATAATTCTTTCTTCTTTTTAGCACAAATTTATTAAAGATACCGAGTCTATTTTTATAGGTTGATCTGCTTTCCAAAGTTGGGGGAGACAATGTGGAAGAATTTGTAAAGAGAGCTTTAATACGATTGTTGACAAACCAGGTGCAAATGGAGTATAGTTGGCTAGGCTTGAAACATAAGAAGAACTTTTCTGCTCTAATGATGGCCACACTAATTAAAGGTTAGCTACTTTATTCATGTGTCATCATGATTTATAATATGATGTATAGGGTAGATTCTAACCAGTTATAGCATAGGGAGCTTGTTTATTATAGATTTCTATAAAGATTTAAATTTGTAATGAAAATTGGTACGTGTAAAAAAGTGCTATCGCAGTACCTCAATAGGAATCTAATGTATACTCCAGACCCTGTAAGTTCCGATGCACATCATCAATAATTTTTTCAAATTCTTTAAGGGCGGTTTTTTGTTGTAAACTTGACAGAAATAAATATAGGAGTGCTTGTTTTTAAAGGTTTTTTGAGTTATTATTTTGCACATGTAAATTTTACTGCAATCCAGTAAAATCATCTTATTTATTTCCATCTATTATATTTTGAATTTATATAGTCGAAATAAAACTGTAAAGGAATTAACTGCGTATGACTTTCATATTTGTCTTTCGACTTTGGTAATCCTGCTGTTTCTCGTTTGCTCGTTTACATATCGGTCTACAATCGATTTTCATTGTTTTCATTTGTGTTTTGGCGTTTGTTGGTGGTCGATGGTTATATTTTTGCGACTGTGCTTCGCGAGATAGTTTGTACACGTGTCTACATGTTGCATAACTATTAAAAACCGTTTTTCAAAACTAAATAATTCGTTATCTTGCGTAATTTCTTCGATTTGCACGAATATTAAAGTGAGGTTAGGATGACACCCCCCCCGCTTTTTTGACAGTCAAAGTAGCTAATATTCCCCCTTATTCTGTAACTTTTAATGATATCGTTGGCAGTCGTTACCAACCGATTGTCGTTAACTGAGCGACTGGTAACGAAAACGTGATTCTGTAAATTAAAACAATCGTTAGTAGACGAGAATGTCGTTGAAAATTTCTCGTTAGTGAACGACAGCCGCTTGGGTGTCGGTTGTGATCGTTAACTTCGATCAGTTCGATCAGATATGGCGCTGCAGAGAAATCGCTGGGTCTTAAGAGAATTTCTGGCAGAACTTGAACGAAGGCAAGTACTTACTCTAATTACTAATTAGTGAGCTATAATACCTAGGTATAAGTAGTTTGTATTGGTGCCAAATAGTATTTATCAATAACCGTGTGTAATACTGACGTTAGATATGTTTCACAGGCAACAAAGCAGAAGACTTTTGCAGAGAATTGCGCGATATGAGTGATCCATTTAGTACTCCTGAACAACAGTTCAGGAAGATGTATCGACTTAGTCGAGAAGCGGCTATGGATCTCTTCATGGAACTGGAAAATCACTTGGATGGAGGTAGGAGAACTACAAAAATTCCTGCAATTGTAAAGTTTATAATGGCTCTCCATTTCTTTGCTCATGGGAGCTATCAGAAGTCTGTGGGCAAAGATCAACACTGCAGGTTGTCACAGGGTGCAGTAAGCAGAAGTTTGCATGAAATAGTTGCAGCAATACTAGAACATTTAGGAAATCAGTATGTACGATTTCCTACAACCATGGAGGAAATAACTCGAGCTAAAGTGGGATTTTTTGAGAAGTTTGGTTTCCCAGGTGTTGTGGGGTGTGTTGACGGAACCCATATTAGAATATTTCCTCCACCAGCACACCATCCAGAACATCCAGGCCATCTGTTTATTAACCGAAGAAGCGTCCACACATTAAATTGTCAAATTGTTTGTGACTCAGACCTCAAAATTTTAAGCATAAACGCACGTTTTCCCGGGTCAGTTCATGATGCTGGAATTTGGATGACTAGTGATGTAAGACGTTTCTTAATGGATGAATATTATATTAATGGCAATCGCAGTACCTGGATGTTAGGTGATTCAGGATATCCGACGGAACCCGTTCTTTTAACACCTGTACTGGGAGCTGCACCAAATACACCAGAAGGACGTTATAACCAGGCGCACAAAACTATTAGAAACTGTGTAGAAAGATGCATAGGTAATTTAAAGGCGTATTGGCGCTGCCTATTGCAGCATCGTGTTTTACACTATACGCCCATCTATGCAGCACAGATTATTTACTGTTGTTGTATATTGCACAATATTCTCAAAATGAGAAATATTGTAGATGACGATTTAGTTATTGTGCTGGATGAACCCTTGGATGCTGACGGGCCTGCAGATATTGATAACAATCTACTAGAAGAGGGACGTGCAAGAAATAATATTATAGTGCAAAACTTTATGTAAACTTAGTATTACAATAAATCACTAAAAACGTAACATCAGTTCTCAGTATGCAGCAGGAAAACATCCCCCTTATACTTATAGGAAAAAACACAATTAAAGAATACTTAATACTAAAGCAACAACAGGTCACTTGTATAACAAAAACAAAAGGTATTTGTTGAGAGAACAAAAGGACAAATCAGTCTTCATCGGAAGACAAATTTAAATCAAAATCTACATGCTCATACTTTAATTTTAATTTTATTTCTGCCAGAAGCAGTTTTTTCTTCTCAATTTTCACAAGTTGTTTAAGGCTTGTGCCAATTTCCGTTAAAATTTGTTCCTCTGGATGATTCGTATTTGCTAAGTAACTTTGCAAACTACTTGTTAACGTTCTCCTTTTCTTTGTTACTGGTGTCTTAACTTCGTCAACAGTTTTGCTGGTTGGAGTAACGTTCTCAAAATTAACAGTGTTTGTTTCCGCATTGACAATATGGTTTAAACCATCATCATTTTGTGGAACAGTGTTTGCCAGGCCCAGTTCTGCTATCCCAGCTATACCTGTGACCGCCGCTTGACCGGTTATTGTTATTAGGCGTTGTTCCATGTCCGTCAGCGGTTTTTCGGGAGGTCCCCCCCCAGTCTGCTTTTGAGCCACCAGTAGTTGCCGTGCCTTTTTTCTTGTGGAATATTTCCACCCTGTAAATACCTGCAAAATTTTACAAATGTTCTGACGATTTTTATTGCATATTTTATTAGTGGTTACCTTTTTCCACTCCGGAATTGTTTTACGGGGGCCCCCGGAACTATTTAGCTTACTGCACAACCCTGTCCAAGCCTCTTCTACAATTTCAGGCACCTGTCCATTGTGGCTTTGTAGGGCTCGGCTTTTTTCCAGTTCGTCCAAGTACAGAGTAAATTGTTGCCTTGTTGTTTTTGCGCTGCGATGTACTTTTGCCTGCTCATCCATTTTCTAATACAATAATTAAGTAGCAATTTATCAAATATTATAAGTTATGGTCAGTTTACCCTTGTATAAAGCACAGTATAAAGTACCTATTGTATTATATTGTAGATTGTAGAGGTTATGTTAATTTGTTTTCTTCGGTTATTTTGGTCGCAAACCAGTAAAATTGACAGCTCAGCTGACATTTACGCGCTGTTGTCAGATGTATTTGTTGGTATTTGTGCTTGATGTTATCATTCACGCTTTTTCAAGGTCGTATCCAACGATAGTCGTTACAGAATAGCAAATTTAGTTATGTCGTTGACTTCCTCGTTACGAAAATTCTTAAAGACCATCGTTAACCAACGAGTCGTTCGTTAGCGATAATTTACAGAATAGGGGGGATTATCCTTAGTAAATTATTTTTAGGAAGAACGTAATAATGGTGCCCTAATCTTACCACTCACTGCAGTAAGAGAGGCAGGTACGTTTAAGAATGTTATACAATGGATATGTGTAGCCATGTAATTCAATTATAATTTTAATGGTTGTTTAAGAGCTGCAAATGCTCTTAACATCAACATTTGCACAATAAGTGGTATTTCTAAAGCATCAAGAAACAATCAGCTTGTGAGAAGTCCTAAACGGAAAAGAATACGCATGAATCCTGTTAGAAACATAAACAATTTTGACCAAGTAGCTATCTGTAATGTTGTTTATGAGATGCATCAAAAACGTTCGTATAAATAATTTGACTGTTCTCCAGTTCAAGTTCGCCACCCGCAACCGTACATGCTATATTTCACTCGATGCGTCTCATAGAGCTGAAGAATAGTGTTCATAGTAAAGTTGCAAGGGGGGGACAGTAGTTTTCGAGATAATCGCCAAAGACTTCTTTGGAAGATAAGCTAGGTATGTCGATTGTCATGGTGAAATGAACAAAAATAACTTCTTGAAGTGGTTTAAGCACCAACTGCTAAAGAATTTAGAAGAGCTTTTAATAATTACTTTAGACAACACCAGTTATAACCGATGTATTGAAAACAAGCCGCCCAATAAGGACAATAAAAAGCAGAGATACAAGAATGGCTACAGAAGATGAATATACCATTCGATGACCATCTTATTTCAGGCAGAATTGCTTCATATAATGGAACGGTAGCTTTAAGTTTATGTTTTAGTTAATTATATCTAATACATAATATTAATCTTCGCTGCAAAAAGGCTGACTTTGCAGTATGGTCACAGAGTACTCTTTCTTCCAGCATATCATTGCATCTATAAACCAATCGAAAACAATATATTAACAAAGACGAACAAACAATAAACAAGCAATGGGAGAAGGAAGTTCGATTTGATATTGATACCCAACCCCTTATAATACATGTCGGCGATTCGAACGATGACAGCAGCTGCTACGGCGATGGTGGTGAAGACGGTTAGAATTTAAATGTATTTTTGTAGATTTTAGAATAAATGTATATTTCTGTATATTGTTTGTTTATTATTATACTGTATCTTATTTGTCTTTTTAGAAATTAAATAAAATTATGTAGTTGTGTTATTTTAAGTATTTTCACAATATGCTACTTAGTTCAGTTACTTATGTTCAAAAAATCTTTTTATTTTGTTTTAATCGCTTTATTTTATCGTTTTACAAACTTAAACACATCTGGCGTTTTGTTAGTTCATGGTAAGGTACGTACTTCAGCAAAACAGACAAATAATTCTTGGAAATGCCTATTTAATCTTAACCTATCCTAATTCCAGTGACACCCAATAAGCTTTTGTAAATTATACGAATAGCCTTTTTCGCGTTTATTATTCATTTTTCTCTCTTACTTGTATAATAAAAATGGCTTATTCTTCTTTGCACTATTTGCATTTCAATTAATGATCCAAGTGCCATAACATCCTATATACATGTGCTAAATTGGTTGCATACACATAAGTAGTCATTCCACTCATGCAAATAATGTAAACATACTAATTTAATAATGTCATTTGAGGTTATGACGTAAGATGTGACGTGCATTGGAACTTACAGGATCTGGAGTATACAAGAAATAATGAAAAAAAGGGGTAAAAATAAAAACGCCATAAAAACCACTGATCTAAGATTTATATTTTTCAAATAAAACATCTGAATTTATATTGTATTCTTGGATTTTAAATAAAACCATTTATGGCTTTATTATTCCAGTGGTGCTCTTTTGGATGTTCTGTTAGTGACGTGGATGCAACCCGTGTAAGTGGTCCCATAACAATGAAAACTTGTGAAACTTTAACTAATCTTTGTATTTATATTATATTTCACCAAAACAATCAGTTGATATGCTTGTCGCCTACTAACAGAACATCTAAAAGGGTATTAACCATCCTGCTTAAGGCATAAATGGTGTTTTTCGATCTTGAATGTTTGTATTGATGAATGCTATCTACACAATAAGTATATTAATTATGTTTGCATTTGCTTTTAGGTGCTGCTTTCAAGCTTTTGCCAAATAGTTGCACCGAAAAAAAAAGTAAAAGACTCTTTCAAAAGATATTTGAAAAGAGCCCCTGAAAGGGCTAAATATGAAGATAGAAGGAGGAATTAGATTTTTTTTATCTTAATGATTGCTAATAGTTCTGTTTACTTTATATTTTATTTTTTATGTTGTTTTAATGCTGTATCTTTGCAATACTATGTAACAATTATATTATTCTAGAAAAAGGATTTATATTTGTTTAGAAACTGACTTTTACCGATTTCTAGCTAGTCTGATTCCTATCTAATTGGAAACAATCTCAAAGTTTTGCAATTTTGAGAGTTTGTAGATTTTGGTGTTTTGGATGAAATTCTAAAACTTGATTTTTCCAATCAAACCGCCTTTTAAATACTTTTCCACAGTACTGAAAAGTTTTTATAATTTCTTATGCATATGTTATAAAATAGATAATGTTTATATTGTGTTTAAAAAAAGGATATATACTGATTTAAAAACCTGTTGGAAGGTTTGAAAAATCTATTCAATTCAAATATTTATTTTACTACCTAAACCTACATGTTCACACGCACAAAATGTTCTATATACTAAAATTTAAAATTTGTCGTTACATGTGTGTCCCTGTTCATAGACTTGCTCCATGTAGGTCCCCTCGCCAAACCACATATATACTGTGTGATCATTTAAATTTCAGATTAATAAAAGACATCACTAAAATTTCCATGGGTTACTAGATCTGAAATTTAAATGATCACACAGTATCTATATATATAAAATTCTCGTGTCATGGTTTTAGTTACCATACTCTTCCGAAACGGCTTGACCGATTTTGATGAAACTTTATATGTATATTCAGTAGGTCTGAGAATAGGTTGTTATCTATTTTTTTATACCCCTAAGTGATAAGGGTGGTCCACCCCAAATTTCTTTTTTTTATTTTTTGGACAAAATTTTTTATTTTTATTTTTTTATGATGTGGCATTAAAAAATACATACAACCCTATATTTTCACCCTTTTACCATCAACCCCTATTTTGTAATAGCGATATTAGTAATTCAATAATTTTCAACCCCGGTCCATTCAACCCTGTAATTATTTATTCCTATATATAAAGTTATTAATTTATCATTATCATATATCATTTATCATATAGTTATCATTTTACTATTTCAGTGTTATTTTCAAATAAATTTATCATTAATTTGCAGGACTGTAATTATTTATTCCTATATATCGAGTGTTTTTTTTAATTTGACGTAGGCTGTGAATAGTCGATTGTGAATTATTTAAACACGTGAGTAATTTGAACGTTTTGACAATGACATTTATTAATACGATCAAGATCCGTTCACAATCAACAACCCATAGCCGCCTTCAACGTCAAATTTAAAAAACACTCAATATAAAGTTATTAATTTTGAGTGGAGTTCTCACGTTCAGTTAATTCAGTGATTTCATATAACCTCAAAAGTACTTGACATGTATCACGAGCTCACATCAATGATTTTTATTGTGTTACACGCATCAATTATTCAGTGTTTAAAATGTTTAAAAATAAATGTCCACCCGTGCGAAGCCGGGATGGGCCACTAGTATATGTATATATATATATATATATATATATATATATATATATATATATATATATATATATATATATATCTTGCTATACATGCGGCGTCCGATAATTGCCCAGTTGCATTAGATATGGCGTCCGGATCTATACGGCCTCCATATATGGACGCCATATAGGAGATCATTGCTATTGCCTTTTTCTGGCCCTATTCTAACCGTTGACAAAATTATAGCAGGACTTTATATCGCCTCTAATTTGAAAAAACTTGTATATTATAGTTCAGGGACTTGCCGTCACATCAAAGAGGGTGTCTCAGAGGGTGCGAATATACTCCGTGGTGTATACTTACATTTTATATGCTTACATTTTGTCGATAATACAGCGTCCGAAAAGTGGCAACGCTGAAGCACGTATTATTTCTATTTAAACGCAAATCACAGAGAAAAACCTATTTAGAGTACTAGTGTATATTTTTAAAATTCACTACATCCATTAAAATAATGATGGCAGAAACCGCGCGAAAAGCTATGAACGTGGCTCTTTAAAATAGCATAATGCAAAACTGCTCATTATCTTAGCTGCAATTACTTAAAGCTATTTTATAAAAACTTATCTAAAGAAAACCCTACCTTTTATAAGATTCAGGAAACATTTAATTTGGAACATTTATTCTTAATAATTAAAAGTTTTTAAAATAAAGATTTTGAGGATATATCAAAATACTCGTACAAAATACATGTCGTTATAAAACACAAAAACTATTACAATTTACGATACAGTTTAATTACATAAAAAAGAATATATGGTTAATTAAAAATAAATAAATGGTGATAAGATTGTATTATAAAAGCAAAAGGAAGAATAAATAAATAAATAATAAATTTAATACTCGAGCACGATGACTGGATTTTAATAATATTAAGTAACGTAAGCTGGTGATTGGTCGTTATCTTTGAAGAAGTGAATTTTTTAAAAATAAACCACGTTGCTAGGGGCACCGTAGGTTATAATGTAACATAAGAGTAAACAATCACTTTCCTTATTTAAAATGACCATAGTAAACATGATATTCCTATAGAGGTGTTGAATTAGTTATTTATGTATTAAGGGCATAAAGAGGCTTTTATAGCCAGAAGCGTTATTTCTAGCCCGAGGCATTAGCCGAGGGTTAGGAAAAGGCTGTAGGGCCATAAAAGCAAGTTATGCCCGCTATACATACACTATTTTATGCACAGATTGAGTTTTTATCTCAAATCTATTATTGCGTAAAAAATATAATTAAATGAGTACGTAGGTACATCAAGCAGCTGTGCGTATACTTATGTGCTTATACGAAGTACGTTACTATAGTTACTATTCCAAAATATTTAATTTCAGCTTATTTTCATTGGTGATAAGTTTACAAATTATATTAAGAACCAATCAAGCTCTACAAAAACAGCTCTGACATTTAATTGACATTTCTTTATTGCTCATCGGACTATAAAGAGGCCCCTGGGCCATAAAGAGACGATTATGTTTAGATGAGTCTAGCAATAATAGGCTAATTATAATGTATCTGTGCATAATAGTATATTACGTTATAAGTCCGGTAAACCCAAGTTTACAGTAGCGAGTTGAAAACGTTTCGGGACGAGGCGACGAAGGACAATTAAAGTCGACTTTAATATGGAATATTTTGTCCACAACGATTTGGGACTATATTTGTCAGCCTGCAACGAAGGAACAAAATAAACAAACATCTTGTAGGGAAGTCATTAAGTAGTAAAACACGATAATAACTTACCAATTCCTGAAAGTAGGCCAACATCACCGTCTCGTTTACCATTTTAATCTAGTTTTCAACTTCCAGTTTGAAAGAGAATTTCAAGAATTTGAAATTCTTTCTCATAATTTACTCTAGATTTTGTTGGCAATAAGTTTTCAGTGGCCCTTTTCGGTTTTTACAAAATACCTTCCGGAACATCAAACTTTTGCTCCATCATCGTCACCGAACAAAACGCATGTATGTAGTTGAGGCTAGTTTCAACTGTTTCGAAACAAATAGAGAAACGAATCTTAGCAGGACCAAGGTTACTATTTTTACGTGTTTATCATAATTTTATTATTATTAGATAAATTAAAATTAATTCTATATAATCTTGTGAAACATAAAATTTTGTATGCACCACGAGCGTTACTAGATGATAATGCCCATCGGGCGACTTCCAGCCCTCGGGTCCTTCAGGCCCTCGGGCTGGAACATCGTCGCCTTCCTTACATTATCATCATTCTAACGCCCTTGGTACATAAATAACTATTAAAACGCTACCCCAAACACGCTTAACTAGAGCTTAAATATAAATAATATCGAATATTAAGTAGATTCTTTAATTTAATGCACCACGTTTTTGCAAAAATCACTGATGTCTTGGAAACATTGGAACAATGAAGAGAAATATTTGATACCTAAATGTCATTTTTAAGGATACATTAAACTGCTTGACTATTGGATTTGTATTATAATAACAGACGAAAGCAGTGGCGTGCGGTCCATGGAAGCAATGCTTCCCTTAAGAATTTATTAAAAATAAAAACCAATGCTAACAAAAATATTTTTATAATATTATGGTTATCTTTTATTTAAATTTGTAATGTTTAATCAACTTAAAGCTCAATATCAATTCCGTACAGCAAAAAGTATAATTATTTAGATGATTATTTTAAATTAGGCTCATTAAACTAGCGCGGAAAGGTAATACCGATTCAAATGTGTTACATACACTGCATATAAGCACTGATTTCGTTGCTTATTGCACTTCTTCCCGTCGGCTGGCCAGGCGCGCTTTCGTTAGTGGGCGGGTACTTTGTACATCGTGGTAAAGTCACATTATTTTCAGTGTGCTCCATGCCCAAATGTTTATTTATTATAATTTGGTTAATTGTTCGATTTAGTGTTTGTTAAATGTTACTTAAGTAATGTAAATCTGCGAATGAGACTGCGTATTTCGGAACATTTTATTATTTCAATTTATATAAGTTGGGATTTTTTTAAAGACAAATAATTCTATTTGTTTGCTTTATATGCAAATTTAAAATTGCATTATCGTCATGACTGTAAATTCAGCTGTTTCGGTGGAAGGTTTCTAGTACTTCCGATACAACCGAATCGCGACGATTTTGTTGTTCAGTTTGTAAATTATTAGATTTTGTTCATGTGTACATTTTTGGAGGGAAATTATAAATTGTTGAGAAAGGCAGAGCAAAGCCAGAACTTTCAAATTTAACAACAAAGATTAAAACATGCACCAGGTATTTTGCTAAAAAAAGACCGGAACATCGAGCTGCATTATAAATACTATACTGGGGCCGCCGAATAGATATAGTACAAAAAAATCAAGGCAGCACAGATTGTTCTGATTGGTTGTATGTGAAAGTGACATTTACAATAAAACATTTTTGCATATGAATTGTTAATTCATTATAAATAATGTCACTTCCAGAGATGCTAGTATAAATAATATCCATACATTTTAAAAAATTGCAGTTTTATTAACTTAATAAAAATGTTATTAAAAGTTCGTGAGTAAGACAGTTTGACAGTAAACGAATTGATATCTTTTTGGTACAAGTAAACATGCCTTTCAATTTGAGCGGTATATTTGAATGCTACCAATAGAAAGGTTTTGTTAAAAAAGAGGGGGTAGTTGTAGGCGGTTTTAATTACTATATCTGTTCAGCGTCCCGAGTATAGTACTTTTTTTAAATAAAAAATAATTTTCAACAAATTCCATAAGTATAAAGTATAAAAGTTTTTTGAAAAACTTAACGCTTAAGCTTAATAATTGTAACACTGTTTTTTTCTTGTACCTAGCAGGGGCGGAGCCAGAGAATTATTTGGGCCGCATTTTTTGAAAATAATTGTTTTAAATAAATTAATAATAATTACTATACAAACATACGATATTTAATAAACATTAACTACTTTTACATTCAAAATTCGTTTAACTATAATATTAAAGTATATATCAAAACTTTGGGGGGGAAACTTCCACCGTGAATTCGCGCCTGTATCTAGGTATATTAAATTTAAAATCGTAGTTGCTTCCCTAGCCTAAATTTTCACCGCACGCCACTGGACAAAAGTTATAATCGGATAGAACTCTCCGCAGACAGGATGTATATGATCGATAGTTTAGGGAAGAAATTGTAAAATATTTTGAAAATAAAGATGCTTAAAGGTTGGGCAAATAATATTGTTATTAGAATAAATAGACATTATAAAGAAAGTAGATTACGAACTAGATGCCAAATAACATTTTTTACATATGACAACAAAAGTTAAGTAATTTGCACTTTTTTTCGGTATGGATTACATTTTATTCACAATAAATACCACAAACACTTATCGAATTGAATTTTTCAAAATAACTTTGACGTATGAAGCATATATTTTCGCTATCAGTCTGATATTTTCAAAGCATAATTGATTTTTGATCGTTCCAACGTTTCTAAGGTATAGGTTTTTTTTGCATAAACAGAAGTTTAATTTTCTTTACTTTTCCGATTACAATTAAAGTCTATCCGGTGCCAAAGGCATTATCCGATTCGTAGTTTTTTTCTTTACAGCACTCTAAGGAGTAAGGATATACAGTAAAGATATTAAAAAATCTTTACTGTAAAATAATTAGGAGAGATAATATTAAATCTCCATTATTATTGCTAGTAAATTAATTTATAGAAAATTTAGGTGTAAAAATAATCTGTAAGAAAATTTTGCAAATAATTACTTAATAAAGCTAGTTTAATAATTAATTAATTAATTATTAACTAATATTTAATAAAATAAATATTTTTATAAATATATTTATAAATAGAACTATTGAAATTAATCAAAAAATGGTACTAGTACTAACATTTAGACGTACTAACATTACTTAACATTAACATACTGTAGACTTCCCAAGAAAAAAATGTAGGAAAGACACTCGGAACGCATCGAACAGTCGCATTGTTACAAAAGAAGCGCCGGTTTTACTACTAAATAAAGCTGCAAACTTGTCAACACTGTCGGATGCTACTTCAACGGCAATTTGAAAATATGTATATTTTGGATGCTGCAAGCATGATCAAGTGAAAGGTGATATACACTCCGGAATCCACAAACACGAGATCATGAAAGGAATTCATAAAGCCAGCGATATAAAAAAAATTTAAAAACGTTATAGTTTTAAACCGATCCACATCTACGTATACCTATTAATATCAATATACTTTAAAAAGAAAACTGTATATTCTACTCCTTACGGTGGAAGCTACATGTCTGCGCTACCGCATGGACGCCATATGAATAGTGTGATGTATATATATATATATATATATATATATATATATATATATATATATATATATATATATATATATATTTTAGTTGATATTAATTTTTGTTAAGTTGAATAATGATTTTACATTAAATAATATTTAGAATGCAAATTCATATAGAAAAATTTATCATCGACTCTGCTGGGACTCTGTGGGAGAGATACCACCTAGACAGTGGAGGGTCCTGGGTTCGTGTCCCAGCAGAGTCGATGATAAATTTTTCTATATGAATTTGCATTCTAAATATTATTTAATATATATATATATATATATATATATATATATATATATATATATATATTGCTGTGGATGGTAGTTTCAAAATTTTGGAAAATTTTGTGAAAATATAAAATCTTTGTTAAATACTAACACTTTTGAAATATTTTTATCAACTTTTCCAGTTAAAAATAAATTTGAGTTATTTAATGGTGTGTCATTGATTATACAATCAATGTGTATACTTTTTAATAAGGTTAAATAATACATGTTTCTTTATTTATTATCAAATAGCTTACTCACCGATTACTTAAGTATACGTAACATCCAGTTGTTCGCAAGTTTGTTATGATGTAATTCAATTATGTATAATCCCAAATGTGTATATCGACGGGTTATGTGATTTTTTAAAGGTTTTTATTAATGTAAATGGATCGTTATTATTGCGTAAAAGTATTGTGTAATTAATGTGTAATAGATGTGTCACTTTTATAAAGTGTATTAATCTGCTATTATGTATTATATGTTGTAAATAGTGTGGTCATTGTATTAGATGATAAGGTGACGTCAAATTGTGTAATATAATTATGTAAATAGTCAATAGTATATAAGCTTAGAAAATAATAATTTAAAAACACTTCCTGACATAAAGCGACGCAGTAAAGTCGTGTTAAAGACAATAATAAAAATGTAAATGGACACTTACTGTTAAACGACGAAAGAGTAAAGATATTATAGTATATCAAGCGACAAAGTAAATTCGTGGCTGATAATATTGTAAAAATTTAAATAGTCTAGAATTAAATAGACAAGTTAAATTAGTTGGTGATTTGAATACGGCGAAGGTGTAATAAGTATAAATTGTAAAAGTGTATATGATTATAAAGAATCACCTTTAAGATAAATTACTTGCTAAAGTTAGGCAAGATAATAAATCAACGTTAAAACCATAAACGGGTGTTTTATTTAATTAAACACAAAAACAACTATAAGTATTCTACGAAAAAGGGAAATTGAACCCGCAGTTAATAAACAAAAGTGAGTTCCAAAGTCAAGTGTGTGGATGAGATTATATGGAAAATCCATGCAAAAGGAAGAAAGTCATTCCTGAATTGGAAACCAGCCCTGGGTCAACATAAAGTGATCTACTCTGCCTATGGTTTGGGAAAGAGGACATCTATACTAAAAGAAAAAAAAGAAGTATTATAAAAAGGTAGGAAGTTATTTCCTTTTTGTATTGGCATTTGCTGAAGAAAAGACTATCGTTTGTAAAATGTAGTAAAGTGATTTGAACAATTTAGTAATAGTTAAAATTAATTAAGATTTCAATTTTAAAAGTGATTTCAAATTTCAATTTGTATATTTTTTATACCACAAGAAACCACATTCACCCTGATATGAGTCTTTATTAAATATAATTCTGTTAATTTAAGTTATTTAACTGGCGCCCAACTCTCTTACGTAAACTTGAGTTAATCAAGAACTAACGTAACATTAATTTTATATAACCATTGCATTATTAAATCTATTAAAAGGTAATTTCAAATCATATTAGAATTTATAAAAGAGGGAAGTTGAGAAGCATTTCCAAAGTTCACAGTCATTTTAAAAAATCAATTTAATTATAAAGTAATTATCTACGATCGAACGGCAATTATTCACAGTTTCAAAATATATAATAAAATTATTAAAAATAATTTATTATTTTAATTATCCAATATTACAGCATTTATATATGGCGACCGGCAACGTGGGGCTTTTGTGGTACATATACCATTTGTGGTACATATAACCTTTTGTGGTTTATATAATCTTTTGAAAAATAGTAGGCTTATAGTAGCTTTTAATAGATTATTTGACTTTTGATATTATTTAGTTTTTGTAGGTTATTTTGCTTATAGTAATAGTTAGCTTGTTATGATTATAATAGCATAATTAAAAGAAATAGAAAAGATTTTTAGTGGTTAATGTATGACGTCAGTTAAAAATATATATTCTGCCGCGGAAAGTAATTTAGTATTAAAAAAGAAGTATACAGATAAAGAATTAGTTGTGTCTGAGAAGCAGAAAGCTTTAACCAGTTCAGTAATGGAGGGGAACGGCGAAGAAGGCAAGCCAGCGCAATCTGAACTATCACAACTTATAGCACTTATGCAGGATATGAATGCTAAATTCGATGCTAGATTCGATAAACAATCTGAAGAAAGAAAAAAAAAAGGGAACAAGACAAAGAAGAACTGAATACAAAATTTGACAAACAGTCCAAAGATCAAGAGAAACGTGATAAAGAAATGAAAGAAGAAATAAAAATTGTATCGGAGACAATAAAACAAGAACTAAAAGATAATACTGAGACGATTAAGAAAGAGATAGAAGCGCTAAAAGTAGACAATGAAAAAAAGTTTATAGAATTAGAACAAAAACATGAATCCGTTTTACAAGAGATAACTAAAGTTAAAGGAATTCAAGATACGCATCTAGTATATTTTAAAAATAAGATAGGCGAAGTTCAAGGAAATTGCATTCAAAGATCCGAATGTATAGAAGAGGATATGAAACAAATTACTGTTCAGGTTAATGAATTAAAAAATATCCATACTGAATCAAGTTTAGGACAACCTTCATTCGCACCTAATTTGTTACCATCTTTGAATGAACAAATTAGTAATAATGATGAAGTAAATTCAACAGACTTAGGGAAAGTATATGTAGGAAATAATATGGATAAAACTGTAGAAGATGAGTTAGCAACGATAGATGTAAATTGTAATATTAATAAAGACGAAATTTCAGAGGAGGAAAAAATTGTCAACGTAGTTTATAGTAGAAGAGATAAGAAAGAGTTTAGTAAAAGTAAACAAATTAGGAATAAAAAAGGAAAATTAAAATACAGACTAAAGAAAAACAGAAGGAAAATTATGTTAAGTAATTTAAAGGCAGAAGGTAAAAATAGAAAGTTTCATAAAGATTATAGGAAAAAGATTAGATTTACAAATAAATTTTGGAAAAGACGAATTTTACCAATTAGTAATTTTCATCTAACGAACTATAAAAGCAGAAGAAAGAAATAAAGATCTTTGTAGAATATTATTTTAATTAGAATTTACATAACCATTTGTGACAAGAAACCCAGACATGACGTAATTTAAAATGATTCAGACTTAAGATAACTGATTTGACTTTATGTAACCGATATGACTAACAGGCTTATGGAATTTTATACTCAATTAGGATTTATGTATTATGTTATTAAAAATGAAAGAGGGAAAGTGTATGAATAAATTGAAAATTAAAGTTTAGATGAAAATTGAAATGTTTATAGGGGAAAATGGGGATTAGAAAATGATATTAAAATAAAATTATGATTGAAAGAAGAAAATAATGATAGGATATAAAGGTGTATTGAATAATGATTTTAGAAAAATTAAAAATTATGGAAAGATGAGAAGATAAGAGATTATGAAGGTGAATATAGATTGATTGATTATGATTAGTATAAATCTTCTCTTGAAAATAAAAATAAAAGTAGGATTGAGGTTAGATACAATGGAGATTATGATTGAAATTTGATATTGATGAGTTAAAGATTAGTAAATTTATTACTAAAATGAATTAGGAAATTTTATATTATGTCGATATCAGCAAAAGAATTATGAAATAATTAGAGGAATAGGATGGAGATGAGATTGGGATGGATTGATAAGCTATAATTATTGTTGTATATAGTGTAAATAGTTTAGTTAGCAGATTTAGAATAGAGCAAGTTTATTGGGATAAAAGATTAAAATACAAAAAGATTTTTGGTGTTTAAAAATATAAAATTATTTATTTGTATAACTTTTTGTTATTATGGTTGTTTTAACTTATATTGTGTTTAAAAGTAAAATTGCATATTTCAATTTTATTTGAAACAGGAGGGGATAAATGCTGTGGATGGTAGTTTCAAAATTTTGGAAAATTTTGAAAATTTTGTGAAAATATAAAATCTTTGTTAAATACTAACACTTTTGAAATATTTTTATCAACTTTTCCAGTTAAAAATAAATTTGAGTTATTTAATGGTGTGTCATTGATTATACAATCAATGTGTATACTTTTTAATAAGGTTAAATAATACATGTTTCTTTATTTATTATCAAATAGCTTACTCACCGATTACTTAAGTATACGTAACATCCAGTTGTTCGCAAGTTTGTTATGATGTAATTCAATTATGTATAATCCCAAATGTGTATATCGACGGGTTATGTGATTTTTTAAAGGTTTTTATTAATGTAAATGGATCGTTATTATTGCGTAAAAGTATTGTGTAATTAATGTGTAATAGATGTGTCACTTTTATAAAGTGTATTAATCTGCTATTATGTATTATATGTTGTAAATAGTGTGGTCATTGTATTAGATGATAAGGTGACGTCAAATTGTGTAATATAATTATGTAAATAGTCAATAGTATATAAGCTTAGAAAATAATAATTTAAAAACACTTCCTGACATAAAGCGACGCAGTAAAGTCGTGTTAAAGACAATAATAAAAATGTAAATGGACACTTACTGTTAAACGACGAAAGAGTAAAGATATTATAGTATATCAAGCGACAAAGTAAATTCGTGGCTGATAATATTGTAAAAATTTAAATAGTCTAGAATTAAATAGACAAGTTAAATTAGTTGGTGATTTGAATACGGCGAAGGTGTAATAAGTATAAATTGTAAAAGTGTATATGATTATAAAGAATCACCTTTAAGATAAATTACTTGCTAAAGTTAGGCAAGATAATAAATCAACGTTAAAACCATAAACGGGTGTTTTATTTAATTAAACACAAAAACAACTATAAGTATTCTACGAAAAAGGGAAATTGAACCCGCAGTTAATAAACAAAAGTGAGTTCCAAAGTCAAGTGTGTGGATGAGATTATATGGAAAATCCATGCAAAAGGAAGAAAGTCATTCCTGAATTGGAAACCAGCCCTGGGTCAACATAAAGTGATCTACTCTGCCTATGGTTTGGGAAAGAGGACATCTATACTAAAAGAAAAAAAAGAAGTATTATAAAAAGGTAGGAAGTTATTTCCTTTTTGTATTGGCATTTGCTGAAGAAAAGACTATCGTTTGTAAAATGTAGTAAAGTGATTTGAACAATTTAGTAATAGTTAAAATTAATTAAGATTTCAATTTTAAAAGTGATTTCAAATTTCAATTTGTATATTTTTTATACCACAAGAAACCACATTCACCCTGATATGAGTCTTTATTAAATATAATTCTGTTAATTTAAGTTATTTAACTGGCGCCCAACTCTCTTACGTAAACTTGAGTTAATCAAGAACTAACGTAACATTAATTTTATATAACCATTGCATTATTAAATCTATTAAAAGGTAATTTCAAATCATATTAGAATTTATAAAAGAGGGAAGTTGAGAAGCATTTCCAAAGTTCACAGTCATTTTAAAAAATCAATTTAATTATAAAGTAATTATCTACGATCGAACGGCAATTATTCACAGTTTCAAAATATATAATAAATTTTTTTTAAAATCATATTTATTTTTAATTAACCAATATCACAGCAATATATATATATATATATATATATATATATATATATATATATATATATATATATATATATATATATATATATATATATATATATATATATATATATACACATTAGGCGGCATTACCAAGCCTAAAACAGAGTGTTCTCCTATCTATACGAAGCCCGGCACCAACTTACGCAGCCCGGTTCTGGGCTTCGTAAATTTTATGTGTATAATAGTGTTTTCTTGATTAAGCATCATCAGGAGATGCGGAATCTCGATTTTCGAAATGGCGGGTAAAGACCGTCATATATCTCAAAATACACACGTTTAGTTCAAGGGAAATAAATATAGGGGGCCAACGATCGGTGTTGTATATATACTGTAGACATCAAACTGACCTTACGCGCGATGCAAATTACACGCATTATACGAGTCCCAGTGATCTGGCAATGGGGCTTGAAAGTCAAGTGTTTGGATTATTGATTTTTCTATTTAACTTCACACATTTTTATACCATAAGAGTGGTTAACGTATGTAGGGGGACTGGTTCCCGCGCAAATTCGTTTACTGCTTATTTGTACATTTGCACACATTTAATATTGATTTTTGTAACAAACTTGTATTTTCTTTAAAATTATTTCCTAAGTTTCCGTTTCTTCATGAAAATGTTTAATTTATTATTATATTAATTTGGTAGTTTGTATAGCTATTTATTATAAAAACAAAACCCACACTATAGTATTTGTAGTTGCAGATAGGGAATTTTTAAAATTTCTAATTATACATTTTATATTTTCGTTGATTTTTTGGTGATATTAGATACATATTTTATTTCTTGAACAATATCTCTCATAAAATAGGGTGATCCAGGCTTTTTGTAAGAATTCTACAATAATTAGTTATAATTAGCTACGTAGATTTTTCGCTGTAATTAACTTTTTAAATAATAAAGTGAAGATTGAAATGTTTTTATTTGAAAAAAATACCTGATAATTTATGAAAATTGGTAAATGGGTAATTATGAAATAAAATTGAAGAAACTACACGCAATTTGTTTCAAAGATTGATTACAAAATAATGGGTCATGTGAATAAAATGTAAGGTGTTTTTACTATTAATAAAAGATAACAGTTATGATTTTTAATGATTAAGAATAAAATAGATGTATGTATAGTAAAATAAAAGCTTTTGCCACATCTTATTCGCATTAATTACATTTTAGATTTCAGATCATGTTCTACATGCGTGATTAAATGAATATTAAGTTACCTAGGAAATCGCCTTTTGCGCACCGATTTTGATGATTTTTTTAAATTGTAGGTAATCGACTATATTTCAAAGTCTAAATGTTAGATTTGTCCGCTAATGCCCTGTTTAATTGTTGTTAACAAATTTTTATTTTTTCCATAACTGGCTAATTAATAATTAAATATTTTTTATTATAATTGAATAAAGTTGGCTACTTATAGGTTTTTAGGGTCGTAGATTACGAATCCGTGGTCCAAATTGGTCCAAAGTGCAAAATGGTGGCTATAAAATGGCCGCCGGTGTCAAAGCTTAATATTTGAAATTTCGTATGAAAAATCGTACCAGGGGGTTTTTAAAGTAGCAAATTGTGCTGTTAAGCTAAAAACTGACCCAAATGCAAAATGCTTGTCACAAAATGGCCACCGAAACTAAATATGAATAAAATTCAAAATGTTTAATCTCTACTACAAGTTTGTTTAAGATGGATTAATATAGTAGTTACAATTTTAAGATTGTTGCAATTATTATTTAGTTAAAAGTCAAATTGATGGAATGGAATTCCATAATTTAACCAGATTCCGTTTAAGTCTGAAACTTTAGTTATCGTCAGATTTAAATAAAGAATATTGTATTATTATTTACTTGTGTTTCTTGTGTAAAGCACTGTTAGTTTCTTCATCTACTTCTGGCAACGTAAAAAAAGAATGTGCTCTTTAATTTTTGAAAACTGATTAGTAAGCTTTTTTTTGGAAGACTAAATTCTTTTTTACGTGCTCTTACTAGTTGGGACACTTTATCAGCGTTTTTCGGCAAAGGGAAAAATAACTTTTTCTCTTTGCCCCCAAAAAAAAACCTTTTGAATGCAAAACTGTTTCTTCTTATTATTATTTTGAAAAGCATTCTTCATCAGAGAAATTTTCATCTAAATCTTCTTTTTCATTAATGTTTCCAACGTTTGGATATTTCCAAAGATTTGAAGATTTCAGTTTTGTTTTCGACTATGCTTCAAAATTGGCTATAAGTGGATTCGAAGATGCCAAACATAAGTTGAGAATTTTCTCATTAGTTTCTTATCTGGAAGATTTGCATGGATAACCTGTTCTAAATTAACTATTCAGCTTTATTTATTTCTTCTAAATAGCTTGAAATCTTTTTTCTCGCTTCTTCGCTAACTGTTCATCTGTATCTTTTTGATGGACCAGCATTTTATGCCTCGAAGGTTAGTTAGAGTACCATAAACATTTTCTGCAGTCTCCTTGGTTGAATGGTCTTGAGCTTTTCAACATTTATTTCATATCAACATGCAACTGTTTGCATAATATCAAATCTATTAATAAATTATCTCTGTCTTAATTTCTGTAATTTCTGCAGAAGTCGCAAGCGCTTTGAAAAAGCACCTGGCAGTATTTATTTATTTAACTTAATTGTTCAACAGGGGCTCTGCCCTTCTTACAGAACAATAACATAATGTAATTATTAATGAATGTAAAATTTGCTTTGCTCAATGTTAATATTAATTTAATAATAATAATTATAATAATAATAATAATAATAATTTTTCTTACAATAATAAAAAGGAAATTAATAGTGATTGCTTAATAAGAATAATCCTAAATTGATTGCTATTCTATAGTAATAATAGTATTGAGTTCAATATAACATGAATTGAGTATTCTTTGAGTTTTAACTGTTGAAGCTGCATACCAAACTAATTACTTTAAACTTGTATAATTAGTAATTTTACTTACTAAAGTAGTCAAATATAATTTTTTTATATCTATTTAATGATATTGATAAATCTAAATCTGTAATAATTAATAATTCATTCATAAGTCGTAATATAGTAATCATGGGTGGAAGCAAGGTACTACGCAATTGCAGAGGAATGCGAAACATGACAGAAGAACGAATGGATCGTGGTGGAACTTTTATTTGTAATAAACTTAGCAGTTCGGGGCTGTCTATAAGATTATTCCAGATTTTATAACATAAAATAGCGGAATTAAATTTTCTACGCGCTGCTAGGCTCAAGTAATTAAATTCTGTTTTATGATCTTCTGAACGAACAGTTCGATAATCTGGATATGTTCCATATTTTTTAAAATATAAAAATCTTAAAAAACGCTTTTGAACTTTCTCAATCTTTTCAATTTGATACATGAGCATTGGATTCCAAATAGGTGATACATATTCTAATAGAGGTCTAACAAGAGTTTGATATAGCTTGGTTATAGTTTTTAGATTATTAAAGTTTAATGAATTTCTTAACACAAATCCTAATTTTTGTTGATTTTTTGCAACAATATTATCTATATGACGATTAAAATTCAGTTTTGTGTCATAAGTTACACCCAAATCTTTAATCTCTTCTACTCGTGTTAACACCTCACTGCCCAAAATATAATTGTTTGTGGTAGGTAAACGTCTGGATATACAGCACATAATGAAGCATTTGTCAGTATTCAGGTATAATTTGTTGTCAATACTCCAATTATATATTGCCTGGACATCTTCTTGTAAACATTGAAAATCAGTATTATTCTCAACGACTCTATAAAACTTTAAGTCATCGGCAAATAGAAGAACTTTGGAATATTTGCAGGCTAAAGGTAAATCATTAATAAAAATTAAAAACAGTAAAGGCCCTAAATTTGAACCCTGAGGGACACCTGAATTTGCTGTGTATTTCCCAGACGTGTTACCTCCAAATCTTACATAAATTTTTCTAGAACAAAGGTAACTACTAAAAAATTGCAAAGTTGGTCCAAGTCCACAGTTGTATAACTTTTTTAATAATATGTCATGGTCAACGGTGTCAAAGGCTTTTCGAAAGTCAGTATATATAACGTCCACTTGTTTTTTACATTGTAATTTGGAGAGCACATCATTTGAAAATTCCAATAAATTAGTAGTAGTTGATTTTTTGGGCACAAAGCCATGTTGATGACTTGTAATGTAAGGTTTAATGTGAGAAAAGACTTTGGAGTAAATTATCTGCTCAAAGAGTTTTGCTGGAGCGAATAGTATAGCAATTGGCCTGTAGTTTTCGACAGCCTCTTTGGGACCAGACTTGTGTATCGGCGTTATATAGGATTCTTTCCATTTATCTGGGAACGTATTAGTTTTTAAGGCTAAATTATAAATATATAAAAGAGGTACTTGCAACCATTCTCCACAAGCTTTTAGTATGTATGGCGGTATATTATCCGGTCCAGCAGCTCTCTTTGGTTTTAAATTCTTAAGAGCATTATTGTAATCAACTTCTAGTAATTCAGTAAGTGTGAACAAATCGTTGGTACAAACTGATTGACAATCAAAATCTCGAACATTGTAGGTAGAAGGTTGAGTAGAGAAAACGGACTGAAAATGATTCGCAAATGCGTCAGCAACTTCTGCAGTGTTCAATTTGTCACCTCTGTGGGTGTAATTAGTGACACAACTACTATTTCTTTTTTTATATTTTATATAGTTCCAGAATTGATTTGTATCATTCATAATATGAGTTTCGATATTAGATAAGTAATTATGGTAAACAATAGAAGTAAGAGACTTCAACCTCCGTCTGCATTCTTTATATTGTTGTAAATAATTGTCTGAAAGATGTTTGAGTTTGTGATACCTGTTGTTTGCTTGTAATAACTGTATTATTTCGTCTGTATTATTAAACCATGTAGGATATTTACTTTTGTTTTTACTTTTGTTATTACTAGATTTTGGAATACAATCGTCAAAAATTAAATTGATGATGTTATAAAAAGTATCTAAAGCTGAATTTACATTATTACAAGTTACTACTATTACTGTCGTTGGTACTATGTCTCTCAATAGCAGTAGAATTGACATTAAATAATGTCATGTTTTATGTTATTATTTATAATAATAATTACCCAATAAAACATGTTATTTAAATAATTAATTTATTAACGTGTTCGATTTACTAATGTCAAACTAGTACAATGTTTGTTTATCTATCTGTAACTAGATCCCTGTATTACATCTCTCTTTTTCTAATAAAATAAATAAATTACACATCATTCATTTAACAAATAACATATATCAATCACAACACATCAACTAATTCTGCAGTTATAAATTCAGTCTGTTTGGTTTCTTAATTACTCTACCATATCTTGATATAAGTATATTGTTGTTGAAGAAATTGATCATTCGTTGCTTGTGCTTTTGGTTCTTGATTTGACACACTACTGTCAACTGCTTAACATCATCGCCATGATTTATTTATTGTAGCTCTGAGTGATTTCTTTTGATGAACCATGAATTTCTTCGATATTGTGTACCATCTGGTGTTTGTACAATAGGGTGGTCCAACAAAAAAGCAAAGTCGGAAATCCTATGCTCTCACCCCCTAGGATTATTGTATATCGAAAAAAGAAGTACCCCTATTTTTTATTTTGAAATCGAACGATGTTTAGGGGTGCCTCAAAGCCCTTAAAGTTTCCCATGTATTTTATATGAGAAAAAAACACGTTTTCGTAGATTTGGCATAGAATCCTAGAAAATCAATATTTTTCAACCGGACTACTGTGTTTCTCTTCAGAAATGTTTAGAGAATGACATCCAATAATTTATTTGTTAAATTTTTTATATTAACTATTTTTTACAGACCCGCAAAGAACCCCATAAATGAAAGAAACAGAAAAATCGTTAAAAAATATTTATTACTATTTTTTAATATAAAATATTTTGATAAATAAATTATTGGATGTCATTTTCTGAACATTTCTGAAGAGAAACAGAGTAGTCCCATTGAAAAATATTGATTTTCTAAAATTCTATACCAAACCTATGAAAGAGTTTTTTTTCCCATATAAAATACATTGGAACCTTTAAGGGCTTTGAGGCACCCCTAAACATCGTCCGATTTCAAAATAAAAAATAGGGGTACTTTTTTTTTCGATATACAATAATCCTAGGGGGTGAGAACATAAGATTTCCGACTTTGCTTTTTTTGTTGGACCACCCTATTGTACAATCCACGAGCTTGGTTCTTCTGCCTTCTTTACAACTGTTGCAGGAGTCCATTCCTTGTGTCTCTTTCTAATTAATACTTTTTCATCATTTTAAAATTCTGGTAAATTTGCTTTTGCTCTATCTGCACATTTCTTCTCTTTTAGTTTAATATTTTTCAACTTTTCAGAAACATTTTTAACTGTTTCAGGTAATAATAACTTTGTATTAATGGGAATGAACGTTTTAGTTCTTCGACCCATTAATCTTTGCATTGGAGAACCTAGGGTGTCTCTTGGTGTGTTTCTGTGATGTAAAAGGGCTAACTGGATATCTGAACCTTCTTCTATACATTTATCTAGTATCGATCTTGCTTCTTGTACATATCGCTCTGCTAAACCATTCGGTCTGGGAAACTGTGGACTGGAAACTCTATGTTCAAACCTCCATCTTCTAGCAAATTCTTTAAATTCTTCAGATACATATTGTTTTCCTCCATCTGTACGAAGAATATCAGGTATTCCAAATGTAGCAAACCAACATCTAAATGCTCGAGTTATTGACCTGCTGGTTAAGCTTGATAATTGCACGAAGTCAAAATAACCTGAATAGCTATCTGCCATTAGCAAGTATTTCTTGTCCTTCAAATGATAAATATCAGAAGCGAATATTTGCCATGGCCGTTCTGGATACTCTTGAAGTAAAATTTTTTCTTTAGGATTCTCTTTTTGTTCCTTCGTACCAATCTTGCAGTTTTGCACCAATTTAATAATGTCTACAGACATTCTTGGCCAAAATACGCAAAATCTCTGGCCAATCAGAGAGTACCAGTGATACCTTTGTGACTAAAGTGACAACATTTGAGAACAACTTCTTGTAGTCTCGGAGGTATCATTATTTTATCATTTTTGAATATGATATCTTCATAAGTTGCTAGTTCGTGCCTGTAAGACCAGTATTTTCTTAGAGAAGCCGGAACTTCGCTTTATTCTGTCGGGCCATCCTACAAGTATTTGCTGTTTTAATTCCACCAATTCTATATCTGTATTTGTCTCTTGTTTTAACTGCTGCAATCTCGTTTTACTCATTGGTATTATTACACATGTCTCAAATGAGTTTTCATCCTCGTCATCATGAACATTTTTTGCGCAGTCTCTGCTCAGTATATCAGCTATGTACAACATCGTTCCTTTTTTGTACACAATTGTGGGATATGGCAGTATTTCAAATAGGATTCTCTGTAGTCTGGGAGGCGCTTCAGTCAATGGCTTCCTGAATATGGTTTCTAACGGCTTATGATCTGATTCTACTATCAGATTTTTGTTTCCCCATATATAAACAGGAAATTTCTTGCAAGCCAGTAATATGGCCAATGCTTCTTTTTCAATTTGACTATAATTGACCATTCTGAATTAATGCCCCACCATATGCAGTACTAGTAGCATCTACAGATAAAATAGGTAAATTTGGGTTAAAATTACCAAGTACTGGAGGGTTTTTTAATATTTCTTTTAATTTACAGAATGCTTCTTTTTGTTCATTCTCCCATCTCCATTCATCATCTTTTTCTAACGGCACTCTAAGTGGAGCTAATAATTCTGATAAGTTCTTAAAAGAACTTAGATAAATAAGTAATTAATCCAAGAAAGCGTTGAAGTTCCTTGACGTAACTATCTGAGAACGATAGTTCGGAAACATATGTCTAGCTAGTTTACCCGTAACGGAACCAGACTTAATGCGCAATCACAAATCACAGAGACATGAGGGCACTAGACCAGTCCAATTCTGAACGAGTCACAGATGCCTCGCCTGACATTTTTTCTATCGTTAGGTGAAGTTGGGGCACGCTACTTATTATGCAATAGTAGTCAAACACGATGCAAAGCTAAAAACTAATAGCAAAATTTACGCACCAAGCGCCAAAGCAAAAAAGCAGTAGAATTAAGAAACGCCAAAATTGTCAACCCTGTTTATGTGGTGTATGCATGCTATTCTTCTATTGGCGTTTTGCATTCGTAAGGTAAAAATCAATTCCTGAGAAACCCGGTTTGAGTTAAATTTATGAGGCAGGTATGGGTTGGCTGCATGGCGTACGAATGAAATTCGAAACAACATTTGACCTGATTGGAAACAACCAACATCAGATTCGTAATCTTCATACCAAAAAGTTCTAGAAAAGCTATATGAAAATCTGAAAATTTCTTCTGTGCGTACCGTGTTATTTTTTATCATTTGTTTTATATTTTGCCAGTGTAAAATATGTATTACATCAGGATCCTTATGTTGTTCAAAAAAATTTAATGACACGCCTATGGCTTCAGCAGTTTGTCCATAAAGTACTTTCTTCATGTTTAAATCATCATCACCATCACTTAGAACTTCTTGATCTACTTGAGAGGTGTCGCGTGGAATTTCCCCTTCCTCCATTATTGCATCTCCTGTCAGTACTTGGTAACCTTGTTTTTTACGATCACAATGTTTTTAAGCTTCAATGTCGGACTCTTCTATCTCTTTCATATCCTCGCTCTGATTTGCCAAACTACCAATACCTTTAGAACAAATCACGTCTTCAGTAACATCTTCGCCTTTAACTTCTTTTCCATTATTCATAATTGTAAAAAACGTTTTCTCGATTGTCAGTTGTTTAACATTGATCCATGCAATAGCGAAAGCAAAAATTGCATCTTTGATATTAGAGAACTTTCAAAATAGCATCATATCAAATGTTTCCAAGAAATTAATCGAAACGGTACGTCTGTAAAATCTCTTAGGTGTTTCTTATATATTCTTGGTCCGTTGGTTGAGTGATAGCAGTTACATTAGGTGAAAGAAATAGAACAAAGTTGTTCTCATCTGCAGATCTTAACACTGTCTCATTTGAATGCGAAGGCTGGCTGTTTCACACGAGAGAATTCCTTAAAAAAGCTGTCCGAACTGTAGGATTAATGCTTACTAAATAGTAGTAGTTTAGAAATAACAATGGAATAATGTTAGTTAGAAAATAAATAATATCGGCCAGTAACCGGATAATTTATTTCTGCAATCTACTACAGAATTGATTTTCTTGTTGGAAAATGTTCGTAGGTGTCCCCTGAATGTCTAGTTGGCGGGACGGGAGAGATGAACGTTAGCAGCCATCTTGGAAAACACGTTTTATCAAATATCTCGTGACTGTGCATCGTGCCACAAAAATAGTAAAAAAATCGTTTTCGTAGATAATAACATTTTCTACAACTTTTATTTGAAACTTTTTTCTGTATAGTGCATAAGTTTATATTTATAGCGCGCCAAACTTTTTTCAATATGGTTATTGCTAAATATATAGTTAACGGTTGATGATAAATTTGTAGAACACAAAATTTCCGATAAAATTTATTTGAAGTTTTTTTCTATAAAATTGATACTTTAAGACTTATAACGCTGTAAATGCCGAGTTTACGCACAATAGCCACGAAATTATACACTATATATTAAATCATGCGCCTCTCAATGCGTCCATTAACTCTCTTCGCTAAAAATGCTGCTCACTTCTACCTCCAACCCAAGATACGGCACGTTACCATTCTTTTAGAACCTACCACCAGGTTCAAACTTGGCTTGGATTTTACCATGATCCTGAAGAATGGCATTGGAAGCGGACTACAAATGGACTTCAACCAATCCGAACTACTATGGCTCCAGCACCCTCAAGTTTGCTGAAAATAATATCTTGCAAATGCACAACAAATTGCGAGGCTGCCTGTGTATGCCGAAAAGCTGGCTTAAAATGTTCCATTATTTGTTCGAATTGTGGTGGATGCACATGGGACAATGTGCCAGATACATTGGAAACCATCGAAGACGAAGTCGATGAAAATGAAATTTTCGATTCACCTCCTACGGATATATCGGTGGCAGAAAACAAGGATGTGGAAGACGATGAGTGACTTCCTTCATCATCTAAACAGATGAGACTTATGACGTAAAATAACTTGCCACTTTTTGTATTAATAAATGTTTTAATCCGTTTTTTATTTCAAAAAATTAATTTGCATTCTTTGAACTCTGTTATCCTTTTCTCCACCTTTCCCTTCTCATGATTATTATTATCATCATGATTATTATTATTATTTTTTATGATGTACGTGATGTACAAACTATTATATCTTGCTACATTGACAGTTTTTTATGATAATACGTTCTACCCATGCAATTTAAGAAAGCTGTATAAATTATAAGTACTTCTTGGCACTATTTATAAGATTAATACATTAGATTCACTACACACTACACAGTACTGTCATTTTTCTGAACACTTTTCGCCGTTTTATGTGTTATGAAATGTTTACCTTGTACTATGACCAACATTACCACTGATAATTCACGCGGTGCAATAGTTTACCAAGCTATAGCTCTTAAAGTATCAATTTTATAGAAAAAAAACTTCAAATAAATTCTATAAGAAATTTTGTGTTCTACAAATTTGGTTATTACCATTTTTAATGTATCATCAACCGTTAACTATATATTTAGCAATAACCATGTTGGAGAAAGTTTGGCGCGCTTTAAATATAAAGCTATGCACTATACAGAAAAAAGTTTGTAATAAAAGTTGTAGAAAATGTTATTGTCTACGAAAACATTTCATTGCATTATGAACCTACTTTTTTGCTCTTGCTCTTGGACTAATAATTTAAAAGTCATATCATAATTCTTTATGAAGTATTAAATAGCAACTTAGAGGTACACTGCCGCCCATTTGAAAGTACACGATAGACCCGATTTACCTCGGTTATGTTTTCTATAACTTACTCTAAGCTGATAAATTATTTTAAACAAGTATTTGAAAATAATAATAATAAACCTTTCATTCCCCTGCAGCTGTTATAAACACAGCCCATGGAATCCTGACTTACACGATGTCATTTTGGAATATTACATATAAAGAGTCGTGCACTTTCAAATGGGCGGCACTGTACATGGTTAATGAATAACATAACACGAACAGGGCACCTATCTGTCAGTCTTCCCTTAGTTCCTCTGTCAGTTTGTGGATTTGTTTAGGTCGTTCTTTTTGGGGAAACGGATTTACAAGATGAAACCTTTACTGATTGAAAGCTCATATCCTAATAAATTAATCTAAATCCGAAAGTCATCAAAACTTGGAACGGACAAAAAGGCAATACTGTCAAAAATTTAGACTATTCCACCGTCTCTTGTAACCGGATTTTGTTTCAAAAGCTGACAAAATGTCGAAAGAATTAAACGGCTAAACTAGCGGTCTCTAATAGGTATCTCAGACATGTATTCACATGTTTTCAGCTCAGTAAGGTTTGCAAAACACCCAGTTCATTCATTTTTTCTTAAAATGTTTGCCAGTGAATCGCAGTTACTTGTTTATTGTTTGATACACAGATTCACGATTTTTTCCCACATAGTTTACAGTTTTAAAAACAAAGAAAATATGAAGCAAGGTGCTTTTTCAAAGCGCTTGCGACTTCTGCAGAAATTACAGAAATTAAGTCAGAGATAATTTATTAATAGATTTGATATTATGCAAACAGTTGTATGTGGATATGAAATAAATGTTGAAAAGTTCAAGACCATTCAACCATAAAAGCTGCAGAAAATGTTTTAGTAAAATGTACCTACGGTACTCTAACTAACCTTCGAGGCATGCTGGTCCATCAAAAAGATACAGATGAACGGCTAGCGAAGAAGCGAGAAAAAATATTTCAAGCTATTTAGAAGAAATAAATAAAGTTGATTAGTTAATTTAGAAGAGGTCATCCATGCAAATCTTCCAGAGAAGAAACTAATGAGAAAATTCTCAACTTATTTTTGGCATCTTCGAATCCACTTATAGCCAATTTTTAAGCATAGTCGAAAACAAAACTCAAATCTTTTAAAGTTTTGGAAATGTCCAAACGTAGGAAACATTAATGAAAAAGAAGTTTAGATGAAAACTTCTCTGATGAAGAATGCTTTTCAAAATAACAAGAAGAAGAAACAGAACGCAATGACTCTGAAGATGATATTATACAATATGGGATTTGTCAAATAAAATAAAATTAAATCAATTTCTTTTAGTTGTATTTTCATGCAATTTCTAATAAAAAAGTTCCATTTTATTTATTTTCTATATATCTTATCTTGTCTTCAGTAACCCTAACTATTTCTAAAAATTATAAAAACACCTATAAAATTTTGCATTCAAAAGTTTTGAAAAATTTATTTTCCCCTTTGCCGAAAAACGCTGTTGAAGTGTCGCAACCAGTAAGAGCATGTAAAAAAGAATTTATTCTTCCCAAAAAAAAGCTTACTAATCAGTTTTCAAAATGTAAAGAGCACATTCTTTTTCTACGTTGCCAGAAGTAGCTGAAAAAACTAACAATGCTTTACATGAAACACAAGTAAATAATAATTAAGACAATATCCTTTATTTAAATCTGACGATAAATAAAGTTTCAGACTTAAACGGAATCTGGTTAAATTATGGAGTATTAATTTATTTTAACACTATTCATACGGAATAACTCCATTCTATCAATTTGAATTTTAAATAAATAATAATTGCAACAATCTTAAAATTGTGTTAACTACTATATTAATCCATCTTAAACAAACATACAGTAGAGATTAAACATTTTGAATTTTAATCATATTTAGTTTCGGTGGCCATTTTGTGACAAGCATTTTACATCTGGGTCATTTTTTAGCTTAACAGCACAATTTGCTACTTTAAAAACCCCTTGGTACGATTTTTCATTCAAAATTTCATATATTAAAGTTTTAGCACCGGCGGCCATTTTGTAGCCGCCATTTTGAATTTTAGATCAATTTGGACCCCGGATTCGTAATCTACGACCCTAAAAACTTATAAGTACCCAACTTTATTCAATTATAATAAAAATTTGATGAAATGATTTAATTATTAATTAACCCCCTATGGAAAAAATAATAATTTGTTAATAACAATTAAACAGGGCATTAGCGGACAAATCGAACATTTAGACTTTGAAATATATTCGATTACCTACTATTTTAAAAAAATCATCAAAATCGGTGCCCAAAAGGCGAATTCCGAGGTATTTTTTTTCTAGGAAACCGTCTACTATTGATTTATCTTTTTTTAGAAATAATATTTTTATTTATATTAATTTAATTGAAAACTGTAATTTTGTTCTTGCCATTTTCTTTCAAACTAAAATATTTCATTGGTAAAGTCTGTACTGTCAAAGGTTTGAAAATTACTGTTTAATTGTTATTAACAAATTATTACTTTTTCCATAAGGGGGAATTAATAATTAAATAATTTCATCAAATTTTTATAAAAATTTTGAATCTACGACCCTAAAAACCTATAAGTACCCAACTTTATGCAATTATAATACAAATTTGATGAAATTATTTAAATGTTAGTCCCTTATGAAAAAAGTAATAATTTGTTATTAACAATTAAACAGGGCATTACAGGACAAATCTAACATTTAGACTTTGAAATATAGTTGATTACCTACAATTTAAAAAAAAATCATCAAAATCGGTGGCCAAAAGGCGAATTCCGAGGTAACTTAATATTCAGTTAATTATGCATGTAGAACATGATCTGAAATCTAAAATTCCATCTTCTTTTCATAAAGTTCGTTGTATATAATTGTCTGTGTTACTATGCCGCGAGAAAGCTAAAATAAAATCGATAATAACCAGATGTACAACCTTGACTCAGGCTGTTGGCGAGAACAAAAGTTCCGCTAGGATACTCCCAACTCGGCATTACCATCACATAAGAACGAAAGCATTCGGGAAGTCTCGGTGACTAACCGTGGTTTGTCCGACATTCACTGCCGGCTAGACAAATTACACGATCAATAATCTTACGTTTTGCTGGTAACAGTAGCGGCAACCCTGCGTGGCTTGGTATAATGCGTGAAATATCTATTTTTATACAAACAGGACTGCTACAGTACCAATAATATATGCGGTCTCGTAAAAGCTGTACAGTATATATTCATTTGTATGTAAAAATAACTTACCCCTCGCAGGTTGCGCTTAATAATATGAAATTATCGGTTCGATTGACGTAGACAATATAGCTGAAACTCTACAGGAAAGCCCGGGCTTCTGAGTGCCTGCGTAACATAGCGGGCTTGGTATGGATAGTTGGGCGTGTATATATATATATATATATATATATATATATATATATATATATATATATATATATATATATATATATATATATATATATTGTAATGTTTTTATTTCCCCGACATTGAGACTCTTTGTTTGTTTGATATACAACTGTAAGTATATTAAATAAAATAAATTGGGTTCTGGGACTGTGTGTTATTCCCACAATTAAAAATTTTTACTTTAATAAGATGTACTTTATAGCAAACAATTATTAGGTATTACTTTTTGTTATAATATCAATTAAATCATTTGACCCAGTCAATGTCATTTTATAATACCTCGCTGAAAATTGACCAACACAACTTTATAAGTTTGACATAAAATTAAAATGTCATATTATTCTAATGTCAGGTAATGCTCTCTGTTATAATGTTATTTATCGAATATCAAATTAATTTCTTAGATAAAACTCATTCAAATAATCAATTTGCATATGGTTCACACCATATGGACAAAATTATTTATACCAGACAACACTCAAAACCAACCTGTAAGTCAATCACCAAACTTCACTTTATTTATTAAAGAAAAGGATATTAATATTTTTCTTTGCCACCACCTTCTATTGTAGCTTCCTTACAAAATCTGCAGTCTTACTATTTATGATAAAGTTCCACTTTAATGCACCAAATTAATTCCATCTGTCGGCCAATGTTTCACCAATGCAAAGGTTAACGGTTAACAATTTTAAGGAAGTTTTAAACCTTTTTAATTTTTCTAAGTATGTTTCTTTCTGTCTTGTTTTCTTACCATGTGAAATAAATACAAGAACACCATTTAAATTATTCAATAATTATATTTATTATCATTTATTTTAATATATCTTCATAATGTTGGTCACAATTATTTTAAACTTTTACATTAGAAATATCTATAATATTCTCATCTTTTATCAGATTTTAATAATAAACTTTTCATACTTCAAAATAAACATTTCTTATTATTTTATCTTAATATTCTTCAATTATTTTCATTATTTAGTTTCTAAGCTAAACTTTTTCTGTCTCTATTTTAGGTAATAATATAAATAGGTTGTTTGTATGGTAACATCTATATTAACAATTTTCTCATTGTTACTCTAATGCACTTTGTTTATTTGAATGATCATGCAATAAAATAAATTTTAGACGAGCATATACCTGTTTAGAAGAAGAAAATTTAATGAAAATATGAACTGTATGTTTATCAAATAACATTAACCTGGTATCAAACCATTAAATCAATAAAATAAAATCATCAATAGGGGTTTTAAACATTTTGGATGAAAGTATGATCAGATGACCATAGCATAAAGCCCCCTTTGATTTCACGAGCAAAATGAATTCAATAACATCAATACGAACAAATAAAAAAATAACTAAATAACAATTAACATTCAATATAACATTTTCGAAGTGAAATCCAACATTAAACATATTAACTTCAATCATTTTATAAAATAACTATTCTTCTAAAACATTTAACTATCAAACGTATTATGCTAATTATTTTATTTAGTATTCTTTTAATCCTAAATGATCCTTTTTCATATCAATCATTCATGTTTTGTTTTTTCTTTTTTCACTAATTCACCTTGTATATAAATTATTTCTTTTTAAATTGAATATCTTCATGTTGGTACCCAATTATTTAAATTGGTTATGTTAAAATGCTTATGTCACAACTTTTGAGAAATGTCAATATTCCTTTGACTTTGACAGCTGTCACTAATTAAGGTTATAAAAAAAAAACTTTCTGACATTTTTTAAAAGTAAAAATTATTTTGTCAAACGTGGCAAACTTTCAAATTTATTTTAAACTGTCATTATTTCATGAAGCAATTCCTGTAACTTAAAATATTAACTATGTTTATAACTAATATGAAATTGAAAAATTGATAAAAACACTTATAAAAAAAAACTAGAAAACTATTTTATTCGGAATCATATGGTAATATGTGCATTCCTAACCGCCTCAGAGGGTGGGAAATTAACCATTCCTAACTTACTTTTAATTCCCTCTCTTGGTCAGGAATGTAATCATTCCCTACCTGTTATCCCTCTCTTGGTCAGGAATGTGATCATTCCCGACCTGTTGTAAGTTCGTAGTTTGCTCGGTAGAGGGCGGGTGCATTATTAGGTCAAGTTTGTCACTTCAGTTGTCAGTTGTAAATAATTATTATTTGTTAAAAAATATGATGATTCCGAATAAAATAGTATACAAACCTCGGCGGGACGTTTCCTCCTGTCTCGAGCATTAGCTCACCTCGGGCCTGGGCCCTCGGTGAGCTATCTTAGCTCTCGACAGGAATGAAACACTTCCCGCCTCGGTATGTAATCTACTATACATATTTACAGTATATGGATACAACATTGAAACATGAAACCTGCCGCGTATTTCATTGTCAGAATTGACGATTTCGTAAATATTATTTTCGCACATGACCTTTTGTACTTTGTAGGGACCTTCAAAAGGTAATTGCAACTTAGAGCATAGGTTTCTTGCTTTATTCGGTTGAATTAACCTTCTTACAATGACCATATCACCAACTTTAAACTGAGTTCTTTTCCTTATTTTCTTATTCTCTCTCCTTTTATAATTTTCTTGTTCCTTTTTTATTTTTCTTCTAACTTCTTCTAATATGCTTTCTAAATCCGCTTCTATTTCTTCCCTTTTCCATGGCCTCCCAGGGTTTATCCCTTTTACAAGAGTTATTGGACATACTTCGGTAATGGTATTCGGTACATGATTTATAAAATCTTCTACCGCCCCAATATATTTCACCCATTGGTTATGTTTTGTATATGTTAATATTCTTAAATATTTGATGACTTCTTTTATGTATCGTTCACACATGTTTCCCTGAGGATGTCTTATACTGCAAAATGTTGTTTGTATTCCTTCCTTTTTTAAAGTTTCAATGTAATTTTTACTGGTGAAGTATGTTGCATTATCTGCCAATACCTTTTTCATTTTTCCTACCTCTATTATAAATCTTCTTATTGAATTTATAGCATGTTTTGTGTTACATCTTTTTGCTGGATATAGCTTCACATATTTCGAAAAAACATCCATCATGACTAAAATATGTTTGTATCCATATTGTCCAGTTGTAAGGTTACTGATGTAGTCAATTGCTACCAACTGCAATGGTTCATCTGCTTCTATGTTTCTCACAATATTTTTATTTTTGTGATTTTTTTCTTTGCTAAAAAGACATGTTTCACAGTTTCTGATTAAATTCTTGATTATCTTCAAATCATTTTTAATATAAAAGCATTCTCTAAAAACTAACCACGTTTTTCTTACTCCTATATGACAAAATCGTAAGTGTATTTCTTGAATAACTTCAATTGCTAAAGTTTTAGTTAACACCACCAACTCTTCCTCTGCTATCTTCTTAATCAACAACCCTTGCTTTATAATATAACCCTTGTATTCTTCTAACCCATTTTCTATAATTTTATTTCTAACATCTTGAATGTCTTGTTCCATTTGCATTTCTTCAAAATTCTCCAAAGTATATTTACCATTATCCATAAACTCTTGCATGGCTATGATGACTTCTTTCTTCTTGTTTTTATAATCTCCATCTTTTCTAGTTAAATAATCTGCTGTTAAATTTTCTGCCCCCTTTCTATGTCTCACGTCAAAGCTATATTCTTGTAGAAACAGAGCCCAACGGTATAATCTATTGTTTAGAAAGTTCTTCTTTTTCAGAAAAGATATCGCCATATTGTCGGTTTCTAGTGTAAACTTATTACCTGTTAAATAGAATTTTAATTTACCTATTCCGAAGATCACTGCTAACATTTCCTTTTCTGCAATTGTATAATTTAACTGGTAACCTTTTAGTAATTTAGACAGAAAACATATTGGTACTTCTTCTCCCTTTTGTATCTGTACCAACTCAGCACCTATGGAATTATATGATGCGTCCGTTCTCAATATGAATGGTTCTTCAAAATTTGGGTGTCTTAGAAGCACTTCTTGATAAAACATTTCTTTTATTTTTTGAAATGCATTTTCTCTTTCTTCAGTCCACTTCCATTTTTCATTTTTCTTTAATAATTCAAAGAGAGGTAAACATGTTTCTGAATACTTTGGGATAAACTTTTTATAATAATTGATAACTCCCAGAAAACTTCTTAATCCTTTTAAATTTTTTGGTCTTGGTAAATTTTTTATTTCTTGTATTATTTCTTCACTAATTGTAACACCGTTGCCATTAATCACATATCCTAAATAGTTGGTCTGTTCTTTTAACCCTTATGTGGCGGCAAAAATAATACAACGTTCATGGCTGGAGGTGGTACCTGGGTACCACTACATATTTTCAACGGTGTTGCGTGGATTGTTGTATGTTTATGCGCGTGCGCAAGCTTAACGGTAACGTTAATGACTTGTTGCTTTGTGTCCAGTCCCCTCTCTCTCTCATCTTATGCTCCAGTCTGGTTTGTGATCTCGTTGAAGTGTCAGTGTCAGTTTTTTCAATTGAGTAAAAAGGATGTCTACCATTCGAGGGGATATTGCTGGTACATCTGGTGGCGGTAAACGTAGTAGTGCAGCTTCTGGAAGTAATGAAGCTTCGAGTAGCGCTATTTCTGAAAAGAATAGAACCCACCGGCCCCCTGTATATAGCCCTCCATATGATTATAGAGGATACCTTCAATTAGATAAGTATGTTGCTTTGTTTTTGTGTTCTTTATATGTATTCCTTTGGAAATGAATGGTTTTCGATTTAGAATGACGGCTGAAGATGTCGCAAATTTGTGTGAAATGTCTGACGAGGAATTTTCTGACACATTTGAAGATGATAACGACGAGGAGTATGTGCCACCAGCAAACGATGAAGAATCAGATGTAGAAGATGTTCGAACTGGAGAGCGTGTTCCTATAGAAACGGAAGTGGAAATAAACAGCGACGACGATGAAGAATTTATTACCGAAACAGATAATATAGCAGAGCCACCACCTAGTGATGATTACCATTGTCGTGATTCGACTATCTGGAACAAGAACCCTTTACCCCCATCTCAAACCCGGTCTTATAATATCATTAGAGAATCAGGTAAGGAACTTCCTTTTCTGTTTCTGGTTATACTCCAACCTCGTGTGTAAAAATTTTAGGAGGTCCTAGAAGAGTAACCGCCATGTATACACGTAGGGGCACGTTCAATGCTTTAGCAACACCTGAAATGAAATCGATTATCTTACGGCAAACGAACCGCAAAGCCAATCAAGTTTACAATGATTTCAATCGAAGCTCGAATTTGGCACCTAAAGTGTGGAGGAATATTATGGATGAGGAGCTTGATGCTTTCTTTGGTATACTACTAATGGCAGGCGTGCATAAATCCAATACGGAAAATATTGGTGAACTGTGGAAATCAGACGCCTTACCATTATACAAAGCAGCAATGAGTAGAGACCGCTTCAAACAGATTCTTCGTTTCATCAGATTCGATAACCCTATAACACGGCCTGTCAGAGTTCAAACTGATAAAGCTGCCGCAATAAGTGATATTTGGCTGATGGTAAACCAAAATCTCTTGAAGTATTATAAGCCGTATGAATATCTAACGGTCGATGAGCAACTCTTTCCCTATAGGGGACGAACTAAGTTTACCCAATACATTCCCTCCAAACCTGCCAAGTATGGTATAAAAGTGTTCTGGGTTTGTGATGCCACAATTTTTTATCCTTGCCAAGGTTCAATTTACACAGGCAAATTATCGGGCAATGAGCGACAGGCAAACATTGGCGAAAAAACTGTAATGGAGTTATGTCGGCATTACAAAGGTTCAGGCCGCAATATCACCACCGACAATTTCTTCACATCTCTGCCTCTTGCTCGCGCGCTTAGATCAGATGGTCTTACTTTAGTTGGTACGCTGAGGAAAAACAAACCATATATTCCCAAGGAGCTTTTAGCTAAAAAGGAACGACCTCTTCTCTCAACGAATTTTGCTTTCAACAGAGATGCCATGTTGTGCTCATATGTCCCAAAAGTAAACAAAGCTGTAGTTCTCTTGTCAACGATGCATTCTACAAATGCAATTGTTGATACCCTGAAGCAAAAACCTGAAGTAATTTGTTTTTATAACAAAACTAAATCAGGTGTCGACGTTATGGATAAAATGCTGGGAACATACACGACCAAGAGACGAACTAGCCGTTGGCCATTGGCCTTTTTTTTCAATATATTGGATGTAGTGGCTCTGGCTGCTTACGTTGTCTATACTGAAAACAATCCCACGCAGTATCAGAACACAAGTAAGAGGCGGAATTTCCTAAAAGATCTTGCTCGTGATTTGTGTTTGCCCGCTGTGAACCAAAGAAGCGACAATCCCGCCATATTACGAAACCGGTTTACGAAAAGTGCCATTGAAAGTGTTCTAGGAATTTCTCTGGAAACCCATCATAATCCCAATCCTGTGCCCGAACGGGATGCCACTGGACGCATTGCTGTGAAGGGGATATGTAAACTGTGTTATTGCAGCGACGAGAAAATAAAAAGAAAAACTCGCAAAATGTGTAATATTTGTAAAAATCCTGTGTGTCTTCAGCACACGGATCAAATGGTAAAATGTCTCCAATGCAAGGATAAATAATTGCTATTCATCATACTTGATATTTTGTAACATTTGTAAGGTAAAAAACAATAAATATAATATAAAATATTGAAACTGCTGCTATTTTCTTTGTTTTCCGACACAAAATGTATAGTGGTACCCAGGTACCACCGTCCGCCAGAATATGTTGATTTTTCTTCAGGGAAAGAAAAACAGAAACCCCATACTTCCCCATAACTGAAATTTTCAAAATACATGTAAAAGTATATACTTGTAGATGTCCTAGAAGTACAAGTTGATTCATCCACCAAAAAATTAAATATTCCATATTTTATATGCTAAAAGTACCCGGGTACCACCTTCAGCCACATAAGGGTTAAAAATTCACATTTTGTAATATTTAATTTCAATCCATTTTTGTTAAGCTTTTCAAATACTTTCGCGAGGTGCACTAAATGTTCTGCTATATTTCTAGAAAAAATTAAAATATCATCCACATAATGGACACAAAAATCTTCATATACATTTAAGATCTTTTGCATAGCCCTTACCAAAGCAGCTGATGATGAACTCAAACCAAATGGTACTACCCTAAAATGAAAAATTTCTCCTTCCAAACTAAAACCAGTATATTTTCTCGAATCTTCATGTAATGGTATTAGCCAAAAAGAGTTCTTTAAATCAAGCTTAGTGAAAATTGTCTTGTTCCATATCCTACTTAATAAATTGTCGATTGTTTGTGGTGATTCAAATTGTGACTTGGTTATTTGGTTAATCTTTCTCGCATCCAGGCATAAACGTATATTTCCATCCTTTTTAGGTACAACCACTAATGGATTAATAAAATTTGTAATCGAAGGCTCTATTATTCCATTCTTTAACATTTTATGTATCTCTTCCTTAACTTTATTTCTATGGGTATATGGTATCGGGTATACTTTGGTATTAAATCCCTTTGTCTCATCTACATCCAATCTATGTTCATAGTTTCTTGCTAATCCTGGTTCTTCATTAAATAAATTGAGGTTTCCTTTAATAATATCTTTTAACTGTTTTCTATCTTCTTCTCTCTTCACCCCTATTTGATTTTCATTGAGCATTCCTTCCATATTATCCCCCATCATTCTTTCACTATGCACGCCTAACGTGAGGTTCATGCACATATCCCTATTTATATTGTCTTGCATGCCTAACTTGAGGTTCATGCAGACATCATTATTTTTATCATGAATGCCATTTATATGCTGTTCATGTAAACTATTAACATCCTTGGTAGCCTCATTGGGTTCTACCCAAGGTCTAATTATATTCTTCCATTGAATCGTCCTTTTCCTTCCATCAATTATTATTCCACACTGCTCAATAAAATCAATCCCACAAATAAAATCCATTTTTAAACCTCTTACAATTAAAAATCTTACTTCAATATCTTCCTCATCCAGTTGAACCAAAATACTCACCATGCTATCTATTGTAGAAATCTTCTTCTTCATTGCCGATACTAAATTTATTTTATTCAGTTTGCAGATTTTTGTTTTTAAAGTACCCATATTTTTACTTACTATTTCTTCATTTACCAGTGACGCCTCCGATCCAGTATCAATCAACCCTAAATATATTTCTTCATTAAATTTTAATTTTAAATATGGTAAAATAATTTCTTTTTCAACATTTTCCTCTTCAAATAAAAGATCTTTTGAAATGCCTAAAGTGGTTATGCCTAAATTAAGGATAGTTAATGTTTTTAATTTATTGAAGTTTTTTTTTCTCCACGTGAAGACTCTTGATAGATCTCCACTGTTTCCATATTTTCTTGATTTGGTCTTCGCTCTTTATGTTCTTCCATTATTCCCATTGCATTTATAAACTTACCATTATCTTTCCTTGGCATGAGTCTATCTTCTTCCACCTTCTTATACCCATACTCATTATTAGTGTTGGGGTTGTTGGAATAGTTATACCGATCGTTGAATCTATTGTACCTGTTATTGTTAAACCTATCGTTATAATTATGATTGTACATATTATTGTTGTTCATCCTAGGATTATAATTATTTTTAGGTCTCGGGTAAGAATAATTGTTGTAATTGTACCGTTGATAATTGTTTCTATTTTCGTCTTTCCTTTTTTCCTCAAATCTTTCCTTTTGTCTGTTGTAATACGTCGTGTCTTGTTGCGTTTTCCTTCTTTCCTGTTCTTTTTTTTCATGTTGCCATTCCTTATTGTTATAAGCATAATCATAGTTCCTTACTATCTCTAAAAGATCTTTCAATGTTTTTACACTTTGGACAGCAACAGCTCTTGTAATTTCCATCTCTAAATGTCTGGAAATGTGTTGAACTATCTCTTCCTCATTCAATTTAGGTGTTAAATGTTGTGCATGATTGTACATGATCATGACATCCATCTCTCTAGATCCTTTATTCTTATCGTAGCTTCCTGTTGTCAGTCTTGTACGTACCCTCGCTTGGTGAGAATTACTCCAGTACTGTTCAATAAATAACTTTCTGAATCCTTCATAATCTTCATAATTATTTTTAATGACGTTATGCCATGTATCGGCATTACCTTTCAGCGCCAAATTAATGATTTGTAGTTTATGGTTGTTGTTTAAAGTATTCTTCATTATATCGTCTAATTTCATTAAGAATACCATAGGCATTTCTTTTCCTCTCCCTTCAAACGTTGGAATCATATCTGCTTTATATTGTACGTTACTTACATTTCCACAATATGCGTCTCGATTATTTATATCTACTGTACTTTTCATTCTTCGTACCTCCGCTGAAATTTCTTCCGTTCTATCATTTAAAATTACAATTTTCTGCTTATTTTGGTTACACATTTCCATATTTCTTTGGATGCTGGTATTTGTTTCTTGATCTTTAATGTGGATTTGTTGTTGTAAGTATTGTTGAGTACTGCCTATTTTGTCTTGCATTCGGTTCTCTACCTCAGCGACTTTTTCTCCTACCGTTTGATACACTTGTTCCTTTTCTTTATTCATCAGCTCTATGGTTTCCGTTGTAATCTTCTGTGCAGCTTCTTGTAGTTTATCTTCTATCTGCCGTGTCATATCTATTTTATAGACTGCTAAGGTCTCTTGTAAATTCCTTTTATTTTCTTCTAACTTATCTGTAATCTTCTTGTTATTTTCTTCTTGTTTCTTGTTATTTTCTTCAAACTGTTGTCTCATAAGCGTCATTAAATCTTCTAGTGTTATTTCGTTTTTCTTGTGTTCCTTTTGTCTCCCCTGTTCTACTGGTATCCAGCCCAAGAATCCTGGTTCGCTGTCTCCACTTTCTTCTATTCCTACAGCATCTTTATCAGATGTATCCACTTCCGTCGTTGTTCTCTTACCTTCCATCTTAAATTTTGTTGGTAGATACGTATATTTATAACAAAAGCAAAGTTTATTTATATACAAGATTTATTTAAATTATCTGAAATAAAAATTTGATTAGTATTTATGAAACGAATATTTAGGATTAATATTTAAAAATTCTTAGACACTTTTATTGAGCAATTTACTGGCCAAACACATTGATTGTTATTTTATATAATGTTAGAAGCGTTCAATATTGCCCACCTCGTTGCGGCGCCATTTTATGTAATGTTTTTATTTCCCCGACATTGAGACTCTTTGTTTGTTTGATATACAACTGTAAGTATATTAAATAAAATAAATTGGGTTCTGGGACTGTGTGTTATTCCCACAATTAAAAATTTTTACTTTAATAAGATGTACTTTATAGCAAACAATTATTAGGTATTACTTTTTGTTATAATATCAATTAAATCATTTGACCCAGTCAATGTCATTTTGTAATACCTCGCTGAAAATTGACCAACACAACTTTATAAGTTTGACATAAAATTAAAATGTCATATTATTCTAATGTCAGGTAATGCTCTCTGTTATAATGTTATTTATCGAATATCAAATTAATTTCTTAGATAAAACTCATTCAAATAATCAATTTGCATATGGTTCACACCATATGGACAAAATTATTTATACCAGACAACACTCAAAACCAACCTGTAAGTCAATCACCAAACTTCACTTTATTTATTAAAGAAAAGGATATTAATATTTTTCTTTGCCACCACCTTCTATTGTAGCTTCCTTACAAAATCTGCAGTCTTACTATTTATGATAAAGTTCCACTTTAATGCACCAAATTAATTCCATCTGTCGGCCAATGTTTCACCAATGCAAAGGTTAACGGTTAACAATTTTAAGGAAGTTTTAAACCTTTTTAATTTTTCTAAGTATGTTTCTTTCTGTCTTGTTTTCTTACCATGTGAAATAAATACAAGAACACCATTTAAATTATTCAATAATTATATTTATTATCATTTATTTTAATATATCTTCATAATGTTGGTCACAATTATTTTAAACTTTTACATTAGAAATATCTATAATATTCTCATCTTTTATCAGATTTTAATAATAAACATTTCATACTTCAAAAAAAACATTTCTTATTATTTTATCTTAATATTCTTCAATTATTTTCATTATTTAGTTTCTAAGCTAAACTTTTTCTGTCTCTATTTTAGGTAATAATATAAATAGGTTGTTTGTATGGTAACATCTATATTAACAATTTTCTCATTGTTACTCTAATGCACTTTGTTTATTTGAATGATCATGCAATAAAATAAATTTTAGACGAGCATATACCTGTTTAGAAGAAGAAAATTTAATGAAAATATGAACTGTATGTTTATCAAATAACATTAACCTGGTATCAAACCATTAAATCAATAAAATAAAATCATCAATAGGGGTTTTAAACATTTTGGATGAAAGTATGATCAGATGACCATAGCAATATATATATATATAATATATAACCAGAGAGATGCAATGGATGGGTCTCGAGTGCATGGTAAGTAACTACGATAGAATATAAATTGTAATGTCTAATTCCAGTTTACTTTCTATGGCATTCATTTTTGATAAATACAAATCAACCTGTAATTATTAATTAAATATTTTATTAAATAAAGTGAAGTAACTAACTATTCAGCTTAAGTTAAATACTAAGTTAAGCTTAATAAATAAATTAAATAAATAAGGTATTTATTTTACAAATGTAAGAATTTCTATAATTTTCTTTGTTAATCTTTGTCTTATTTATGTATGTATATGTAAGTAATGCGAAGTTATTTCCGTTAAAGGCAAAGTTTAAACCTTATATAGGAGTCGAAATTGCTTTCATGTACAGGGTATGGCGTTTAAAAAATATAACTTTCTTTTAGTTTTCTCTTGACTGGTTCATATTAGATCTGCGCACTGGAGGTCTGCAAGACATCCTTGGGACATTCGTCAAGTCGGCGGTGGACGTCTTATGTGGTGTAGGGCATTTTTGAGTGTCACAGGGTTCATTACGTCCCCTTTGGACTTCACGCTCCTAAAATGTCCGACAATCCTCGGTGGACTTATTCAAAAACGTAGGTTTGGGGCGTATTAAGATGTCCCAGTTGTGATATCTGATTTCCCATGGACGTCCATACAAGCATATAATGCACCACGAAAATCAAGTTTCTTATATTTCCTGGTCGTCCTGCGGACGTTTAATCGACGGTGTTAAAACGTTTGTCAAGACCTCAGCAGAAGTTTGCAGAACGTTTGTCTGGGACGTTTTAAGAACGTCCAACTTCGTGACACTTGGGACTTCCCGTGAACGTCCATATAACGTTCCAGGTAGTATAATCGAGTCTATAACGTCCGTTGGACGTATTTTAAACGTTCGTCAAGTTCTCGGTGGACATAAACAAAACGTCCGTCCCGGAACATTTTAAGAATGTCCTAGTTCGTGACACTTGGGACTTCCCGTGGACGTCCATATAACGTCCCACACAGTATAATCGAGTCTATTACGTCCCTTGGACGTATTTAAAACGTTCAAGTTCTCGGTGGACGTAAGCAAAACGGCCGCCCGGGACGTTTTAAGAATGTCCAAGTACGTGACACTTGGAACTTCCTGTGGACGTCCATATAACGTCCGACGTACTATAATCGAGAGTCTTATTACGTCCCTTGGACGTATTTAAACTGTTCGTCAAGTTCTCGGTGGACGTACGCAAAACGTCTTCCGGAACGTTTTAAGAATGTCCAAGTTTCTGACATTTGCACTTCCCCTGGACGTCCGTATAACGTCCCACACAGTATAATCGAGTCTATTACGTCCCTTGGAAGTATTTAAAACGTTCGTCAAGTTCTCGGTGGACATAAGCAAAACGTCCGCCCGGGACGTTTTAAGAATGTCCAAGTTCGCGACACTTGGGACTTCCTGTGGACGTCCATATAACGTCCCACACAGTATAGTCGAGTCTACTACGTCCCTTGGACGTATTTAAAACGTTCGTCAAGTTCTCGGTGGACGTAAGCAAAACGTCCGCCCGGGACGTTTTAAGAATGTCCAAGTTCGTGACACTTGGAACTTCCTGTGGACGTCCATATAACGTCCGACGTACTATAATCGAGAGTCTATTACGTTCCTTGGACGTATTTAAACTGTTCGTCAAGTTCTCGGTGGACGTACGCAAAACGTCTGTCCGAGACGTTTTAAGAATGTCCAAGTTTGTGACATTTGCACTTCCCCTGGACGTCCGTATAACGTCCCACGGACTAAAATTGAACCACTATTGGACGTCCATGAAGTCCGGCAAGGTCGCTGTTTAAACGTCCTTCGGACGTCTGCGTGCTATTAGGGTAAGGAATAAAAATTATTGGGAAAATATTTTTCGAGAAACTGAAAACTACATAGGGGAAGGTGGGGCAAGACGGGGCCATGAGGTAAGATGGGGACATCTTTGTATTTCTTAAATGATACCTGACATCTATAAAATGAATGCCGAACTAACATCCCTACGTGCGTTTGTGTATATCTTCCAATGCAGGAATCTTTTCGACCGGTAACAACAAAGTTATTACAGGTTATGTGCAAAAGTGGAGATTTTGGAGTTGTCATTATTTTGCTCGGCTGTGTTGGAAGGTTGAAATAGTAAGTATTGAAATATTAATACTAAAACTTTTTTGAGAGTAACAATTCCCACATACTTATGTATATTTTCCACTATGTGCAATTTGTTTAATTAAAATATATTTTGTGTTATATAGACATATCCGATAAATGTCACAAAGAGGCAAGACGGGGACACAACAACGGGGCAAGACAGGGACGTCCCCGTCTTACCCCTTCGATTACTGTAATATCCAAATCTTCTACGTAGTAATTTTATTTTATTTCTTTCGATAGATCATGGTTCGCACTTATAAGAGAAAAACTACCCGTGGAAGCTGGTCAGAAGAAAATATGATACAAGCAGTAGTTTCAGTTTTAGAAGGTCGTTTAGGGTATAGACGAGCAGCCCGTGAGTATGAAGTACCGCAAACCACTTTGGAACGAAAAGTGAAAGAAGCTCGTCAACTCCCTGAGAACGAACTCCATCAAGTTAAGAAACCATTAGGTCCAAAAACTACTATTTTTTCCCCGGAAGAAGAACAGCAGTTGGTTATATACCTGAAAAAAATGGAGGAACGTTTATTTGGATTAACAACTCAAGATTTGAGGAAGCTTGCATACCAATGGGCTGAAGTCTTAGGAAAAGCACGTTGTTGGTCAAATGCAAAAATTGCTGGTAAAGATTGGTTAATGGGATTTATGACACGTCACAAAGACTTATCCATCAGAAAACCAGAAAGTACAAGTGCTGCAAGAGCTATGGGTTTTAATCGCGTTGCTGTAGGACACTTTTTCGATTTACTTGTTAACGTTTTGGATAAGTATAAGTTTACTGCAAATCAGATTTGGAACTGCGATGAGACTGGTATATCTGTTGTCCCAAAAACAAAATCAAAGATCATAGCTCGTAAAGGAAGAAAACAAGTAGGTGCTCTGACTTCAGCAGAGAGAGGAGCTACTGTTACGATTGAAGTATGTTTTAATGCTGCAGGAACTTATTTACCTCCAATGTTTGTATTTCCACGAGCCAGAATGAATCCAGAGCTCATGAACAATTGTTCTCCTGGAGCATGGGCCCAAGTTCATCCGAGCGGATGGATGCAAACAGACATTTTTTACTCGTGGTTTGAAAAATTTGTTGAGTTAGTGGGAGCATCAAAAAAAACGCCTGTTTTACTACTCTTGGATGGTCACCACACGCACACAAGAAACATAAAACTGATAGATTATGCTAGGGACCATGGAGTTACTTTGTTGAGTTTTCCGCCGCATTGCACCCATCGGCTCCAGCCTTTCGACGTTAGCTTTATGAAACCCTTGAGTACATTTTATGATGCAGAAGTAAGTTCGTGGCTACGTACACATCCTGGCCGAGTCGTAACTATGTTCCAAATAGCCGGACTTTTTGGCAATGCCTTCATTAAAGCTGCTAACATGTCTACTGCAGTAAATGCATTCGAAAAGACTGGAATTTGGCCTACTAATCCACTGATCTTTACTGACGCTGATTTTGTAGCAGCTGAAACAACAGATATACCACTTCCTCCAGAACGTGTTAACAGAACACCATCACCATCTATGCCAGGTTGTTCTGGATGGAGTTCTACAGAAAATATTGAAGTTTCCACTAACAATATCGTGTCTACTTCATCAACCTCTTTAGAAGATATAATGCCTATCCCTTGTGTTGAAAACACAACAATTAATCGACCTAAACGAAAGAAAGGGAAGACAACAATCCTTACAAGTACCCCATACAAAAATGAACTGCAACAAGAAATTGACACTAAAGCAGAACAACAAGCACAGAAGGAAGCTAGAAAATCTCTTAGGGAAGCTAAAAATTTAGAAAAGCAACAAAAGAAAGACAAAGCAAAGAAACAAAAGAAGTCTCAGAATGCAGTTGAGAATGTAAAAAAACAGATTTTTACAAAACGTCAGAGAGAAGAGTCGAGTTCTTCTGATGAGGAAGATGAGGCACTATGTCTGTATTGCCTCAAAAAATACTCCAACGATAGGAAGGGTGAGTTATGGATACAATGCCATGAGTGCCAAGGCTGGGCACATGAAATATGTGGTGACCAACCTGATATCGGGGATGAAGTTTTTTTTATTTGTCTGAATTGTAAAGATTGAAATGATTAAACTTTATGTTTTTCACTTGTTATTATTATTTTTATGGTTAGACCCCATCTTACCCCACATACAATCCCATCTTGCCCCACCACTGGGGCAAGATGGTGTATTTACAAAATTTATTTATTTGCCTCTTCACACCTTCAAATTCAAAAAATAAAAAATTTGGAATGCCATTACTAATAGACTAATGTTCAAAGATTGAAATGTACGTACTGAAAATGTTTTGTTTCAATTAACAGTTTTGATATAGCCTTCTAAGCCTTAGCGTCGCCGTCTTGCCCCACCTTCCCCTACGGCAATTAAAAATAAGGGGCAGTAGTATCCTACATCATCAAAGAAAAACATTTGCACTTGGGTTTATTGCTAATATTTTTATTTCCAAAATTTGGCCTTGGATCTATTGGCAAATAGTGAGAATCCTCTTAAATATTTTTTGGCTTATAAATGTAGTCAAGATCACTTAGAACTGTATTTTTCTTGTATACGATCAAGGGGCGAGTGGAATAATAACCCCAATACAATGCAGTTCAAGTGGGCATTGCGAAGTCTTTTATTCCGAAACAGTGTAACAGCTAGCGTCAATTCAAATTGTGTCGATGGGGGTTTAAATGCAACACCTTTATTTAATTTGTGCAATACACAGAGATCCACAACTATGTCTAGTAATGCAGATACTGATCAAATGGAAAATCAAATAAGAGAATTAATGTCACACCTTGATACAGTATTGTTATGTACGCCCCTGTACATTAAAATAATGTTGCGATTGTGACGCCCTCTTTGGAAATAGTATGTAACCAGATATAGACGCTAGAAGATGGCTGACAGAAGAGAGCGGCTTGAAAAACTGTTGTTTTTTTATTGTTCATTAAAAGCTTAATAAACATAATATAAACTTAAGTTCGAACCCGGTGTTTTATTCAAGTAATACACAACAAGTATCACTTTCAAATATGGAACCAGTAATAACATAAAAACTGGACATCTTTGTGGGAAATGTGGCCGTAGTCATCCAAAGGACAAGTGTCTTGCTGCAAAATGGAAATGCTACAAGTGTGGAAAATTGGGTCATACAAGCAAGGTGTGTACCAATAGAGATTCTACAGTGGCAGCAGTCCAGGAAAATTCAAAAGAAGATGTCACCAGTGAAGAAGTGAATAGTGATCTCTTTTGTTTAAATAAAGTCAGTGTGGGAGCTATACCACATCGAGTTCTATTGAATGTAGAAGCCAAGAAAATTGAGTTTGAGGTAGACACAGGGGCATGTAAGTCTGTTATGTCGGTTCAAAAGTTTAAAGAAATCTTGAATTTGCCACTTAGTGAGGTAAATTACAAATTGAATGTTGTATCAGGAGAAAATATTAAAGCTGTTGGTGAATGTATAGTAAATGTAATACAGGGCAGTTTAAAATATAAGTTAACTTTAACAGTTATTAAGAGTAATAAAGATTTTGTACCTTTGTTAGGTCGTAATTGGTTAAATGTATTGTATCCTGGTTGGCAACAACACTTTCCAATAAGATTTGTGAAAGTAAAGAACAAAATCTTATAAACAAGTTTAAAGAAAAATACAAAAGTGTTTTTGATAAGAATTTATGTAAACCTATAAAAGAATTTGAAATAAAATTTAGCCTAAAGGAAAATGTTGTTTCAACTGTACAAAAAGCATACACTATGCCATATGCGTTGAAATCAAAGGTGGAGGAAAAATTTAACCAAATGGTTAAAGTTGGTATTTTGAAACCTGTAAATTTTAGTGAATGGGCTTCACCGATTGTGGTGGTCCCTAAGAAAAACACAAATGATGTCAGAATTTGTACAGATTTCAGAGTCACAGTAAATAAAGTTCTAAACATAGATCAGTACCCGTTACCAACACCTGATGACATTTTTTCGAATTTGGCAAGTGGAAAAGTTTTTACTGTTTTAGATTTGTCAGGTGCCTATCAGCAGTTAGAGGTGCATCCAGATTATCAAAAATATTTAACAATAAATACACATGTAGGAATGTATACTTACACACGGTTGACATATGGAATAGCTTGTGCTCCAGCCATATTTCAGTCCGTCATGGATCGAATTTTATGTGGAATTTCTCACGTATATTGTTATTTAGACGAGATAATTATTGCAGGTACGTCCCTAGAGCATGCTCAGCAATTACTAGAAACAGTCTTAAATAGATTAAGTCAGTATAATGTGAAAGTAAATCTAGAAAAATGTAAATTTTTTGAGGAGAGGGTAGAATACCTAGGACATATCATTGATAGTGAAGGTATTCATCCCACTGAGGAAAAAGTGAGAGCGATAACACAAGCGCCCGAACAACAAAACTTAACTCAGTTGCATTCATATTTAGGATTAATTAACTACTATAGTAAATTTGTACCAATGCTATCAACTCATTTGAAACCATTGTACAAACTTTAGAAAAGAATGTAGAGTTCAAAATTGATAATGTTTGTCGTAAAGCTTTTCAAAAGAGTAAAAGTCTTATTACAAGTAATAAAATCTTGACACATTTTGACCCAAATAAAGAAATTGTTATTTCATGTGACGCAAGCTCATATGGAGTTGGGGGAGTTCTTAGTCATAGAGAATCAAATGGGGTTGAAAAGCCAGTATGTTTTGTGTCGGGAACATTATCAAAAACAGAGCAAAATTATTCACAATTGGAACGTGAAGCTTTCATTTTAGTGAGTGATCATCAACCATTAAAAGTAATATTAAATCCAGATAAAAAGATTTCGGTAATGTCCGCATCCAGAATTTTACGTTGGAATATTATTTTATCAGCATATGATTACAAAATAGAGTATCGTAAAGGAACTCAAATGTTTGAATCCGATATGTTATCAAGGTTACCATTAAAAGACTCAACTGATGTTGATAGTTCTATTAATTCTTTTAATTTAACTGAAATTTTACCTATTTGTTATGAAGATATTGCAAAAGTATCAAAAAAAGATCCTGTTTTGTTAAAAGTGATGGATTTTGTCAAAAGCGGTTGGCCTAAAAAAATTACAAATCCTGAAATTAAACCTTATTTTTTAAAGAGGAATGAATTATCAGTTGAAGAGCAATGCTTGATGTTTGGCATAAAAGTAGTAATTCCGATAGAACTTCAAAAACAAGTTTTAAATCTTATTCATGAAGATCATATAGGAATAGTTCGGACAAAAATGCTAGTTAGATCAATAATATGGTGGCCCAGTTTACAACAAAATATTGAAACTCTTATTAGTAATTGTAGTGTATGTAGATTAACACAAAATAATCATGAAAAGTCTTTGATTTCATGGCCTAAAACTACAAATAATTTTGAAAGAATTCATATTGATTTCTTTTATCATAATAGTGTTCCACATTTATTAATAGTTGACAGTAAGTCCAAATGGCTAGATATTCATACCATGTCAAAAGGGTTTGGGGTGACTCAAACAATTGAAAAATTAAAGAGTACCTTTGCTATTATGGGTCTGCCTGATATCATAGTAAGTGATAATGGACCTCCCTTTAATTCTGCAGAATTTGAAAAGTTTTGTAAATTAAATGGAATAAATGTTTTAAAGACACCACCCTAAATCTAATGGTAGTGCTGAACGTCACGTACAAGTGATAAAACAATCATTAAAAAAATACTTGTTACAAGATTCTACATTAACAGCAGATCAGTTAATTGTCAATTTTTTATTTAGTTATCGAACTACACCAAGTGCATTAACAGGTATGAGTCCAAATGAAATGATTTTTAAAATAAAACCGAAAACAAGAATTGATTTATTAAAACCAAAAACCGGTGTAAAAGTACAATTTAATAAAAATTATGATTTTATAACACCTAAGATATTTACGGTAGGAGAAAAAGTATTAGTAGGAAAGTTAGGACCATATATTAATGAAAAATGGAAAGAAGGTGCAATAGTTAAAAGTGTTAGTACAGTTACTTACCTAGTTAAGGTAGACGATAAGATATTGTATAAACATGTTAACAGCCTGAGAAAATGTAGTTTACTTACTGATGTTCAAGTTCAGGAATCTAATATACCTGTGAGTCATGAATCAGAAATAAACTTTAAACCGGGTATTACTGTTGATCTTGATGACAAAGAAATGGAACAAAGTCCTATAAAAATTAGTGACGATTCTGCAACTGAAATTAAAAATAAATCACAGTGTAATTACAACTAATACACCAGCAAAGATTATTACTGATTTGACACAAGATATACCGATAAGACGAAGTAATCGTGTAAGAAAATTACCACAACGTGTTGATTTATAATTTGTATAAATAATGTTTGTTACTATGCAAGTTGTATTTTTGTCACTTGAAGTTTTAGTTTAAGTAAAGGGGAAATGTTATGTACGCCCCTGTACATTAAAATAATGTTGCGATTGTGACGCCCTCTTTGGAAATAGTATGTAACCAGATATAGACGCTAGAAGATGGCTGACAGAAGAGAGCGGCTTGAAAAACTGTTGGTTTTTTATTGTTCATTAAAAGCTTAATAAACATAATATAAACTTAAGTTCGAACCCGGTGTTTTATTCAAGTAATACACAACAAGTATCACTTTCAGCTTTTCAAGAAAATGTTTTGTCTTATATTGGTGGTTTTATTTTAAGAAAATTTATTGACAAAATTGATTGTGTTCATTGCCAACAAATTTTAATTCAGGAATACATACCTGATCACAGTTACACTGTAAATATAAACAAACATTACTCATTTACAAGATTTGTTTCAAACGGGAAATTATATATACCCTCAGAAGGTGTTTTTGAAATTATTAAATTCACCGAAAAAGCATTTCGAGGTGAAATTGCTTTGGGCTACACGACAAAACCTTATTTCAAGCAAAGAATTTTAAGTACGGTTATGCAGCATTTTTTGTACAAAAATAAATATTTTATTTCAACCACCACACCCTATTGTTGATATATGCGAAGATATGCATGAGGTGCAAATTATTAAATATATTTCCAATGCCTTTGCTAATACAAGAATTTATACATATGCAAAGAAAAAGACATTACGAGTTCTAGGAACGAAAGCAACAGTGCGTCAAAAATTGCATAATACAATTTTATTTTATCATGTATAATTTATGCCTTTGGTCGCGTTTCACCAACAATTAAATTAATCTCACAATAAAGGATTTATTCATAAGTAAAGACCGGATTTCCTTGCACTAGTAAATTCATTTTGCAAATTGATAGGAATGTCAAATTTGAGGACAGCGTAAACCGTAAGCTGTTGGTTCCAGGAACTAAATTTTATAGTGCAAAATAATGCAAAATTTGATTATTTTGCAAAAAAATGCAAATTTCATTTAATTTGCAAAATTAAACGAATTACCGATAAAAAATAACAATAAGGAACTTATCAACGGTTTGGCAACAAAAACAAATTTCAGCTGATGTTGCAAGAATACGACCTAAGCATTTCCGAGAAAACGTGACTGATTTTCGAGCTGCTGCTGCACTTTGCGCCTCGCGTTATTAGAGTACGGTCAATTTTGTTTTGTTTTGTGGTGTCCTTACTCCTCAGCCTACCAAAAATGCCTAAAACTCCGAGTTCTTTGAGTGCGCTGATGCGACAATGGATTGCACCATACAATAAAGAATTGGAAATATTTTCATGTACCGGAAAAACTGTTACTTGCTTAGTTTGTGTAAAGGTTATTGCGTGCCAAAAAAAGTTTCAGGTGGACTCTCATGCCAATGCAGGTAAGAAGTATTTTGTCTTTTAATTTAGATTAATGCAATTAACCATCCAATTTGTATTAGGGAGCCATGTTGCTGCTGTTGAGAGATATAAAAACAGCAGATTAAAGCAAAGTAAAATTACTGACTCAATGGCTTCTGCAGAAACTTCCCAGGCAAATAAAACTGAATTTTACAAAGACCTTTGTGACGCATTTGTTAGTGCCGATATTCCATTATATAAACTTGAAAATGTTAAATTAAAATCATTTCTGGAAAAGTATATGGGGAAACATATACCGAATGAAAGTACACTACGTAAAAATTATATTCCACAACTGTACAAAGAAGCTATGGATAAAATCAGAGCATTAATCGGTGAGAATCTAGTGTACATAATCGTAGACGAAACAACAGACGCTAGAGGAAGGGCTATAGCAAATTTAATAATTGGAAACATGCTGGCTACTCGAGCTGGAAGCCCATACTTAATTGCATCAACTGAGTTAGAGAAATGTAATGCTGAAAATATTTGTAGATTTGTTAATGATACCTTAAACGTATTCTATCAAGGAAGGCGTTATTCGGATAGAGTTGTCCTTTTTGTATCAGATGCAGCTCCTTACATGGTTCGTGCTGGTAAGAATTTATTCGACGTTTTAGGCGTTACCGTACCTAATTTTTTTTTTCAAGGAAACAATCTGAAATGCATTTTTAATTCGATGATCCATGTAACATGTGTGGCCCATGGTCTTAACCGCATCTGTGAAAAATTCCGGGAAATGTTTCCGAATGTTAATACATTAATTAGCTGTGCTCGTAAAATATTTTTAAAGGCTCCTGCAAGGGTTCAAATATATAAAGACATCATGGGGTGTCCTCTTCCACCAGACGTTATAGTCACAAAATGGGGCACCTGGTTAGCAGCAGCAAAATTTGTTGCAGAGAACTTTGAAAAGTTTTCTGAAGTGATTGAGACGTTAGAAAATGATTCTGTGCATGTAGCAAAGATAAAGAAACTGTTAGCGGAGGCCAAAAATGTTCCTGCTGATTTAGCTTTTCTGAAGTCATATGGAGTTCCACTTATTGATGCCATAAAAAAATTAGAAAACAGAGGCTTGTCATTGAATGATCAGCTGGAGGTTATTGAAAATGTATCGAATATAATAGATAAAATCCCAGGGGAAAGAGGTACCACCTTAAAAGAAAAAACAAGAACAGTATTTGGAAAAAACCCAGGATACGTTAAATTAAAATTAATAAACGAAGCAGTTGTAAATGGTGTGGTTTCAAATACAATAGATGACGTAGTGAAAGATCCAAATTTATTAGCTAGTTATACATTTGCTCCACTGACCAGTACAGATACCGAAAGAAGTTTTTCTACATATAAACGTTTGTTGAGCGATAGACGTCACAATTTTACAGTAGAGCATCTTGAAATGCATATTATTGTTAATTATAACTCCTTAATTTTTGAAAAAAATTAATAAATAATAATTATTAATGAGTTAATGACAATAAAATTTAGTTTTATGAACTGGTTTTTTAATGCAAAAAAATGCAAAATGTCTAGCTATTATTGCAAAATATTATATATTTTTAATGCAAATAATCCGGTCTTTATTCATAAGTTAGCGTTAACTTTGGTTGGTGACACTGGACCTTAGTCAAGTAGCAGTAGTTACTTTGTAACATTTTAAATAATTATAAAAATACTATAAACTGTGTTTAGTTTCAATTTTTTTGGAAGTCTATGTGTATATTCCGAGTTACCAATTAATAAATTTCCAAATATTGTAACAGTAATAAACGCTTTGAAGTTGCCAAACTTATTATTAGTAACTCCACTTTACTAACATATATACCTAAGCTGCAAAAATGTGTAAAATTTTACACGGTCAAATTATATCGCGAATTAAAATTCTTGTCTACCGCGTGGACTATAAGAGTGCATGAGTACGACAAGGACGCTCGCCCACTCCGCAGCAGCTGCGTCGTTCTAACATCGAGGACCGTCTCCGGCGAGGAGCGGCTAAATACCAAAGTAAATTCCATCAACTGCGCATGTGTAAACTTGTTGCTTCGGTTTACGCGGGAAGTTTTGAGGGTTTTCATTTGAGATTTGAGGTTAATAGTTTGTTGGTTTGTGACCGTTATAAGTTATAACGATTTTGACGACTTTTAATAAGTTTGAACGTGTTTTGATAGTTGAGTGTGCCTGTCATGCCGGTTATATGTGAGGTATGCCGGAATGTGTACTCTACACAATTCAATTTGAACAAACATCTCAAAAATGTTCATAATTATTTAAAAACAGAAAGTGTTTCTTACGATAAGAATGTGTGGTCCCACAAATGTTTGGAAAAGGGTTGTAACTCTTCGTATCAGCAAAATGTCGGTTTAATTAATCATTTGCGTCAAGCACATAATTATAAGTTTGAAGAAGAATCGTTGGAGTTTGAAGATTTGACAAGTAAGTATGAATTTGATTCAAGTTATGTATCTGTTACATTTCTCCATTTGTATATTGTTTAGGCTTCCAAGTTTGGAAAGCTTCAATTGAGGAACAACACAAATGTAATTATGTGGTGTCTGCTACATTTAAAAGTGCTAAAGGTAAAATTACATACTACAGTTGCAACAGGTCAGGTAGGTACCTACTCCAAAATACCTATTTTGTCCGCGATAGTAGGTAATTGTAAAATATTTTTTTGCTGAAATTGTAATAATTGCTAAAAATAATGGGCCGTATTATTTTCCTTTCGTTAAGTCATTCATTATCTAAAATTTTGATTAGAATGAGTGAGAAAATACGATAAAAGCATCTCTCAGACTAAGACAAAAAATTTAACGACCGTCTCTAACTATTAAATAAAGGAAAATAATACGGCCCAATGTTTTTTACAGGCAAGATTAGATCTAGAAGTAAAAATAAGAAACTCGTTAAGTCCCAGGGTTCCTGCAAATTAGACAGAGCCTGTACAAGCGAAATTCGCATTTCACAATCAGAAAATGTTAAGGTCATTTGGAGAAAAACTCACTATGGGCATTGCAAACAATTACAACACGTCAGAATTTTAAAAAAAGATAGAGCTGTTGTAGCCTCAAAACTTATCAACGGGGTGCCTGCATCAAGGTTAAATTCTCATTATTTAAAAAAACAAACAAATTAACTACTTAAAATTGTAGGATTCTTGATGTGTATAGAGACAAACTGGAGTGCAAGAAAGAAATAAATCGAGTTGATTTGATTACAAGAAAAGACATAACAAATATCAAATCTTGTTATAAAATTAATATAACTGATGGTGTGAAGCATCAAAATGATGCTATGTCAGTAGATTTATGGGTAAGACAGTGTGAAGTAGAACCACAAAATCCAGTCCTATTCTATAAAAGGCAAGGGGAGGTAGATGCTTTGTATAATCTGGAGGTTACTGATTTATGCTTAATAATAATGACCAATTTCCAAAAAACCATGCTTGAAAAATTTGGGTCCAATATAATAGCCATAGATGGTACACATGGACTAAATAATTATGATTTTGAATTAACTTCAGTTATGGTGGTGAATGACTTTGGTGAAGGGATACCTGTAGCATTTATGTTCGCAAACAGAAAAGATACATCTATGAAATTTATTTCAGCATTATCAAGTCCCACGTGAGCGTTATCTCACCAAGAACATTCATGACGGATATTGTTTCAACTTTTTCCAATGCTTGGAATAGCGTAATGGAACCTGCCTTGTACCAACTATTTTGCTCGTGGCATATAGATCGTGCTTGGCAAATAAATTTGTCCAAAATTACCGACAAAGAAAAAAGAATGAATGTATATAAAACATTAAAAGTTCTTCAGCAAGATGTAGAGAGAGACAATTTTGAAGTCAGTTTAGCTAATTTTATTAAGGAAATGATATCAGATAAAGATACTTATAATTTTGGCATCTATTTTCAAAATAACTGAAGGGGCGAGTGGATGAATGTGCTATGTTACAATTTCTGAAAAATTGAGATTTTTTGGTGGAAGAATATGTTATGTGCTACTGCATCATGCCACGGACTTTCGTGGTTAAAATACACTGTTTCTTAGAGTTATGGAATGGATGAATGTGCTATGTTACATCATTTTATGGACAGCAAATGGATGAACATGCTATGTGCCATTAAATGTACATATCACGTTCATCCACTCTCTCTCTGTAAACAGTTTCAACTATAGGGTGGAAGAACGTGCTAAGTTTAATCTAACCATGCGCAGATATAACAAAATAACATAACCTGTATGTTTCGCGTGTCAGAACCACAATAATAGGTGCTCAATGTTTTTGATTGTGTAGTGTATTGATTAAGATAGAAATCTGTATTACCTACTTTAAAATATATAGGTATTACATTTGGCAACAGTGCCAGCGAGTTGTCATAATATAATAACGTTTATGTTGTATTATCGTTCTCGTTTGAATAAAGTTATTTTTAAGAAGAAACAAGTTGTACTGGTTTATTAATACATTACAATTGGCGACGAGGAAAAAGCATAACATTTCACGGCGAACTGTTGATGTATTTTAAGTATTAAGAACAATTTCACGGCGAAATTATTTTTAGGTTAGAACACCTCGTGGTTTCAGTAAAGAATGGCGGGTACTACAATTTTTGGTAATTTACCAGAGTTCCAGGTCACAGAGGATTGGACTTTATATAAAGAAAGATTTGATCAATACATTAAAGCAAATTCCATTGAAGACAGCAAGAGAGTTCCAATTTTATTAACTGTAATAGGTGCGCAAACTTATAAAATGTTGCGGGATCTTTGTGATCCTCAGCTGCCAAAGGATAAAACGTACGATCAGCTGTGTGCTCTTTTATTAAAACATTTTACAAGACAAACATCAGTTTTCAAGGAAAGAATGAAATTTCACAGCAGTAGACAAACCAGTAATGAAACCGTAAGTCAGTGGTATGTTCGAATCAAGAATTTGGCAAGTAGCTGCCAGTTCGGTTCAACTTTAGAGGCAATGCTCAAGGATAAGTTTGTGTGTGGCTTATTTCATGGTTCCATTCAAGATCGACTGTGTGAAGAAGAAATAGGAAAAGAATTGGCATTTTTAGTCGAGTTGGCCTTGAAGAAAGAAGCAATGTTAAGCGAAAGTGTGTTAGAGGTGCATCACATGCGAACAAATCAAACTATTCACCAAGGAGGCCGAGTAGCAAGAAGCACAACACAGGTGAAAAGCCGTACAACCATACAAAAAGGGACGAAAGGAGTGCAACAAAAAGGGAAAGAGCAGCAAGGCACTGCTGCTTGTTTTGCTTGTGGTAAGACTGGTCACAATTTTTCCAAGTGTAAATATAAAGGGTATACTTGTAAGATTTGCAAAAAGCTAGGTCATCTAGCAATAGTTTGTAAACAAAATAAAGAACAACCAACTCATTATTTAGATAATGAAATAAATGGGGAAGAGGCTGAACTTCCAATGTTTTATAATCACATATTGTGGGAGGAACAATCTAAAAAAATTAATTATATAAGTCCAATAAATTATAATATTAAGGTGAATAATACACCAGTAGTTATGGAATTGGACACAGGTGCTGGAATTTCAGCTATTCCTTATTCCTTATATGTACAAAAATTTTCTAATTGCCAGTTATTAACTAGTAGTATAAGATTAAAATGTTATGATGGTAGAGTAATAACTCCAGAAGGAGAGGTAGAAGTTGAAGTAAGTTATGGAACAACAGATGTTAAAGCTAAATTAGTTGTAATTAAAGGTGCAAGCAAACCTCTTTTAGGGCGAGATTTAATAGATAAGCTTAATATTAACTCATTAGAGTCACCTAATGAAGTCAATTTTATTCAGGGTAATAATACAGACAAGGTAGAGTCAGATTTAGAAATAGTACTACAAAATTATAAGGACTTGTTTAGTGAAGGATTAGGTAATTTTAAGTTTCAAGAGGTTGATCTGGAATTGAAGGAAAAAGTAAGTCCTATTTTTTGCAGGCCTAGAATGATTCCGTTTGCCTTTAAAGAACAAGTAGAGCAAGAGTTAGAAAGATTAGAAAAGTTAGAAGTAATTAAAAGAATAGATAGTAGTGATTGGGGTACTCCTTTAGTTCCAGTGTTAAAAAAAGATGGTAACTTAAGGTTGTGTGCTGATTATAAGTCCACTGTAAACAGGTATCTGGAAGATGTGAAATATCCATTACCTAGAGTAGATGAGCTGTTTGCAGCACTTCAAGGTGGAGAAACATTTACACATTTAGATTTCAGTCAGGCATACAATCAAATTAGAGTAGGGGAATCTACCCAAAAATTATTAGCATGGAGTACTCACAAGGGTGTTTATGCAGTGTTACGATTGCCATTTGGTACTAAGCCAGCTTGTGCTATTTTCCAAAAGATTGTTGAATCTGCATTGAAAGGTATTGATGGTACTATTAATTTTCTAGATGATGTTGTAGTGACAGGGAAAGATAGGCAGGAGCATTTACATAATTTGAGGAGAGTATTTAGTTGCTTACAAAAAGCGGGGTTTAAATTAAACTTGGGTAAGTGCAGGTTCTTTCAAGAACAAGTTGATTATTTAGGATATACAATTGATAAAGAGGGAATAAAGAAGGATGAAAATAAAGTTAGAGCAGTATTAAGAACAAACCGACCCCAAGATATTACACAAGTTAGGGCATTCATAGGAATGGTTACATATTATGGTAAATTTATTGATAAGTTGTGTGATATGCTAAAGCCTTTGTATAATTTGTTAAATCAGAATGTTAAATTTGTTTGGTCAAAAGAGTGCGAGATTGCATTCAATGAAGCAAAAAAAGCAATTGCGTCAGATCAGGTCCTGATACATTTTAATCCTCAATTACCAGTTAAATTATCTTGTGATGCTTCGAAATATGGTGTAGCTGCAGTTTTAGCTCACATTTTTCCTGGGGGAGAAGAAAAGCCTATTGCTTTTGCTTCAAGAGTTTTAACTACAGCAGAAAAAAATTATAGCACAATTCATAAGGAAGCTTTAGCTATTTACTTCGGAGCTACTAAGTTTTATCAGTATTTGATGGGAAGAAAGTTTATATTAGCTAGTGATCATAAACCTTTATTAGCTTTATTTGGGGAGAATAAGGGTATACCTCAGATGGCCGCAGGTCGTTTGCAACGGTGGGCCTTATTCCTTTCAGGATTCAGTTATGAAATGGGGTATGTTAAAGGATCATTAAATGTAGTAGCAGATAGTTTATCGCGGTTACCTTTAGAAGGCAAAAGTAAAATTGAACAAACGTTAGATTTTGATTATTTCCATTATATTGAAGATTCTTTACCTATAGATTCAAAATGCATTAGAATAGAATCTAGGAAGGATCCAATCATTAGTAAAATAATGATGTATGTAACGGAAGGTATCTTTCCAAAAATGGAAGAGTGCTCAGGGATCTTAAAACCATTTTTGTATAGAAAAGACGAGTTGAGTTTAGATCAAGGAATATTAATGTGGGGTTATAGAGTTGTTGTACCATCCAAGCTTAGATCAAAATTGTTAGAAGAGTTGCACACCACTCACATAGGTATTGTTAAAATGAAAACACAAGCTCGAGCATATTTTTGGTGGCCTAATTTGGATAAGGATATAGAGGCATTTGTTAAACAATGTGAAGTATGTGTTGTTCTGCAACCAGAACCTCCTAAAAGTAACTTAACACCATGGGAAAAAGGGTTACATCCTTTTGATAGGATACATGCAGATTATTTGGGGCCAGTAAAGAATAACATGTATTTATTAATTACTGATGCATACAGTAAATGGCCTGAAATTTTTAGAGTTAAAACGATGGAAAGTAGTGGAGCGATTGAGAAGTTGCGAGAAGTATTTTCTCGATTTGGGCTACCTAATAAAATTTGTACAGATAACGCGACGCAGTTCACATCTGCTGAGTTTTCACAATTCTGTAAAAGTAATGGCATTAAACATGTAACTTCTCCACCGTTCCATCCTGCTACAAATGGGGCAGCAGAGAATTCGGTTAAGAGTTTTAAACGAGGATTGTTTAAGGCAATTAAAGATGTACGAAATAATAACTGTAGCATTGAAACAATAATTAACAGATATTTATTTACATACAGGACTACATCACACAGTACAACAGGGGAAACACCTGCAAAGTTAGTTTTTGGAAAGGAGTTAAAAACTCGTTTTAATCTATTAAGACCTAATGTTAGGGAAGTTGTAGTGGATAATCAAGTAAAAAATTTTAAGGGTAAAAGAGTAATTAATTTTAGTGAGGGAGAAGAAGTGTATGCCAGAGATTATCGGAATGTCAATAAAAAATCATGGGTTAAAGCAAGGATTGAGGAAGTGTTAGGAAGAAAGACATATTTATGTAAGACTCGTGATATGGGTTTAATTTGGAAGCGACATGTAGACCAGTTAATGAAATGTCCTGGCTCTAGCTCTAGTAATGATGAGAATAATGAGGTAGTAACTTCCATTCCAGTATCTTCCTCTACTATACATTCATATAATAGTTCAAACCTATATGCTACATCTAGCTCAAACATTGTAAATTGCTCTGCAGAGTTGCCAGCACTAGATGAACCTGGTACCCCTGTGGACAATACTAATAGGAATGATACAAATGTCAATAACAATAATGTTAACAAAAAGAAGGAAAATGTAGTAAAGGAAAGACCGAAACGAAACATTAAACCACCCGATAGGTTAAACTTGTAAAGTAAAATGTATCAGTTAGGATAATTAATATTATTTTAGTGGGGAGGACTGTAGTGTATTGATTAAGATAGAAATCTGTATTACCTACTTTAAAATATATAGGTATTACATTTGGCAACAGTGCCAGCGAGTTGTCATAATATAATAACGTTTATGTTGTATTATCGTTCTCGTTTGAATAAAGTTATTTTTAAGAAGAAACAAGTTGTACTGGTTTATTAATACATTACAGATTGATAAGCATAATTATTGATTAAAACAACAAAAATGGTATCAAGAGGTCAAAAAATTTTACAATTACTGAAAAACGCAAAAGATAAACACCCAGATTTAGAAATAATCGGTGCGCAAGACTTTGAAGAGTGTAATGATGCGAATGTAAAAAAAATGGTAGTACAATCTGAAACGACGTTAAACAATAATAATAATAATTCTTTGGAAACACCAGATGGTAAGTAATTAAATAGTAGTATTTTATACACCGAGGTTTTGAAGACAAGAATTTTCTAGACCGAGCTCATTTATACAAGGTACGAGGGCTAGAAGACTTTTCACAACTATCATTATTAACCTAGACAGAGAAAAACAGCTTCACAATAATTATTGTTACAAAATAAGAGTGTTAATAATGATATGTTTCTAGGCTAGTAGTGGAAAAAATAAAATATTACGTTTTACATAAAATTATTATTATTGTTCTGTTTGTAGAAGCAGAAAATGTTAAGACGTTCTCTATTTTAAAGCCTGCTAGTTTTGAGTATACCCAGCCTAGTACAAGTGGTTTGAATAAAAAAAAAGCAGATTTATCGACAGGTAAGATTACAGTTAATTTTATTACTATTAGGCATCGACATTGATATTTTGTATTTTTTCAACTAAAATCGAATATGGTACTTTGCAGATACATTTAGAGAATCATCTGATGATAGTGGTGATGATGAGCGGATTCTGAAATACAGTGATAATGAGTTTCAAGGATGTATGAACGAAGAAAACAGTTCAAGCTCAAGTTGCAATGAAACAGACAATTTTCCACAAGCAACTTCTAGCACTGAAGCAAGTAAAAAACCTAATACAAGAAGCACAAACACAAGTCAGACGCTAAATACTGAACACGATCCAGTCCATAACATTATAGAAGGCATCGTACAAAAGAAAAAGAAAAAAGAATTTTCTGTGAAAGAAAAAGTTAGCAGGAAGAGAATGAGAAATGAAAGTGAGTGGAAGAAAAAAAAGCAAGCGATAGCAAGAGAAAAAGGTGAGGCCTATATTTCTTATAAAGGAAAAAAAATGGAAGCAAAAAATATAGTTTCAACTGATCTTTGTAGCAACAAATGTAGGCTAAAATGCAATCAAAAATTTAATATGGAAGATAGAAAACGCGTGCTTACCGAGTTTTATAACTTAAAGGATATAAATGCGAAAAATGCTTTGCTATTCGGAAGTATTCGATCCCTTCCAGTAGGTCGTAAACGGAAAAATGCAAAAACCCGCAAATCGTGTTCCTACAAATATACTATCACACTTAATAATGAAGAACAAACTGTTTGCAAAACGGCCTTCTGTAAACTGTATCAAATAAGTAGAGGCAAAATAGAGGTCATCAAACAAAAAATAAAAAGCGGTGATTCTGCACCATCACAAGATATGAGAGGTCGTCATTCCAACAGACCACATAAGTTAGGGAACAACGTGGTGGAAGCAATAATCGAACATATAAAAAAATTTCCGTCAGAAGCATCCCATTATTCTAGGAACAGCAACCCTCATAAGCTATATCTATCTCCAGTTTTGAACATGTCGATTATGTATCGTTTGTATTTGGCAGAGTGTGAAACTGAAAAGCGAGGGGTTGAATTTTTTGTAAAAAAATCTTCGTACGCAACAATATTTAGGACAAAATTTAATCTGTCGTTTATGCAGCCTAAAAGCGACACATGTAGCACCTGCGATGCAGGAAATGCAAATGAGGAACATAAAGAAAATGCTTCGGCTGCATATGAGTATCAAAAGCAGGATAGAGAAATGGCTCGAAAAAATTCAAAAGCGTGTTACATCACGATGGATCTGCAGCAGACAATGCCTTTGCCCAAACTGACAACCTCCAAAGCGTTCTATCTGAGGCAACTTTGGTTCTATAATTTTGGTATCCACCTGGTGACAGTAGACGGCGATAAGTCATTTATGCAAACTTGGACTGAGGACATAGCTGGACGAGGTAGTTCTGAAATCGCTAGTTGCTTATACAACTTTGTGAATAGTTGCCAAGAAGTTCAAGACAAACAAAATTTAATTATCTGGTCAGACTCATGCGCTGGCCAGAATAAAAATTTTAATATCATTTGTATATACCAGTTGATGATACAGAAAGGCTTCTTTAAAAGTATAGACCATAAGTTTCCGGAGATCGGTCACTCCTACTTAGACTCGGACAGAGATTTCGGGAGAATCGAAAAGCATTTGAGACGCCACGAACGTATATTTACGCCGCAGCAGTACCGCAATCTTATAAAAGATGCATGCAAAAAAAATTCTGAAGTAAACGACATGCATCATTGTTTTAGAGTAATAGAAACTTTACCAAGTCAACTGGGACTGATGCATAAAAAGAAAAACATGTTGAATGAGACAGTTCCATTTAGAGCAATTAAGTGGATACGTGTTGAAGAATTTGGTTCTTATTTATATAAAGAAACGTACGATGTTTATACACCTTTCAAAAAAGTATGTCTTTTAAAAAACAGCAAACGGCAAACGAATGTAAACTGCGAGTTAACACGATTAAACACAGAGACAAAAGTGGGAAATATATCCGACAAAAAAATCGACAATCTTCATGTGCAGCTTCCATACATTGACGAAGAATATCGTTGGTTTTATGAAGATTTGTTGGCCAGATACGATAGAATTCACCAACAACCAGCAGACCCGAAAAGAAGGAAGACCAAATAGTTTTTGAATTTTGTTTAATCCATATTATGTATTTTATAACAATAAAGCATTAGCATTTAGCACGATCTTCCCTTTATATGTTTGCATTTATATGACTGGATGGCATGGAAGAATGTGTTATGTGCAATAAATATTTTTTTTTGCAAAAACTACCAACAATAACAGTTTTATGTCGTAATGATTATTATGTTTCCATTTAGAGAATTTATATAAAAAATATTGAAGTTTCCGGCTCTAATAATAAAAAATTCACAGAGACACAACTTAAAATGCATTTTGTGACGATTTAGTTAATTGTAACATAACACATTCATCCACTTTCCCCTTCAACTATAGTCTTAATTACCGTCAGTGGGCTTATTCATTCAGGAGCCAGTGTGGCATAAATACAAATATGCGTTTAGAGTCAATGCACAAAGTAATCAAATACTTTTATCTTGATGGTAAAAAAGTAAAGCGTTTAGACAAAAGTTTACATATATTATTGAAATATGTTAGAGATAAATGTGTTGACAGGTTAGTAAAAACAATTAAAGGGAAATACAACACTCACACAAAGCACATAATAAAAAGGCACAACACAGCCCTAAAAAGTGATTTTGTCATCAATACTGAGGGAAATTCAAATAAATGGGCCCTAAGTCCAGTATCAGTAGATAATAGAATGAACTTTTGTTACTATGTCGAACAAATTTCAGATCAGTGTTGTTGAGATTTGAATTGTGTGCAGTGTGGCATTTGTTTTCATATGTATACATGTACGTGTGCCGATTTTTCCATTAAACCAACAATATGTAAGCATAGGTATTCATTTTATTGCGTTAAGATTTAAAAAAAAAGAAGATCCTAATTATGAAGTAGATAACGACAAAAACCAATATGCAGTAACAGATACATCAGAAAATAGTACTCCTAATAATTTAAAGAATACATTAGCTTCCAAAATATCTGAATCTGTTTTGAAATTGCAGTCTGTAAACCTGGACTCATTGAATTCTGATGTAATGTTACAAATACATTCTCATTTAAGTGTCATTGACAACTTAATAAGTTTACCGAACAGTGAAATTGAAGCAAACTATATTTTTAACCCTGTTGAAAGTGATGGTAATAATGAACCAGCAAATAAAAATATATCCCAACTTTTTTTTCTACTCAAAAAAGAAAATTATCAAGTGATTGTAAGAAAAATTCCTAATAAAAAGGAACGAAGTGCTATTGGCAATTGCTTACAAAATGGATTCAGTCAATTATATTTATCAAATTGTACGTCTGAAGATCACAATTACATTTAGGTAATTAAATTAGTCATATTTTTATTATTTAATCACATTTACGAAAAATTGTGCACATTTATGTAAAAATAAATTTGTTTACTGATGTATTATTGTGTTTCTTTCGCTAACTCATTTTAAAATATTGCAGATATTGATTTTACAGTTACCTTAACTTGTTAAAATTTTAAAAATCCGTTTTAGTTAGTATAAATCTGCCTTTTTACGAAATCATATCTAACCAGATTTACACCATCCTATTTTTTTGACATGAGCAAATATGCATCGAGGAGTAGTAGTGAATTGATTTGAATTATTGGCGCCATGATTGATTCACAACATGGCATGCGCAGTTGACGGAATGCACTTTGGTACCGGGTGATTTTTTAAATTTCTGATCTAGAAAGCCATGACATAATTTTAAAACAAAAGATGCGGAAAACGTAGGGCGTAGTTTGAATCGTTCGATTTGTCACAACTGTCAGATTTCAAAAATGTTGACATAAACATAACCTACTCCAGTGTAAGTAAGTAGTCAATTTGTCACATAAATGACATTTGGAATAGCAGTGTGATCAACGCTACGCCCTACGTTTCGGTGACCTTCGATACGGCGTAAAAATCACGACTTACTAGATCAGAAATTTAAAAAATCACCCGGTATTTAGCTGCTCCTCTCCGTCGCAAAAGCGCAGTGTTGCCAATTTAGTGATTTTGTCACCATTTCTAGTGATTTCAGATCTTCATTTTAGATTTTTGGAACTAATTTGTGATTTGTCTCAAATCTAGTGATTTTCGATTTAATGGAAGGGAATTTTTGGTGATTTTCTAAAGCCTGTCAAAACCGTTAAAATTCAATAATTTGTTGGAATGTTGAAAAGTACTAGACATCTGTTACGCATCTGTTTCTAACACAATGCTATTCATACCATCATAAAATCATAAAATGCATCCGGGCCGGACGCCGGACGGCCTGCCGGCGGCACTCCGGCCTGTCGTACGTGCTTGTGCATCATATTGTGGATTGTATATCTGTTACTGTTTTGGTTATTGGACTTATTGGTTTTATTCTTCTGTTAGTTCTGTTCTGTTAGTCTGTAGTCTGTTACTTCTCGTCTGTGGCTGTTGACTCTGTTGTGCTTATGTTGCTTCACTCGCTTAGTCGCTTTGCTTTTCATTGCCTTTAATTCTTTATAAGCCTTCAATCTTTTTACTGTGTATTGTGTTGTGAATCTTTTGAACTTTTGACGGTGCTCACTTGACTTAACGTATATTGTGCAACTTCACATAACCTAACTAAACCAAGCAATTCACCTGTCTTTAGTGCCTTTTTTTGGTGGCTGGTAGCTTGTTGTCGGTGTAAATGTGAGATTGTTCCAACAATAAACAGTAAGTTAAAACCTAAAGTTTACAAGTAATTTTTAAAAATTACAGTTATAACTCTTTTAGTGCCCCCACAATATACTCAAAAATATCGTTCAGAATGGGAAAAAATTACAGAGTTAAAGCCATGGCTGAGCCCGTGCAGCACAGATGAGACTAAAGCTTATTGCAAAGTCTGTAAGTGTCTCTTAAATGCAAGACTTCCGGATCTCAAAAAACATGTCAAAACGCAGAAACATGAATCTGCTGCCAAACCGTTTTCCTGCAGCAGACAACAAAAAATACCATTCAAACCACAAGGTGTTATTACTGAACAACAACGGAAAGAAGCTAAATTATGTTTGTACGTATCAATGCATACATCTATTAGATCTGTAGATCACTTAAGTGATTTACATAAGAAAGAAGACTACACAGTATCTTTACATAGGACTAAGTGTACCAATTTAATAAATAATGTTGTAGGGCCTCATTTTATAAATTCTTTATTGTCTGACATAAATGAGTGCTACAGTTTAATTATAGATGAATCGACTGATATTGCTGTATTAAAAATGTTGGGTATTGCAATTCGTTATTTTAGTAAGAGACAACAGAAAATTATTTGCACTTTTCTAAATTTAGTACACATTGAAGATGGCACTGCTGAAGTCATAGTTAATGCCATTAAAGAAACACTTGCAAAGTTTAAATTACCATTAAATCGCTTAGCAGGTATCGGTGTTGATAATGCTTCAACAATGGTTGGAGTGCATAGTGGGGTATTTATAAAGTTAAAAGAAGAAGTTCCTAATCTTATAATGATAAGGTGTGTATGTCATTCATTACAACTTGCTGTATCTAAAGCATCTGAGAATACTATTCCTCGTAACATGGAATTTCTCATACGAGAGACATACAATTGGTTCAGCCATTCCTCTATAAAACAACTTGCTTATCAACAAATATATTCTTTAATAAATGACGGTAAACTACCTTTAAAAATTTTGCAAGTTGCCAATACTCGATGGTTATCCATTGAGCCAGCTCTCAAACGAATTTTAGATCAATGGGATGCTCTTAAAGCCCATTTTGATATTTCAAGACTCAAAGAAAATTGTTACACGGCAGAATTACTTTATATGTATGCTGATAGAAACAATAAGATATATTTAACATTTGTTTATGACATAGTCCAGTTAGTTCAAAAAACAAATAAAATTTTTGAATCAATGTCAGCAGATCCTACCAAGTTATGTCATGATTTAAAGCAATTATATATCAACATTGTGTCAAAAATTGTAGTTCCGGGCAGACTAAACAAAATAGATTTGTTAAAAGATAATTTTGAAGATTACATAGATCCTAATCCGTATTTAGGTTTTGCGTTCGAAAATAGTTGTCGACAGATATCAGACCGCGATAAAACTCTAATAAAATCACGCTGTGTATCGTTTCTTATACAATTATCAAAAGAATTGCGAAATAGATTACCTGATAATATTAAAACGTTGGAAAAAATGAATTTATTTTCTGTTGATAATTGTTTAAGACATAATAAAACCCCTATAACTGATATCGTTAAAGAATTTACAAATAATGATTTTGAAATTTCTGCTGTAGAAAATCAGTGGGCACAAATCCATTTAATACAGTGGCAAAATTTTCAAAATACTGAACAATTTTGGATTGAAGTCAGTAATTATCGGGACGCATCAAACGAAAATCCATTTAAAGAATTAGTTCATTTTGCCTTTAAAATGTTATGTTTACCGCACTCAAATGCTGACATCGAAAGAGTGTTTAGTTCGATGAATCTGATAAAAAGCAAATTAAGAAATAAAATGAAATTATCCTTATTAAATAATTTGCTTCATATCCGATTCGGATTAAAAAGTATTGGCAAATGTTGCAATACGTACGATTTACCAGACAATATTATTAAAGTTTTTGGCACAAAAAGTGCCTATAATACTAATAATTGTGATGATGATGGTTGTGACATAGACGAAATTGTTAATTTACTTGAAACTGAATAAGCAAGTTCATAAAATCTAGATATTTGAATTTTGTAGGTTAACAATTTTAGCTGTGAATAGAATTATTACCAAAGAAAATACGACTTTTGATAATTTCTAGTTAAATAAATATTCTCATTTCTCTGGGCGCTAACGTTTTTTCTGTTTATTAATATTTAAATAGATTTTTAAATTTGTATCCTCTAGACGTAGAGGAAGGGAAAATAATTCGGTCCATTTTTTATATTGTTTTTAGAGTAGTTATATAGATTTTTTTGTTTTTCAATGTTTTATTTGTATTTTTTTTTCTATTTTCTGTTATCAAATTATATGATATAAATAAACCGATTTAATTTTAAATATATGTTGCCTTATTTTCAATTACCAAAACATAAATTTAATTTTTGGTGATTTCTAGTGACTTTTAAAGTTATATGTTGAGATTTTCCTAATCCTGTTGTTGGCAACACTGCAAAAGCGTGCTCCTTCCAGTGTTAAATATAGTTCAATGGAGACCACCTGGCAACGCTGATTTCAGTCGGCGTGAGGCATTCGGTGCGTTGGTTGTGTCGGCACTTAGGATAGCTAATATTTTACGAATTTTTGCCGCCGGTTTCGGTTTTTTGTTTTGCAGTTGGTAGTAGTACGTGTTTTAAAATGGCGACGATAATGCTGTACCAGGACCTTCTAATCCTAAAAGACAAAGATTAGAAAAACTTACGGACAGTGAATTATTAAAAATATTGGAAAATAGTGATTCGGACGAGTTTGATTTTGTTGACGGGGACTCTGATGGGTGGGGTTCGAGTGATGACGAAGAAGTTGATGTCGACGTAACCACCTAGGCCTCGAACGATTTATTTCAGGATAGTGATGAAGAAAATCCTATAGATGTTCCGACAGGTAATCCCAACAATAAAGCAATTATAGACTGGAAAGTAGATCCCACCGATATGAAAAGTATACCTTTTTTAAAAACAGAAAGCTTGCTTATTCCTCCAAATGGCAACTCTCCTATAGACTATTTTCGTCATAAAATGAGCGATAATTTTCTTCAAGCAATTGTTGAGGAAACAAACACAAATGAAGAAGAAATTTTTTTGTCCCGTACCACCAAAGAAAAGTCGCGTATATGTGACTGGAAAAACCTTACTCTCGATGAGTTATTAGTCTTTATGGGGATTTTCCTTCATATGGGAAATGTAAAACTAAAACGTTTACAAGATTACTGGAAAAAAGATCCCTTTTTTCACTGCAAAGCAATAGCAGACAATATGGGTCGCAATCGGTTTCTAATAATATTGCGTTCATTGCATTTTTCTAGAAATCCAAGACCTGGAGAACCTACACCAGAGGACAGGTTGTATAAAATCAGACCTGTCATTAACTTTTTTAATGAAAGAATGGCTGAAATTTATTACCCTTGCCAACAACTTTCCCTCGACGAGTCGATGGTGCTGTGGAGAGGGCGTTTGTCTTTCCGACAATTTATTAAAAATAAAAAACATAAATACGGCATGAAACTTTATATAATGACGACTCCAACAGGTCTCGTACAAAAGATTGCTGTATATACTGGTATGCTTGATGAAATAGGAGGCCGAGGGCATGCTCAAAAAGTTGTCTTGCACTTGATGGAAAACAAACTAAACGTTGGCCATCATCTCTACATGGACAACTATTACAATAGTTTTGATTTAGCGAAGAACCTCTTGATTCAGGGCACTAATTGCACAGGAACACTAAGATTGGACAGAAAAAACGTACCCATCGAGGTCAAAAACGCAAAACTGGCCAAGGGCAATACGATAGCCAGATATGCAGAAGGGATTATGATTGGGAAATGGCGCGATAAGAGGGATGTGAGCTACATATCGACGGAATTCGAAAATAATATGATCGAAATAGAAACAAGGAGAAAAGAAAAAGTAAACAAACCACTGCCTATAATTCAGTATAACAAGTACATGTCAGGAATTGATCGACAAGATCAAATGTTATCCTACTATTCAGCAGAAAGGAAAACAATTCGCTGGCCCAAAAAGTTACTTATGCATTTTATAGAAATTATGCTGCTAAATGCGCATCACTTATTCAATAAATATTCTGGATCAAAAATGACGTTGTATGAATTCAGAATAAAAGTAATTAAAAGTTTAGTACCACCAATCACTGAAAATATTCCTGCAGCAGTCACTCAACAGCACAAATTAGTGAAACGACATTTAGGTGACGGTAAAAAACAGATATCCAGAAAAAGATGCCAATCTTGTGCTAAGGAGGGAAAGCGTACTCAAACTATTTACGAATGTTCTACATGCCCAGGTGATCCAGGCTTCTGCCTAGAATGTGGTGACATTATTCACAAATAATGTTTTGCGTTTAAAAATAGTTATGTATTTGTGATATAACGATAATAATTATATTTTTATTTTCTCTTCTGTATTTTATGCAACAATATGTTATGTAGGATTTTAGTTTCTTTTTTTGGACTGCAGATTGCAAACTTATTTAGTTTCTTAAAGTTTTTTTGTTTTTTTAAATACAGAAATGTTTTACATTTCTGTTGATGTAGGTAGTTTGTTTTTTTAGACTGCAGAGTGCAAACTTATTTAGTTTCGTAAAGTTTTTTTTTGTTTTGTTAAATATAAAAATGTTTTATATTTTTGTTTATGTATTCAATATTTTATATAGCATTCTAGTTTCTTCCTTTGGATTATATAGTTACCAGCCTATTTTGTTTTGTAAACTTTTTGATTTTCGTCAAACTTTTAATAAATGTTTAATATTTTTGTTTTATTTTATTTATCTTCCAGAAAAATATATAAAAAAACACAAACGACTATAAATTATCTTACAACTCTTATAAGAGCCAGTTGGCACACACAGTGCATATTTGAGTATCAGTGCCGCCGGCTCTTAAAAGAGCCAAAACGAAAATCACGAAAATTGAAAAGAAATTTAAAAAGTAACTCTAAAAATTAACTTCAAGGCATTTTAACACCAAAATAACAACGTATTGTAAAAAAATTAAATCGGATCCTGGCTAAAACCAGCTGAAAATGGATGGCAGCGAACGTGTTAACGAACAGAATTATTGCCTCCATGACTATCACAGTGGTAATGACATTTGTAGCGTTTCGACGATAAGATGAAACTGTGTGGACACTGTAGTACTACATAGCAATTTGTAATTAAAAATACCTATTTGTTTATCAAAACTTTTTTATGGGAATAATTCAAAATTAAATTTCTTTAATTATCAACTAAGATTTCTCTACGGAAAGCAGTAGTTTCAATAAAAATCTCTTGTCAGTTCTACTAGTTATCAATAAAGGAAATTGTAAAAGAAATTCATCCGACGCCTGGAAGGACACCAGGAAATGAGAAAGAAGAAGTAAAAGAAATTCAGGCAAGCAAAAAAGAATTCCTGCTGGAGTGTACCTTGCAACAGTAAAAGAGATATTACACTGTAATTAATCCATTCATTTTCAAGACGGTACTCTTACGTTTAGATAAATATGTAAATGGAAACTTATCTTTTGGGTAGCCCAACATATATTTTATTTAACAAAAGTACTCGAGAGCTATCTCTTCAGTATTGGCTGAAGTTGTAACTATTACCTAGCCCTTAACTTAATATTCATGTTGCCTTATGCTTGGATGAACTTTAAAATAATATGTATTTATAATCATGGAAGCACATTTTACATGCTTTTGTTAACATGATTAACAAGAACTGAAGAATTTCAAAAAACTCAGCTCATTTAAATAGAGATATTTCTGAGAAATATAGATACTTATGGTACAGATATCCATAATATCTTGTAAGCTTATGTTTGAAGTATGTTTTAACTAGACTCGTGTTGATAAGTAGCATGCTTATTTATAGCTCCAACTGCTGCCATGGTTGATCTACTGCCACTGTTGTTACTGCTAGCATCTGTTATTGTTACTGCCGGTGCTTAAACGTTCCAGATTGTAATCTAGGTAAATAAAACAAAACAAATTCAAAAATTTATTAACAATTCATTGAGAAACACCAAAAACAGACTGAATGGTTAAACTTCACTAAAACTTTTAGTAATAAGATCTGTTAATATGTCTTGTTTGTGCAGCAGTTGTAGCATCACCTGTAACAAAGTAACTCCAATCAGTATTACTTACATGCTCTGCAAAGAGACATGTACAAATAGTGTAAATATATTGTAATACAAAAATAATAATATTAATAATAATAGCAAACAGTAAATTTCTTTGTACACAGTTATTGTAATATAGCAAGCTGTGGGAAGAAAGAACTATCTAAACACGTTACATCATACCAACAAACAAAATAAAACAACTACACATAATAAGCAGGGTTGGCGAAAACCCGGGTTTTTCGTGAAAACCCCAGCCCATCGGTTTTTTTTTCTGGGGAAATGCGATTTTTTGCCGGGTTTTTTCCATTTTAGCAAATGGACAAAATCAGCTGATTTTATACGTTTTTTTTCCATTGGGTTATTCGGGTACTTTCCAGTAAAAAATCTTTTTATCATTTGGTCGCTAGCGCTACTCACACTCGCTAAACTCAGTTGCGTTTTGACTTTCTTCTGTGCAGTGTTTCGTACACATACCTAACCTATCCGTGAATTAATAAAAAGTAAAAGAATGATTCTTACTATTTTGGTAAGTGTGTAATCCTCATGTGTAATAACACATACATAGAAAACACATTTCTTTTAGGTATACTTTAAAACCTGTTAAAGCCTGTAAATGAACATAATCCAATACTACTAAAGTTGATTTGCATGTGTGTCCGAGCCCCATTCTCGCGTTCTATATGGGCTGGAGAGATGGGCTTGGGCTCATTCGACGCGTAATTTGCCGAGGATAATGCACGACCGAAAATTTTTTAAATTAGGTTATGTTTTAAAAATTTTTAAATTAGGTTATGTTTTAAAAAATCGATAAATGCTGATTCTATCGTACTATTTAGTGCTATTGAGTGTTATTTGGTACTAATATGTGCTCTATCGATAGAGAATCGATTGGAGATTTATGTAGGTCATGTAAATACTGACCTACTTTAAAAAAAATCGATAAATGCTATTTCTATCATACTTAAGTGCTTAGGCCCGTAGGGCCCATTATCCTAGTACTATATATGTAGTATTATTTTGATTATTTCAGAAACATTGGAAAGAACTTGTGATATCTAGTATTGTTGATTACCATAGTGATGGGAAGGGCAAAATATAAACAAGATTATAATAGTGTATTATGATACAAGTCTATAAGTAAGCTTTAAAAGCACTTATACACATGTGTCATACGCTACTTTTTATTACAATTGTATCATAATTCGAGAAATAGAACTGAAATCAATATTTTAAATCAACATTTTAATTTTGAATTTGTATCATTTCGTACAGTAGCCTGTGCAATGGAGTCATGTCGTTGATATGGAGATTGGTTTGCATTTGTTGTTTACTTTGTTGTTTTGTAAAAAATGGGTCAGTTTGAAGAAAGTATTCCACGGGAAATTCAAAAATTGGCCGAAAAAGCGGAATTAAGATTAATTCCGGAAAAATCAAGAAATGCCTATTGTAAAGAATATGATAAACTGCTTATGTGCATGGAAAGTAAACATTCGAAAAGAGGAAATGAATCATTCATGCTTGCCTACATGATGGAAATGGTAACATTGATTAAAATTATAATTATTTGTTTTTCATATTTTATGTTTTATAACAGTCTAGTGTGTTTAAATCATCTACATTCAAAATTACAAGCAATGTTGAGACTCAGAAATGGAGTGGACCTGGCATCTTTTCACAAGCGGCATGTGTTTATGAAGGCGGTAAATAAAGGTTACGAAGCTAAAAAGTCTCTCGTTTTCACAGAGGAAGAACTTCGTAAATTCTTCGTTCAAGTTCCTAATTTTCTCGTTTTTAAAGGTACTGTAGCGAGGGTTTAAAAGTACTAATATACGATAGTCTTGACAGAGATTAGTAACAGTTGCTTCATTTTTCAGGTTGTCACAATTTGTGGTGTGTTTGGTTCATGCAGAAGATACGATATGTGTGATTACGTATGTCTGATATTAAAAAAGAAGGTAGTGCTTTAATCTTTAACATTAGTCCATCGAAAACTGAGAAAGGTCGAAAATTTGCTATCATTGATGATTCTGATATAGAGTATGTTAAGTTGTTTAACAAATAACTTTCTCTATGTCCCAAGAATGTAGCTACAGATAGGGGTCTTTTGAAGTACGCTAATAGGAAGTGCATCAAGCAAGATGTTGGGTTAACACCTTTGGTAGATGCCCTTCTCTTGTAGCACAATTTTTGAAACTTCCGAATTCTGCGAGACACACCGGTCATGCTTTGAGGCGCACATCTGCAACAATTATGGCAAATGGAGAGATGAGCTTAATCAGTGTCAAATAGGTTGCTTCTAGTTACATCGAAGTATCTATCGTGAACAAATTCAAAGTTTCGAAGTGCATTGCTGGGGTTGTTAATAGGACAATTACTATGTCATCGTTGTCAGTTAATACTGGTGATCCTGTGATAACCGAAGCAAGTAATAACGAGCTGCAAACTGCTGGAATCCACATATCAAATAATAATTGTACATTTAACATTTATTTACAATAAAAATTATATTGTTTGTTATATCTTACTAATTACATGTGTAAATTACAAATACGACTTTCTTTAAAAATGATGACGTCATTGAAAGTTTCTATAGCAACTTTGAAGGACTCAAGTGTTTTAATGTTGAGATTTCACACGCTTTTTAGTTTTTTAAACAGGTATTATGATGCAAGAGTAATAAAAAATAATATTAAAATAGGTGACACACTTGAAATGTATTCATGTTTATAAAATAAAGTAATTTGGAAAATAAATGGTCTTATTAAACTTGTTTACAAACTTAATAAATCTGAAATGTGAATTCTCCGCCAAGAAAAACAAAACACCTGCATAGTTCTTGCGCTTTTAAGAAGTGGCTGCAAGATGAAAGATTTTCCAGTTGGATTAATCAATGACATGACAAAAACCAGGCCAGATGTATGGTATGTTCATCTACTTTTAGTGTCAAAACTGATGGAGTGAAGGCTCTTATTCAACACAGTAACGAGAAAAACCATCTTTTATAGGTGCAATCAAAAAAATGTCTCAAGCAGCATCAGCAAATTTCTTGTTCCATCTTCTGGAGATTTAAAAGAAAAAGTAGCCGCAGTTGAATTCAGAACCTATAGCGCTGTTAAACATGGGCACAGCTACAATTCCTCAGATTGTGACAATAAATTAGATTCCATACTCTACAATGACTCTGATTTGGCTTCAAAGGTGCAGTGAGGTAGAACAAAAATGGAAGCTGTAGTGAGTAATGTTTTGGTTCCATATTCCATAGAAACTGTCTTAAACAAAGTAAAAGATCAAAACAGTCCATTTTCAATATCTATTAATGCCTCCAATAAAGGCAACAGAAAATTTCCCCCCTTGTAGTCACTTACTTTGATGATATTAGAGTTAAATAATGTTGTTGCTTATAGTGCTGACAATGCTTCAGTTAATTATGGTCGTACTTGCTAGGTGTTTCAGAAGTTACAAGTTCTGCAACCAAATACCCTTAAAACAATCTGCAACTGCCACATCCTGCATAATGTAGCAAAGAACAGCATGAAAATATTATCCTTCGACCTGTATATTTCTGCCAAGAGGGTGAGAGTGAGTGCAATAAGCTTATTTTATCTTTTGTCACTAATGAGCAAGGATTGCCAGAGTTTATTTTTTACACCATTTATTAAATTTATTCCAGAAAGGTATTAAAGTTCTAGAATCGGAATACATAAATCCTGTGGAATAATATAATGTTATGGGCACATTAAAAAACGATATTGTATCACATAAGAACAATTGTTTCTTCAGAGCGAAAGCTAACCAAGAAATGTTAAAACTAAATGATGTTGAGCGAAATAAATTCAAGAATGAAGCTCTTGTAGCTTACCAAAGAGCAGCAGATTACCTCAAAAAGTGGTTTGATTATGAAAACTCTCCTTTTAGGATATTCAGTTACGTGGGTGTAGGGAAAGTAGCTCCTTCATATGAAAAATATCTACAAGCGGCAACGGTGCTGGATATTAAAGAAGACATCAATAAAAATGGCCAGTCTCGGTGGATTAGTGGTTTGCATGTTTGCTTCATAATCCAAAGATAGCAGGTTCGATCCCCGGCCAAGTTGGTAATTTTTCATAGTGGAGAAAAATTTAAAACATGCCTTCTTCTCGGATAGGAAGTAAAACTGTAAGTCCCGTGTCAATGCGATGTTTGGCACGTTAAAAATCCCTACTGGGGGTGGAATTCCCCCAGATTCGGCTAAATTCTAGTAGGGTCGGCCAAATGATCATAGCAATCAGTGCCATGAAGTACGAAGGATGCTCCGCCATCCCGATTCCTCGCCCAAAAACAAACAAACAAACAACATCAATAAAAATGGTTTATACGAAGATATCCGTGTACTAAATAAAATGTTAAAGCAAATAAATAGTCAGCCTTTCTCTTCCACAAATTCATTTGCAAAAATATCAAACGAATAATGGCTAGATTTGCTGAAAGCTGTAACTAGCAATAATAAATATAAATTTTAACAGCGTTTACTGTCTCCAGCCTTACTTTGTGGAACTCCATAATCATGAAATGTAATCAAATTAACTCAATTAACTTAATAATAGATTAATTCAAAGTTTCACAAGTTTTATTAGTTTATCTTAACCTGACAATATTTCTTACAGTCTCGTTTCGATGTTCCGGACTCGGCTCCTTCATCGCCTTGTCCGTAACATCTTACTCGACTGTAAAAAATATTGTCAGGTTAAGATAAACTAATAAAACTTATGAAACTTTGAATTAATCTTTTAATTTGATTATATTTCATAAATTTCAATGTTTACTAAGTGTTTCATTGAGTTCACCTGCAGCAAATCCCTATGCCAAGCACTGTTCGGAATTTTTGTCAATTTCATCTGACAACCCTGCCTAGAAGTGTAGTAAAATGCAGTCTTATTTTGCAAGTACACAGTTCAACTCAGGTAAAATAACCAGTTAAAGAACATTTGGAATACTCCCAACAGCTCATAGACGAACTAAGAAGCTAGAAAGCGAAGAATGTAAGTAAGCAAGTGTTGAAGTAGTTTGTACTGTAAAGAGTCACATGCAAAATAAGGCTGTAATTGACATTACACCAAGTTATAATAAAATCCCAGCAAGGAATGTGTAGAGATGATCAGAATTTAAATGGAGTCAGTCAATATACGTGTGGAAAAAAAGTATGGACTACCCCTAACAATTTGGTAGCCTTCAGGTTTTATGGAAAACGCTCGAACACGTCAATTTAGTTTTTCAGTTTCCCACATTCAGATAGCGTTGTTTTTTTATTGACATCTGTCAAAAGTATGACATCATGTGATACATCATTTGAAAGCTCTTGTTTCACTCAGTATGTTCCTAGATTTTTGTGCAATTCTGTCCTGCCGTTTCAAAATGGCAACTGTTGAATTGTGAAAATTATCTTAAATTAATTCCCAGTAAAAGAATAACTCTCTTGTTTTATCAGAAAAAAGCAAACTATTAAACATGGTTTTATTATTAATCAAACTAGAACAATAAATAAAACACATAATAGAACAAACTTATTTCAGTAAATGCTGAAAGTGACGACCGTTCACAACTTGACAGTTCCCAAGCCTAGAAACAAATTCTTCTTGAATACTTCATATTATTTCTGGTAAAATTTTTCGTATTTCCGTTCTTATGTGGCACTTTAGATCATCAATATCTCTTGGTCTATTTAAAACAACTTTGGATTTCAAATATACCCACAAAAAGAAGTCCAAAGGGGTCATATCAGGTGACCTGGTTGGCCATTCAACGGGACCACGTCGGCCAATCCATTTTCCTGGGAACATCAAATCGAGATATTCCCGAACTTCTTTTGCATAGTGGGTCGAGGCTGTATCTATTTGCAAACAAATTTCTGGACTCGGCAAATCGGGATTATTGTGTTCAAGATAAAGAGTGACTAAAGCTGGCAAAAGTTCAAACTGCACACAATTCAAGTAGGCTTCATCAGTAAGATTTTCTTCAAAGAAAAATGGTCCTAACACTCTTATCTTTCAATATGCTGGCCCATACATTAAGTTCCTGAGGTGTTGACAATGAGCTTCTTGAATCCAATGTGGATTTCCTTTGAACCAATATCGACAAAGTTGCTTCATCTGAGAATAAAATATTTGCGGCAAAGTTTTCATCTTGATTGCAAATTGGTTGCATGATTTCGCAGAATTGCAATCTTTGGTCAAAATCATCCTCATTTAATTCTTGTACCAGGCAGACTTTGTATGGGTGGTATTTTTCTTTGTGCCAATATGCACTATGCAGATTTTCTTTAACAACCAATACGACGTTAAGCTGAACATTTTCATCTACCTTCAGCATTCCACTTTTAGGTAAATTTTTAACATGGCCATGTTCATATTTTCTTAAAATCTTGCAAACGGTAGATTGCAAAATCGGCGTTCGGTCTGGATGAATTTGATTGAAAAGTTCACATACCTCATTAGTAGATCTGCGACGATCTCCGTAACCAACCAACCATCATAAGAATTTCAATACGGTCTTCTTCACTGAGTGACATTTTTGATTTTTTAAAAAAGGAATTTTTGAATCCAACGCAATGACCTCAGATCAACAAACTTCTAAATACATCATCAAACTTATTTGTTTGCATCCAAGATAAACACATTTCCACTAGGTTGCTCATTGGCTTAATTTAAACTCTACCGATTACCGCCACATCAAATTGTGTGAATTCTCGCGGAGCATGCTCATGACACGTCAACAAACAGCTGTAATACATTTGCATATGGCTACCGTTTAACAGTTTGTGCAACAAGTGGTTTTTTGAAAGTGTTAGAGCGTTAAAGCGAGTGAAACTAACCTTATTCTTCGTTATTTAAGTGGATAAGATGGTCAAGACTTGTTTTATTTGTAAAAAACGGTTCGAAAAGGGATCTGACCGTTCTTTTCACAAGTAAGTAAATTCCATAGTCGTCACATGTGTGTAACACAAGGGTACTTTTAAAGTAGCACTTTTAAATTAATTTATCTCGTATCATTACGCTATGAGTCCAAAATATTTTACAAATTCTTGTTGTACATATTAATTTGAGAGGAAATAAAATAATTAATATGGCTTCTGTAATTTTATGCCTAATTCAGCTTTAGTTCAATTTTACAAACACAATAAAGACTATTGTATGTTGTAGATTTCCAAATACTCTTACAGAGAAAAACACATGGTGTCTTACTGTAGGTAAAGAGAACGTACCAAGAAATGCCGTGATATGTTCAGATCACTTTTCATCAAGCGATTTTACAATAAAACCCAGTGGTTTGAAATATTTAAAACAAGGAGTAATACCTTCTATTGTTTAAACATCATCAAAATTATCAGTTACAGAGGGAAGGTAATACAAATACCTATGTTAAATTTTTTTATTTTTTTATACATGTTTTTGTTTATTTTTATATGTTTAGTTTTACCATGACTGCAAAGACTTCTGAGACAGAAACTGAAACTGCAGACTACAGTAGTGTTACTCTGGAAATAGAGCCTCCATTAAAAAAGTAAGTTTATTTTATTAATGACTCATAAATCTGTTATCATCATGATGTTAAATTTTTTCAGTGTGGAAAATATCTAATAATTGCATATTTTATTAAAATCTATGAACTACTTTTCTTAATCTTTTATTAACGTGTAATTTTTTCCGACCAAAAATTGTTCAACCATCAGGCTCCTCTACGACTTTGACTGGAAATGCTTCATCGTCAACAACTTTGTCAGCAACAGAGATAGAAATGCTGATGGCACCAGAGAAAGAAGCTATGAAAACTTCTACAAAAAGGTACATTATATCATATATGCTTTAATAACAAACAACAAATTACAAGTAAATGAATTACAGGAAAGTTCATCCACGTTATTTTGGCGATATTAAAAACATACCCAAAACAAGAAAGCACACTCATCAACATTGGGAAATTGCCAAAACCACTGTAGCAATACAAAAGAAAAATATACGTTGTCTTCAATTACAAAATAGGAGGCTAAGATCACGAAGTAGTTCTTTGAGTTCACAGTAGCACATCTGAAGGAAAAGTATTCGTTTACAGAGAGTGCTGAGAATATTTTAAAGGTACTTATAAGTTTGTAATATTAAAGTACTTAATTTACACAAAGCAGCATTACATTTGTATATAATTTTTGGGTTTTATTGATACATAATTATATGAAATCATTTACACCTATTTACGAGGGTAGTTTTTTTTTCAACCTCCGATAGGCTATAAATAAAAGACAAATGAAGGGTACAGGGAAAAAACAAGAAATGTCACATTTTGTTAAAAATCTGGTTGTTGGGCCATCTGGCGGTTAAAGTAGGGACCTATTTAATGGCAATGAATGGTGGTTGATAACAAGAATAGTTGCAACAGAAATCACATTTGAAATATGGCCATGTTGGTTAAAAACAAGAACTGTCCACGCGCCAAATGGAAAGAACTGGAATAGTCCATCTCATCGATTCTACAGCGTTCTGTTACAATAGACGTTCAATGTTGTGTATGGTTAATGACAGTAAATTTACCTTATAGTTTGTTGCACTTATGGGTTAACTAAACAATGTCTGATACAATAATTAATGCAGTTGTGACTAGTGATGATAATTGTGCTGACATTAACCAAACTTGTAGCAAGAAAAGGAAGAAAACGGGAAGAATTACAGAAGTTATGAAAAAACTTAGGTTACAATCACACGAGGCAAGAAATTCTTGCAATTGCGGTAGATTACGGTGTTTTGAAATAATAAATAACGAAGAAAGGAGTACATTGTTGAAGGAATTTAATGCGCTAACTACAAACAACGAGCAAAATGCATATTTATGTGGATTAATAAATTTGGTGCCGGTTCAACGGCGCAGACCCAGGAAAAATGCTGACAATGCACAATATCATCAAGCTGCCTTTTCCTATAAAGTAAGAGTTAAACTTAAAATTTTCAGCAAAACTGAAAGGACTAGATTCCGAACAAGACAGAAAAGAAATAAAGAGGCTTACGATTGTAAACAACTTACACAAACATAAGTCCCAAACATTCTATGATCGGAAAAAAGCTGCAAAACTTAATGCTCGACGTTATCCTGAAAAAATGGCCATTGCAATGGATTTCCAAAAAAATATTTCTTTGCCTAATGTGTTTACGAACGACGTATATTATCTAAGACAGTTTTCAATGTATTCTTTTAATATTCATGTTCTTCCAACAGCCCAATCTATATTTTACACTTTTCCTGAAACAATAGCGAAAAAGGGCCCAAACGAAGTGATATCCTTTCTATGCCATTTTATTTTCAACTACCTAAATGATGACGTGAAACACCTCGAAATTTTTTGTGACTCTGCTGGAGGTCAAAACAAGAACTTCTCAATGTTTTGTTTTATACGCTATGTTGTGCATACAATAAGAAAACTTCACTCCATTAAAATTACATTTCCGGAACGAGGCCATTCGTACTTAGAATGCGACAAAAATATGGGGGTAGTTAATTTGAAAAGCAAGATAGAAGTTCCAGAAGACTGGGTCAAAGTCCTACAACTAGCTAGAAAAAACCAGAGCCTTTTCAAGTTGTTGATGTTCAACAAAACGATGTAAAGCAGTGGGATGTATTTTTGAAACAATACCATGTTAAGAAACATCCATTCCCTATACAGAAAATGAAAGAGATACAATGTACCAAGGACGATCCTAGATTTATTAGTTACAGAACAACTTACAATGGACTATGGGAAAAAAGTTGTATTACACTTCCAGTTAAAAAAAGAAACAAAAAGGAGACACTACACTTCCACTTAAAAAAAAAAAAACAAAAAGGAGACACTAGGAAATGGAGAATTTAAACTCCCAGTACCAGCATATAATGGTAACGACTATTAGTTAAAATACAACATGTTTTTAATTTAACTTTTTTTAGATTTAGTACCCATTAAAACAGCAAAATTTAATAACTTAATGGTTTTGAAGAGATTCTGCGGTCCTGCCGCTCAAAAGTTCTATTCAGAACTACCACATCACTGAGAGTTGGACATACCGTGTTTGTTAACTTTCTCAATGTGTTTTTTGAAAAATATTATAATTTTTTACTAAGTTGTATTGAAATATTTTAATTTTGACCATTTGTTAATAATAAATACGCCTTAACCTAATTCTTGATTATTTTTCATAACGCTTTTAAATTTTTTTAATCATAGTTTCTTCGTTTCTAAAATTAAAACACGATTATCTCAAAACTAATCTCAAAATGTAACATTTCCTGTTTTTTCCCTGCACCTTTCAAATGTATATAAAAAAGTCATTCTATTGGTACTGTCCTACTGTCGAAGTACTGTCCTCCTAGCCACGTCTTCAGTTCAGGGAAAAGATGAAAGTCACTCGGTGCTAGGTCGGGACTGTATGCCGGGTGATCGAAGATGTCCCATTGAAATTGCTCAAAGAGCCGTTGTGTTGCAACAGCACTGTGTGGACGGGCTTGTCATGGATCAGAACAAATTCCAGAAGTCAGCATTCCTACTCTCTTGTTTTGAACGTCCCTCCGCAAAGTTTCGTCGTAAAGTTTCACAATAAACTACCGAGAATCTTCAAGACAACGTCAAGACTCATTTAAATGCGTTGGCGGCAACATTTTATGAAGACGGTAATGGAAAGCTTGTCCACAGATATGACAAATGCTTCAATCTTTATGGTGAGTATGTCGAAAAGTAACCTTTAGTAAAAAGTAACTTTTAGTAATAAAATGATTTTTTTATATACATTTGTTTTTTATTTATAGCCTATCGGAGGTTGAAAAAAATACGACCCTCGTACATTATGTTTTACATTCTAGGCATCTCTTCCAGTAGGCACTGCTAGTGATTTAATGGGCAGGTTTTTAAAGGGACGTTCACGACAGAAGTTTATACCCAGTTTAAGAGCTTTTGCTTTAACATTGAGTTTCTACTCAACAAAAGCTTACAATTATGTGCGCGATACATTTAATAAAACTTTACCGCATATTAATACAATATCAAAGTGGTATCAGTCTGTTGATGGTAGTCCTGGTTTTACTAAAGAATCACTGGAAGCTATAAAAGGCAAAGTGAATGAATTTGCTGCAAAAGAACAAAAAGTTTTGTGCAATTTAGTAATGGACGAAATGGCAATAATGAAACGAGTTGAATGGACTGGGCACAAGTTTACAAGATATGTAGATATTGGCACAAATGTGGACTCTGATAGTGTCCCTGAAATTAAAGAAGCTCTGGTATTTATATTGGTAGCCATTAATGACCACTGGAAAATTCCAGTGGCATATTTCCTTACGGATGAGCTAAATGGGGTAGAAAAAGCCAATGTAGTGACTAAACTCCTTATATTTCTTAATGATATGGGCATCATTATCACTTCATTTACATTTGATGGTGCCCCAGCAAACCTAGCTATGGCTTATCATTTAGGAGGTGACTTTAACAAACCCTCTGAGTTGAAACCTTTTTCTACCATCCACTTACAGAAACAAAGATATTTTTTGTGTTGGATATATGCCATATGCTTAAGCTAGTGCGTAATCTACTGGCTAGCAAAAAGCTCTTAAAAGATGGTGAGGGAAATACTATTTCTTGGGAATTCTTTGAGAAACTTGTCGAGACAGAACAAAAGGAAGGGCTAAAAGCAGGGTCAAAAATTAATAAAAGACACTGTGACATATAGTTCACTTTTAAAATTAATAATGCCCCGACTAGCACAGAGGCGGCCTTGGGTACATGGGTTCACGTTGGTAAAAAAATTTGTAAGCTTAAAAAATAAATAAACGAAAAATATAGGATAACATATATTCAAATCTTGAATAAATTTTAATATGTCATAAATAGAGTTAGTAATAGACCCCAATTCTTAATTAGATATAAAAAAATCCCAACAATTAATTAACAAATCCCCACAGTAATACAAAAATAGATATCTTACATAAAGTATCAACTAACGGTTCCAGCTGGAATTCAAAATATCCAAACACATATATACAGGGTGTCTCAAAAATAACGGACAATACGTGAATACGAGATAGTTGATGATGTTTAGAGAAAATTTTTCCTATAACTTTTTTTTCTAATATATTTTTACTTTCAGAGTTATTTAAGGCTCAAGTTTTGAATCCGGTCCTGCACGTTCTGCTCCACAATCTCCTGATGTCGCATAATGCAGAGGACTGTAGTTTATTGAACTTGACAGCATTTGTCAATACAGCACAATTTTGTCAATGCTGCAAAATACCCGAATGAGTTGAACTTGAAGAAACTCGTAAATAAGACACGTTAAAATAAATTCAAGGTCTAATAACAGCTTAAAACATCTTATTTTTAAAGAGAGCATCTGATATCATATTTCAATAAGTTAAAGGGAATTCTTTATGTGTGGCGGCGTTGAATGTAATTTAAAAAACATAAAAAGTATTGGGTTTTAATACGAAAATCACATTACTAGTTTTAATCTGCGATGCTAATACATTTTACTAGAATCTGAAGCATTAATATTTAAAACTAATAGTAAACCTTTTCAGTAAAACTGAAATAAAATTTTACAAAAATGATTTGGGGCTCGAAATTTCTCAATGAACGTAAGTCAATAATCAAAAACTCTCTTTGTTATAAACATCCCCTTTCGCAGACTTTCCTTATTTATAGCAATTCCTTCTTTCGTATTCTGTGCTTGTAAATAAAATTTTGGACTAGTCATTCCGTAAAAATACACATAGTGAAATTTGATCTATGTAAAATAAACAACGCAATTTAAAAAGGGATACACAACATAAATATATTTTTACGTTCTGTAATAACATTCGAAAATAAACAGAAGATAAATTTATTAAACTTTTAAAAAGAACATTTTCATAATTAGGGCGCCTCCAGGTTGAATTTGCGGCCCGATTGTGGTTTACTCAAAAAACTACAAGGGTCGCTTCTTTTGAAATGTTGGACAGGTAGATTTTTACATAAATTGCCAGTCTTCCTGGAATAACGAGTTAAAATTAAATTAATAAAAATAGATAAATTAATGTTAAATACAATGAAAGTTTATTAAATAAGAGCAATTTTTACCATTAATCTATTTTATTTAAAACGGAAAACACCTTCAAATAAATTCTTGATAATAAAAATTATTAGTTTGATGAACTGAAATGAAATGAATCATCAAACGTTTGGAACTTTTTTGCAACTATGCAGTTTATCACAAAAACGCTTGTTACGGTGATATGTCATGGTGTTTATAAAGACGTGACCTTGACCAATATACGTGTTTTTAAATTGACTTCTCCAAATTTTTGCTTAACTCTGTACATATCGCTTTACAATGTTATGACTATCCCAATGCTGGATGACTTATTATTTATTATCAAATTGATGCAAAATATAACAGGACAGTATTAGCAAAAAGTATTGCAAACAATTTTTAACAAATTTACAAAAAAAATTTTTTGAAGGTAGAGTTTTTTTTCTTCAGTTTTAGATTCTACCTCAGACGCTCTTTAACCCTCTGCGTTATTGTTCGTTATTTTTGAGACACCCTGTATATCTACATAATATGAAGGCAAACATAGCTTCGACACCTATTAAATATAAAGAAACATGCATAAATTAAATATCACAAACTCATCAATAATAGAACAATAATTAGCCATAATAGAATCAGATTCATCGATAATAGACTAATAACTATTAATCGTACTACAATATCAAATATTATCATCAATAAGACAATATTAACCAACAATATAAATACAGTATGAATAAAATTTGTTTATTAATACATAACAATGAATGAAGTCTAACGGAAAGAATAAGGAATAAATCCAGGCTTAATTTTCTATCCAACTTAATGAGATAACCAGACCCAATTTAATTGCTCTCGATTTTAGGACTTGACAAGACCCAATATAACTTGACTCCTTACTGTATTTATTAAGATCCACCTAACTTTTGTTTCAATACAGGATTTGTTAAGAACCCCTAATATTGGTTCAATTACTGGATGTATTAAGATCCCACAAAAGTTCTTTAAATACTGGAGTTGTTAAGATCCAACAAAAGTTCTCTGTTTGTTTGTTGTTTGTTTCAATTAATGGATTTATTAAGATCCCACAAAAGTTCTTTAAATACTGGAGTTGTTAAGATCCAACAAAAGTTGTCCTATAAAGAAAAGTAAACAACCGTCAGACCACAGGTGAATTACCTAAGATAGAAGTTTAATTAAATCTAAACAAAACTCACCCTTTTAAATAAAGGAGCATCAAATCAACCAAAAGTCTATAAACAGACAATCAAACATGAGTCGACAACTGGACCTCAACTAGTAAATAAAGTGAGAAGACATCACTCGATCAATCCTAAAAATTATCGGTTAGGAAAAAGTAAACAACGTTTAAACTGAAACTAACCTCACTTTTCACAGAAACAACACAAAGAAGTTGTACTTGTAAAGAGCTGACAAGAACTAACGGTGTCTATTGAAAATGACCAAAATTATACTCGATTAAAAGAGGGGATATTTACTAAACAAATGAAAATTGAACTTAGGAGATCTTTAACGAATCACACAAAATTAGGTTAACCCAGATAAATAAAAATTTATCAAAATACAAAAAGCTAAAGAATTTTAGAACGATAAAATGTTTATTGAAATCTATTGAAAGGTAAAATAACAAAAGAAATAAATTTAGCAAAATCGAAAACTTACTCATAAAAACAAGAATAATTAAATTCCTAATAATTAGCAACCAAATAGTTATAATAAAAATAGATGACACAATATACAGGGTGTATAACAATCTAACTATTATCCAAAATTCCTATTGTAGATATAAACTCTCGTGTATACAATCACCACGTGATTGATCATACACCACCCTAACATTAATCAATCATAATGCTATTAAACAATAATAGCCAAAGAAGTCACAAACTTCCCTAACCCTAAAGAAGATAACCAATACCTCCTAACACTATTCATAAAACCGCCAGGCTTTAGGAATAGTAAATCATAGCGAAGAAATCAAAATTCTCCAATCTCAATAAATGCAGACAGGCTCTTTGAATATTCAAATCTGCTAAAAAGCTATATCATTCAAAGAGAGCCCTCACAACTCTAATAATAATAATACTAATACTAGTACACCCTATATCAAATCAATAACTAGATAATAACTGGAAGCTAATCAAATCTGATATAACGATTTAGATAGTGCTAAATAACCTAAAAAAATATAATATAATAATAAACAGCGAGCAGGAAATCAGTCCAAGCTAGAAAAAACTGTAAACGATGAAGTCTGGATATCAGGAAAAAAATGCTAAAAAATTAAAACCCTGAAAATGAATACCAACCCACAACAACATAATTTACTAAAAGAAACACTTTTAGTAAGTCAGCCAAGATTGTCACAAGAGTGTTTATTTGTGTACAGCAATTGAAGAGTACATCCCATATTGACCACGGTCGCAGCTGATCACGTAGCACGCGTCGCCCGTTATAGCACAAAATTGGCTCAAAACACAATCAATAGCAATGTACCTTCAAAGGCTCTAGGCAGATCAAACCTGATTACCAACAAATCTTAACCAGTTGACCCATCCCTCAAATAAACAAACCCCAGTGAAAACCAAACCCAACCCCAACAAAATCAAAACCTCCCAATACCCTGAGGGGACAAATACAACACAAAAGACAAGGACAGGTCTTTTTGGCACCTTGCGGGGGCTCCCCCAAAAATCACAAGGCAGAGAGAAGACATTAACCCTCTACATCACGGATCAGGTGAACTAAAGAAGCTCGAGAGGATAGTGGAAAGCAGCGCAACTCCTCTTGCTTCGAAAGAAGAGCACAGGGCAATTCTTTCTTAGCAAGGAACGAACTTTTTAACGTGGGGCATCCAACCACGCGACAACCCGAGAGTCGCCGATTACAAAAAAACAAAAAAATAACAAAATATATAGAAGTTGGACTACCTCACCACCTAACTTCAGCCAGGTGTTACTCTAGAGTGTGTAAAGGCATCCAGAGCAACGAAAGGAAAGTGAAGAGTAGAAAGACGATAGAAAAGCGGAAAAGTAAAAAGGCAAAGAGAGGACATTCACGCACAGTGAAACAAACAATGTACAAAAGAGTACAATCACAGACAGGAAGAGTATAGATCAGAGAAGGAACACAAGACCTTGAAAAAGAGGTCGGGAAATATACTCGGAAAAAGGAAAGTGAGCATACCCCCAAAGTGTCTCCACCAGACACCCAACCAACCACCCTATCGCGGCCCACCAAACGCCCAACCAACCACCCTATCGCGGCCCACCAAACGCCCAATCAACCACCCAGTCGCGGCCCACCAAACGCCCTACCAACCACCCAACCGATAAAAAAACCATGTAACATTTTAAGAATGTTACAACACATCCAATGGGTTCGTGAGAAAATGAATGTCAAATTAGCTGCCCAGACATTGAGTAATAGTGTGGCAGATGCTTTAACATTTTTAAGCAAAGATTTGAAATTAAAAGAATTTAGTTTTGTAGAAGCTACAGTTACATTTATAAAAATTGTTAATAATTTATTTGATATATTTAACTGCAGAGCCCGTTATGCAAAACAAACGTATAAAAAGGCATTATCTGCAGAAACTGCTGAATTTATCTTTAATTATTTAGAGTTTTGTAAGCAATATTTATTGAAATTAGTTGTAGATGGGAAACCAGTTGTAGAGAGTAATAGGAAAACTGGAAGTTTAGGATTTCTTAGTTGCATTGAAAGCCTTAAAGGCATGTACAAACAATATATTGAGGAAACCTCCTTATTAAAGTATATACTAACATATAAACTTTCCCAAGATCACCTTGAAATATTTTTTAGTATGATCAGAAGCAAAGGGGGTCACAGCAACAATCCTTCTGCCAGGCAATTTGAGCACATTTATAAAAGATTGCTCATACACACTGAAATTAAAGGGAGTGCTAGTGCAAATGCAGTTGCTCTAGATCATACAAACATTTTATATGTCAGCTCTAGCATTACAAGTAGAGCAGGTGAGAATCTAGTTGACCAGTACCATCAATCTTCCCAAGAAATTGATGAATTAGATTTCATAAACTGTTCAGCATGGAATTTGACAGCATACTGCTCTGATGTAGTGGCATATATCGCTGGATTTGTCACAAGAGCATTAAAAAACACATATCTTGCGAAAGTTGTTACAATCTGTTAGAAAGTGGAGAACCATTGTCCAGATTACAAATAAGAAAAGCCTATGGTGTCTTGCAAATGCTTCTGCATTTGTAATAGCTATTTGTATAACTGCCAAAAAGTGTCTGAGAGTAACTTTAACTAATGTTAACATACTTCATCTTAAACATACAAACATTGTCGAATTGTTAATAAACAATGCTCTCAGATATATGCCATTAGACATTTATGATACTTTTGGTGAACACCTACTTAATACAGATCCACTGGACTATCATCCCACCGATCTGATAAAATTAATTTTAAATAAATATTTCATTATAAGGATCCATCATGAAACAAAACAATTAAAAATATCACAACATGATAGGATTAGGAGTCTAGTTACTAAAACTGTACTTTTTAAAAACCAATCATTTAATTTTTAATTTTTGTAATATTTTAAAAAAACAAGTGTAAAAATAATAAATAGCATTTATTACTCACTATTTTTAATACATTTCTATTCTATTTATTTATTCTATTCTCTTACTGATTAGATTGTTTCTTGCTTTTTTTCTTTATAAATATTGTAACGAATAGTAAACCCATATACGCTGTCATCGAACATTCTAGATGTATGGGTCATCAACATCAGCATGTATGTCTCATCGAGGTGACTCATCAACAGTTGCATGTATGATTCATCAACACCTGCGTGTATGATTCATCGATTAAGTTCAAGAACCTTATAGGGAAGATATAAATTGAGGTCGCGGGTAGGAGCTCAGTTTGTGTGTAACCGCCGTATCGAAATGTACTTTGAATAAGTAGTAAATAGTCAAATATTAGTGAATAATAAATGTTAATAATTGTTGTAATAATACATAAATAGTTCTTATATAAATATCCTCAAATAAATTTGTAAATATCTAGCATATAAATAGTTCATTAAATAGTTTATAGTTATAGTGTTTTTAATTAAGTGTATTGTAAATAATATCTCTTGTGAATAGACGATTTAAACAGCATTTTTGTTATTATTTTAAAAAGAACGTTACAATATTACTGTTTTGGTCATACATAAATGGCATATCTGTACTAAGATTAAACAACAGATCAGCTCATTTGTTTGTTTTGTTTTTGGGCGAAGAATCAGGATGGCGGAACATCCTTCGTACCTCATGGCACCGATTGCTTTGATCATTTGGCCGACCCTACTAGAATTTAGCCGAATCTGGGGGAATTCCACCCCCAGCAGGGATCTTTATCGTGCCAAACATCGCATTGACATGGAATCTACAGATTTACTTCCTATTCGAAAAGAAGGCATGTTTTAAATTTTTCTCCGCTATAAAAAATTACCAGCTCGGCCGGGGATCGAACCTGCGATCTTTGGATTATGAAGCAAACCACTAATCCCTCGAGACTGGCTATCAGCTCATTTATTAAAGTACTTTTTGAATTTCATGCTTTTTTCAATTTAGGTAAGTTAAAGGTATTGATATCATAAAGTAGAGAAAAGTTCGAAAAAATGTAAAGGAATATACATTTATACAATTGGAATTTGTACTTAATGCTTTGAAGCTTCTTAAAAATATTCTTTTGTATTTTCAAACATAAAATGTACCCTTTGAAAAAACTTATGTACCCACCACTGCTGCCTAGTGGCAAATATATTTTATCTCTTTTTTAATATTTGCCTCTTCTTCTGTATGTTTGAGACAAACAAAGTGTATTGCAGTATTTAGCTATGGAGTATCTAGAAGTTTGTTGATCTGAGGCAATGACAGTTAAATCTTACTAATGTTCAACCTTACCACTTGTCAATACTGACATTAATTTTTGTTTGTGTTTGGTTTGTCTAAGCTTTCTATTAACAAGACTACTATTGAGATATTTAATTTCTTTTTCCACCATGGATTTAAAAACAAGCTCAGGCCAAGAAACTTAATGTAAGGGCAGGCATTGAATGATAAAGCCTTAGGACTGTCTTGGTGTGATTGATAGTGTACTTTTTTTCTGGTAAAACAAGAGTTATTCTTTTACTGGGAATGAATTTAGGATAATTTTCACAATTCAACAGTCACCATTTTGAAATGACACGACAGAATCGCACAAAATCTAGGAACATACTGAGTGAAACAACAGCTTTCAAATGATGTATCACATGACGTCATATTTTTGACAGATGTTAATAAAAAAAACAAATGAATGCTATCAGAATGTGACCTGAACCTGAAGACTACCAAATTATTAGAGGTAGTCCATACTTTTTTCCACGCTGTACATATTTTACAATGAAGCATTTATCAAACAGTTATATACCTACCGATTGCATCATAAGCACCTTAACAGAAGACACACCTTTAAGAACGATGTACTTTGTACAGCTGGCGTTTTATCTTCATCAGTGTTAAGACTCTCATTTAAATCCTAAAAAATAAAGATGTTAAATAAAAATATTTCATATTTAAACTTTTTTATTTTATTATTTGGCATTTTCAGATAGGAGCGAAAGACAAAATATGTATTATCATTAAAATATCAATTGAACTATGCAAATCATCACTTCGAAATATGTTACCTAAGTGCAAAATAATTTAGGCGATATTTGGCATAAACCAGCTGGTAACTGGGTGGTAACGAATGCAAAGGTCACTTATTGCTGCATTTTGTACTTAACGATAACCGCAGAAAATAACAACCACAAATCTGGTTTAGTTTTAAGAACTATATATTTTTAGTAAAATTTTACCATGTAATAAATTCTGTTACCTGGTAAATGTCAAAATACGCCTACTTAATAAAACATATAATCAACATACTTGTCCTTAAAGATGTCAAATTATATATTGTGTCGCAGCTTGGATTTCTTCACGGATCCATGAATCATCAGCCAATCATGACAGAATAAGCTTTTTACGGGTAATTCCTTATCTACTAAGCTTCTAAACTCGAATGTAAATACCAGCATTAATGAAGCATTCCATCCAAGCCTACAAATTATGTCAATATTAGGTATACATCAATTCACTTTTTAGATCTTCTTTATTAAAGTAGAAATGATCAGATAGGAGCGAAAGACAAAATATTTGTTTGTTATCATTAATACATCAATTGAACTATGCAAATCATCATTTGAGTGACTGCTACTTAATGGCATAACAAATAAAACAACACAAGTACCTTAACGCAAGTTGAAGTAGCCCTTGGCTGCAATCCTTCTGTGGAAGTTATTTTTCTTCAAATGGTTCAGACATTGATTCATATCCATCAAAAGCAAAGCTAAACTTGATATTATTGGAACCTGCAAAATATTCCATTAGATTCTGGTGCGAACTAATTATAGAATTACTGTTTGTTTAAAATAATCAGATAGGAGCAAAAGACAAAACAATAGTTATCATTATTGGATCAATTGAACTATGCAAATCATCATATACAGATATTGAGATGGGTTAAAACAGTATAGACTTCTGAAATAGTTACAATTATTAAGAATTCACTTACCATTAATAGCACATTGTGCTCAGGTGATAAAACGATAATGGAGTTTTTATAAACGTTTATTACCATGGCTAGATAGTCTACATCTACTCTCTGGTGTAGATAATTTCATTTTTTCTGGTAAGATTGTAGAGTTAATCAGTACGAAATTATTAACGGTAAATTTAAAAAATAATAAAAGCTCACAAACACCACACTTACAACAACAAGAAAATAGAAAAAGAAAGTAGAAACCGGAACCAACCAAATCTAAACTTTAACCAAGAAGAGGGCGCAACTTCAGTGTTGCCAGAATTCCAGAGTAAATTATTTTTTACGCACTAGTTTTTTAATAGTGTGTTCCGATACTACGTAGGACTAAACATGTTTTGTTAAGGACCTGGACTGCATGCGTATATCGTCGATTTAGAAAGTAGTTGCATTTTCGTAAATTTTATTACTCAACTAGTTACAATATTAGGTAGATACGCAAGAGAGAATTACCAATATTAAGTAATTAATTTTCAAAAAATCTGTAATCTTTATACACTAAGAAACTAAGGTTGTATATAGGGAGGTTGGGACATCATGTTCAAAGTCATAGCCCCAAATATGGCCGCCGATGTCAAAAATGACATTAATGTCAGTTTGTTAGTCATGTCAGTTGAATGTTGTTCAATTTATAAAATTAAATAAGTGAATGTATATTATTTATGTTATATACCAAAAACGACTCACATTCCCATAATTTTCTGTAATAGGCAACTGAAAAATATTTAATGTTTTGGTACGTTATGAAGGTATGTTTGACCTAATTCTTCCGTGCTTCCAATAAAAAGGATAGATAATTGTAATTATTATTCATAAGTTACATACTTAAAGCAAATCAGAATCGTTTTGGCAAAAATAACTCCGTTTTAATAGGTAGGTACATATAAAGTAAACAGAAAAATGTAGCTAATTGTTAAGGTTTTTTTCTTTTCTTTGCCACTTCTGATACTGTTTGCATGAATGAACTTTTAGAATCCAGCACAGTAGTGGTTTGGTTTTCTTTGGAAATGTCACTGGACAAAATGTGGAGACGAAGAGATAATAATTTACATACGAAATCTTGCAAAATGGTGTGACACTCAGGAAATTTTTTCCTAATTTCTAAAGGTAATAAACGCAAAACTCCTTGCAGTAGTACATTTTTCACGTTTCCCATTTTGATAATGTCTGTTTTCTGTCTTAAGAAAACTCCCTCCACTATTTCAGCAACTTCATATGCTGAAGTAGTAGGATGTGTTAACTTTCCACGGTCTATTGTCATGGTAAATCTACAAGGTAGTTCTTCCACAGGCCTAGGTGATTTCAAACTATTTGTACACTGCTCACAAGCAGTTTGAATTTTAGAAACAGCCCATCCTGCCATGAAATACAGCCCATTTGCTTGAATTACAGACAATTCATGATCAGGTATTAGCAGAAATTCATCGACTTCATCATTTTTAAAAGGTTTTGCTCGTTTTTCATTAAGGAAGTCTATGTAGTAACCTTCTTCATCATCAGGATATGAAGCTGACGTTGGCACCGCCATGAACTGAGCTACAGATAAAATTCGAAGCATCTGTCGTAATCGAACAGGACCAGGATAAATGTTACCACCTCCTCGAACTTGTGAAAACAAATTCTCTACACAACTTGTACTCAGGCGACTGGTTAAAATATACTCAATATTGTTTTGATCCAAAAAAGTATCACATAATCGTAAAACCGTGGTTGTAGCCAAAAGAGTTCCTGTTTGTATAGGTTTCCAACTATTCCGATGGGCAAATTGCAGTTCTTTAAACCAAACAATATACTTTTTTAAAAATTCAATTTTTGATTTATGCTTATCACTATTGCTCAAAGCCTCACTTTTATGCCTTGCCATCATTATTTTGTACCACTCACTAACTTGCAGAATAAACCATCCTGTTGTTGCAGCCTCTTTGTCTATTTCTGAAACGGATTGTGCTGCAAATTGTAGACCTCGACCTAACTGTTCAGAAAAAAAATCTGTTGCCAAACCGACTCTCATTTTTTCAAACTGTGAGTGATCAATATGTACTGGCTGAAGTTTAGGAACAATTTTTGCACCTCCAGCTTGTTCTTGTGCCTCTAAAAGTTGTTGTACATGTTTGATGGAAACAACTGCACTGGGAAGATTGTGTTCCAAAACAATAAACGAAGGTAGAATAAAATCAGTTCGAAGCAATTGACACCAGATATTTTTTAAAATATGTGGTACATCTGGAGTCCAATATAAAACATTATTTTCATCTATAGGATGCGGACAACTGGCCGTGACTTGAGCCTTAACTGCATGGATGCCATTCATAGCCCACAGAGCCACATTTGAAGGACCCATATCTGAAGTAATGGCAACAACGTGTAATTTAACAGAGTGTAAAGCTCTTATAACACTCAAAATATATTCCCACAATTTATGCCGTTCTGTTGATTTTCCGGTAAACACATAACTAACAGTTTGTTTCCAATGAGAGGTAAGGCCTCGAGCAATCACAGCTAGAACATGATCTGCTTGCAGTTCACTCTCAGCTTCATTACGACTTATTTCAGGGCTAACTAAACCGAGGTACATGCCTAATGCTTTATCAAATTCTACACGAGGCCGCAAAGACATTTCGTCCAAACTTAACACACAAAATGCAGCACTAGAGTCTTCATCAGCATGAATTTTAGAGCCTAGCCATTGAATAATTTCTGTGCAAACACCGGGGACAAAAGTTAAATGTTCTATATGCCGATTTAGGGTACGATTGCTGGGCAATGGTATTAGGCCATACTGCTCGTTTGTCCGAATATATTCATATGGTCTTACATTCATCTTACATCGCCAAATCAAACCCTTTCTAATATCATTAGCATCCCATTGTTTTGAGTTTGTCTTAGGATTTCGTTCTATTAGGTCTACCTGATTGTCTGAAAATATTTTCTTTAAATTCTCGTTTGCTTTTAATGACTTCTTTTTTAAATCAGCAATCTGTAAAGATAATTTAATAATATAAATATTTTGTTTCTTAAACTAACTATTCACAGGATGAAGTAAATATTTTTTGTTTTATTGTATATAGACCATATAGACTAAACAAACCTCATCTCTGAGTTTTTTATTTTCCTTCAAAAGATCTTTAACTTGCTGGCGTAATTTTTCCAATTCATTTTGGTTGCAATTTTTAGTGTTAACAGGTACCTGGGTCTAGACAAACGAATTTATTTATGAACAACGCAAAATTTGAAGAAAACTTACTACTTTGGGTATCACCAATAAATTTAATTCATTTTCTTGAGATTTTTCCGCGTTTAAGTTTTGCTGAATGTTGGAGAAATCTGTTTAAATAAATACAGTCATTGAATGCAGTGTTATAAATTTCTTAGTAGTAGTCTCTTATTTATTAAATATATCTAATAAGCTTAAAGGAGACTCACTTGAGGATAAAGGACGTTTTAAATCGGGATCTAGGATTCTTGACGGATTTTGTGAAAAAATAGTAGGAACAGCATTTTTTTTCAATTGGTGGTACCCATTTTTGTAGGCCATTTCATACTGATCGGAAGTAAAATGACCCTATAATAAAAAGATTTAAAAGGTTACAACTTTCTTGTTGTCTTTTTGTGGATTAGATTTCTGAGAAAAGGATTTACTTCGCATATTTTTAAATTAAAATCTTCCCATTTCAATTGCTCGGTGTTTTCAAATTTTGAAATAATATGCTCGAGTCCACTGTTCCGAAGCCATAAATTTCGTCTTTCACGCTCACGTATGGGAAATCGAAACAATCGGAAGCCCTTTGCAGCAGAATTACAGCAATTCTTGACGCAACAAGTCGGCATCTTCAATTTCAAATATTTGAAATTTTGCCTGACAGTTGTCACCTTATGACAATTGCTGCAATGCATCATGGGTGGGGCTAGGATGTCCCAACCTCCCTCTATACAACCTTATAAGAAACCATCGATCGCAGCGCCCCCGCGTATGAAAAGTAAATACTTATGAGCCGAAAAAATAATATTTATGCATTTTGGAACATTGCAATATTTTTAATTGTTTCGTACTAATTAAATATCTCAAGAAGTTTGTGTATTAAAAAAATATAATGAGTAAGCCATACAGTAGCCGTGTGTGTTGTGTGCCTAGATGTAAAAGCGCGGAAGGAAAAACATTAAACGTAAAATTCTATAGGTTCCCTGGACGAGATTACGAATTTGAACGAAAAAAAAGTGGATAATTTCTGTCCGAAGAGAAGGGTAAGTATAAATAGAATAAAGTTAAATAAAGACATTCTTACAATGTTTGTATAAAGTTATGTAAATTTTATTAATATCTTCAATATTTTATAAAATATTTTCTGTAGCAAAACAAATAATAAAACACACTAGTTTAATATATTTATTCGCTACTAACGTTGTACAAGCGTGCACCGTCTTACACGGCATGCGCTTGACTGCCGAGGTCTGCATGTTAAAGCGCAGACGCTACCACTTGGAACCAATCAACTTATATTAAGGGGTGGTCGGTGACATCAACCGGCAGGCTCTACCAACCATTATATTTCATTCATTTAATTTTAAATTTAATTAACTTTTATTGGTTATGTTAAAAATTCATATAACTATTGTTTTGCAGAGTTGGGAAAACACCATGGGCACCAAACGCAAATACACGAATATGTAGTCTTCATTTTATAGGAGGCAAGAAATCAAATGATCCGCGTAATGTATCATTTCATCCTACGATTTTTCCTTGGAAAAAGGAAAACAAACTGGCAGCTGTACGCGCCAAAAGACTAGAAAACCGACTGAAAAAGTGGAATCTAATGTACAAGAGCTCAGCATTAGTAACGGTAAACTATTTTTGATATAAAATATGTATATTGAATGTATATTACACGACCTTCTAGATTTCACGAGACGAAGTCTCTTATCCGGCCTGCGCACTCCATTAGTTCAAGTGTTTCTCCGCTGGCGCCACCAAACACGAAAATGCGGAAACGGATATATAACACGTAAACGCCAATTTCAAACTACGCTAATTTCGCGCGCTTTTATACTTTTTGTCGGTTTTGCGCGTATCGTCAATAAATTATATTTTCCTAATCTTTTAAGGCAGTTTTCTTTATTTTTTAATATAATTACGTTATTTCCTTATTTGTTTAAATTTTCGCAGTTTTGTTGCTGTTTTTTCGTTCACTTTAGTAATGGCAAACACTAGCAGAAAAAAGTATAACTGCCGCAATGCAATGTGTAATAGTACTGATCCTACAATATCATTTCATGAATTTCCTTCAAATTATACCTACCTTACGAGAAAAATGGTTTCAAATCTTACGTTGGGGTTATGGAAACCAACACTCAACAGCACAATAATATATACTTCTTTATTTCGACAGATCAACAATTACAGATACCTGAAAGAGTCAATTTCTACATCGAACTTCCTAAAAATATAACAGAATTAATAAAAGAACTCCAAACCTTATCTATGCATCTCGATTGCGAATTCTTTCAGCATCTGTAGCCCTCCTGGCAGGATACATTGCAAAAAAACTGAAGAAAGGATTGAATGCCAATAGCCTATTAGATTATCTGTTAGCTGCCTCGTGTTCAAATTCACTGATAGGATTTGTAAATCTTCAAAACAGAGGTGCCTTAAAATACTCCACTAGAAGATTTACACTTTTAATCAACCAAATAATCGAACTTGTAATACATATTGTAGAACATTTACCTGGAGAATGTAATCCGCCTAATATTCTAACATCACTAGGTATTTCTAACTCCAATTACTTTTTCACAGTTTTTGGTTTGCCACGACCACAAGCAGGAACTTAGTAATATAATTCTTTAAAAATTGCTAAAACCTTGTTTGGCAAACAGAAACATTGCAAAAACGTGAACAGATAATGTACTTACTGCTCACTATCTCTATATTCTAAATCCAGCTCACGGGAAATTATAAAATTGTAATTTCAATAATGTTATTGAACTTGTAAATTAATTTTAATAACTTAATTAATTTAATTATATAAATTTATTTAATTAATTCGCAAAATATTTACGTAAACATGCAATGCTTGACATTTGTAAGGGTTATCTAACCTATATATCTTCAAGTGACAAATAAACATCAGCGTGTCAGCTAGCGCCAAAACGGCGAAATTTTGCGTTTTCTCAGAAACAAAGTTTATATGGGAAATCGTAAAAGTGCCCAGGCCGGATAAGAGACTTCGTCTCGTGAAATCTAGAAGGTCGTGGTATATTAAATTCCCTATATATAAATATTATTTACCTATTTGTTATTGAAAAAAAATATATTCACTTGCAATTTCAGATGAAATAGACAGTGAAATACTTTATGTCAACGATACATTCCCTTTACCTGGAGAAAACTATGCACTTGTTGAAATTCAAACAGATTATGTTCACGAGTTACCGACAGGAAATTTAGAGGTTTTTATGTCATGCTGGCAAGACTCAGCGAAAAACGAAGAGTCAACACAAACAGATATAAAACTTCCGCACGGATTACAAAAGCAGAAAACAGCAGATCATGCAGACAAATTACGGAATATGAGTCAAGATGCTGCCGTTAATACCGATTCCGAGCTGAGATTCGGTTTCACTGGGTTCTCAGACATTCAGAATGACGTGACAATGAAACAGCTCGGTGGTATTTCGTTATCCTTCTTTGCGATTCTTTTGCAATGCTGCAAACTTGGTTCAAAACAGCCACATTTTAACAGGAAACTGACCTATGAAAATCGATTATTAATGTTCCTCATGAAATTAAAATTAGGATTACACTTTACAGCTCTCTCGTGTATATTCAAAGTATCGCATACAACTGCATCTAAAGTATTCTATGATGTATTAGATAATTTATTTGAAACAACGAAAACGTGGATATTTTGGCCATCGAAGCAAGCAGTCAAAGAGACCATGCCTGAATGTTTTAAAAACTATCCTAATTGCAGAGCAATTATTGATTGCACAGAACTGTCCTGCGATACTCCGCCGAAAATAGAACAACGCGTATTAATGTATTCTAACTACAAGTCTCGTTTTACCGTTAAGTTACAAGTTCTTGATTGGTATAGCACCTTCTGGATATATCATTTCTGTCAAAAGCATATGGAGGTCGATCAACAGACGGATTCATCGTTAATGATTCTGGTTTTATTAAATTGATAGAGCCTGGAGATGAGATTATGGCCGATAAGGATTTTCCTCAACTCAGAACTGAACTAATAAAATGTAAGAATACATTGATTATACTTCCATTTGTGACAAAGCCACAATTTTCTAGCGAAGAAGTGCTTGAAGGCTACTCCATTGCGTCTGTGAGAATCCACGTTGAAAGAGGAATTGGGCGTTTGAAAATTTTCAAAATATTGGACCACATACCTATTGAACTCTTAACACACATCGATAAAATAATGCAAGTAATTTGTGTGTTGGCTAATAACAAGGAGCCTTTAATTAAGATGAACAACACTGTTTAATGTATATGTTACTGTGAAAGACCAAAGTTAGTGAACGTCAACATTCTCCGGTGAATGTCGACATATACCAAATATGTGGGTGGTAACCAGATAAGTGGGTGGTCGCGTGGTAAAGAGTTCAACTCTTACTCAGGCGGCCCGGTTCGATTCCCGAAACCGGCGAGAACATTTTTCTCGTCGATAAAAACTCAGTACACTTTACCGTGCTATCAGATGGGCACATTAAGCAGTCGCTCTCGACAATCACGTAAAACATCTTTCTGTCGTTGTCGTTAAAAGTAACCGCTCTATACCACGCGCAAGTGTGTATTTACTTCAGTGGTTTGGCAATGTTAAGTACAATTAACATTTATACAATACAATACGTTGGTGAAATACCAAATATTTGATATTATTATTCCATTCGGGTCTTCTCCGATGTTTGCCGGCATACATCGATGAGCTCTGGTGGATGTCGTAAGTGACAGGTTCAAACGAGCTGTAAGAATTTTTATTTCCCCTTTCTATGTAAATGACACTTTACAGGCCTTTATGTAACTAAGTTAATGAGTAATTACAGCCACAGCCCTGTAAAACTTTACGGGCTTCTAAAAGAGACCTGTAAAGTTTTACAATGCTCATCAACAAAAAGCTATGGCAACTAATGTGTTGCTTAACCACAACACCATGGGAACGCCTAGCTATAAATTGTGCTACCGCCTTTGATTCCAAAATGTCTTTTTATAAATAATATACAATTTATAAAAAAATGCTGGTAAAGGTAGAAATAAAAGTTTGTACGCAACACGCTTTGCAATTAATCGTTACTGGGCTCGCTGGATTATGGAGGCTCTCTCATTCGTCGCTAGCCCCACAAACTTTTCAGCTCGCCCGTAAAGATTAATTTACAAAGCTTGGCACGTAAATAACTATTACAGTAGCTTTTATTACGAGCCCCGATGCATATTAATTCGTCTACTTTCATTTTTTGTTAAAAGTCGCTCCGCACTCTTTACTCTAAAATTCTCTTCTGGTTAGAAAGTGACTCTTTCTTGTTGCCAGAAGTGGAGTACTGCATCTGCATATACACCATTCGACGTTTCTATAAACTTCTATCAGGGGGTTTCCTTGCACCGCTTCTTGCAAGGTTTTTAGGTACTTTCTGACATCGCCGATATTCAGACAAATGTGATAAAGGAACTTAAGAGTATTCCCGAAAAAGAGTTCCAGGCCTGTTTCCAAAAATGGGAGCACCGCCTAAATCAGCGTAAAGTTGCATAAGGGGAGTAGTCCGAAGGCGACAGTAGCCACTTGTGAACATCTTTGACCATATGTTTGTTATAACTACAAGTCCATTCCGGGAATTAAATTGTTACACCTCGTACATCAAGCGTCTTTGTGAATGCCATGTATTCTGTAAGCACTGGTTCATATCAATTGTTAAGTATAACAATAATTGTTATGGACCCGATTGCTACGAAATCTTAACAATTCGTGCAATATTTGGTATTCTGTAACTGCACTTGTTATGATCCAATTGAAATGAATCACAACAACTGAAATGCAAACTAATTATGAACTATATTACCGACTGTGCATGCGCGTTCGAGCAGTGACATTTACATTTGACAGTTTCGAATAATTAGACGCGCGAATTTGAAACATGGAGAACAATACCCGACACACCGAAAAGCAATTTTATGTAATGTTGGAGTTTATGTCCACCAAATATTGCTTACAGAAAGATTGAGCCCGGGAAAAGCGCCTGAATGTTTACAAAAACTGTGGAAAGAGCTTACTAGTATACTAAATTGTCGCAAATGGACCAGCAAGAGCAACAACTGGTGATGACTGGATGAACGTTAAAAAATTAGTGTGTGTGTGTCGCAACAGTGTTTTCTTTCTAAAGTAATAAACAATATTACCTACATAATAATTTATAATGTAAATAATAGTAAGAAAGAAATCCTATTATTATCCATACTTAAATTTTGCAAAATTGTGTGAAAGTACCCCAATGAATATAAAAATATAATGCAATTTCTTGGGAATCTGAGGTCACAATCAATTCCTTAGGTCGTAAGTTGAATAAATGATTTGTTTTTATCTAAAACACTGACTTTGAAATATAGATGCTTAAGTATTACTATGCATTAATAAATTGGGGGTAAAAACTTACATTTATTTCATACTGTCCGGTAAAAGGGTATTTACCGGACTCATTTGAGTCCGGTAAATGAATTATTACGTTACAAGGCCGGTAAAAAATTTTACCGGACTGAAAATCCAATTTGAGTCCGGTAAAAAATTTTACCGGACTGAAAATCTAATCTGCTAATCTCATTGCTTGTCTATAAGAGTTGGGAAACAATTTTTAGTAAATGTAAACTTTGGGATCCAATTTATAGAAACTGGTATAACCTAGAATGCTGTATTTTTTTATAGCAATGTATGACAACATCTTCCCGGGCATGAAGTATTTAAGCCGTTAATGTGTTTAGTTTCCAAGAAAAAAAAATAAAAAAGAATTTTTTTCGAAAAGATGTCAGGTGATGTCTATTACAATAGTGATCCTAAAATTGCAAGTAAATTTTTTTATGAATTATATATCTTTCGAAATTTAGTTTTAATCGAATTTCAAGTATCCAAATTTGGAAGGTGTGGTTTGTTTGTTCGGCAAAACGCTATTAACTGTTAATCACCTGACGTCATCCAATAATTCATCTTTCTTACCACCTCCTATCGCGGTAGTGTACGAATAATAAAATTATTATATCTTGAATGCAAGGTTGAATGATAAGAAACGGTGAAAACCATAGGCGTGCGTATAATATGTTTTAAGTAAATTAATAACAGAATTTGAAATATAATTTTGAAATAATAATACTTTCCAACATTATTTGTATTCTTTAATATTGAAATATTTGTGAAGAGGGCGGATAATCAGACTTCAAATTAACAAATTTTCTGTAATATGCAAATGTACAAATGTAGTATGCCAATCTGCGGGTTCGGTATCCCGTACAAAAACCAAATATTTTTTCCGAGCCATACATTATTTTGTGTACAGATAATTTTATACACTATTATTTGATTCTTATTATTAATAGAGATCAAAGATGATTGATCTATGTATAGAATACATTCCAACAACGAACCTGAAAGTTTATAAAAGCGTATGTTCAAATGTTTTTTCTTCTAAGGGTTTCTAAGAAAAGTTTATTGCTTTGGGAACAAATTTCCAATGACAGGTTTTTTATAGAGTTATTACTCTATAGTCTATATATTGTGATGTTCACGTTTATGTGTGTTAGAAAATTTAATATGAGCATATACATAAGAATAGATAATTTTTGAAAATCATTGCACAGATGTAGTTATTAAGGATCAATAAATAAATAAAAACAGATAAACTTACATACAAAGTCATAATGATATCCTAAGAATACAAAAATTTACTATATTATTGTAAAATAATGAATGTAATAGCATATATTTATTATGGTAAATATTTTGATGCAATATTAAAATTAACAAGGATAATAAAAGGAAAGGATATCCTAGCCATAAGTCAACAAGAAAATTAAAAATCATGTAATAGTTTAAAGGTATATTGATTTTCTATTGCATATTTAAAATTCTCCCTGTACTTCAATAATAAGGTCTCATTCATTTCTATGGTTATAGACAAATTTGTTTATAAGAAAACTGAAAGAATTACCAAAGATAGGGAGTATTTTAATAAAAGGAAAAACACAGATAAAATAGTTGAAAAAAGAGGTATCTCTGGGAGATAATAATAATAATAAAATTGGTTTTTTTAATTAGGTATGAAAAAATAAATAAAATTTTCTAAAAGAAGAAATTTGATTATATAATAGAAAAATAAAATAAATGTGTTTTCTAGTAAATGTAAACTGATAAAATCCAAGAAGAAAATTTGTTAAATTAAAACATATAAAAGGAAAGTCCGGTGTTTTATTGAATAAAGGAAGAGTAAGAGCAGTAAATACTGAAAACAAAATTAAAGGGTATTATGAGACAGTATGTGTGATGGATAAAAAAAATTAAAATTAAAAAAAACTGTCTTTGAGCTTGGTTTATTAATCATCAAGGTGTGGAAGATTAGAAGTCGTCATCATATTCCTGAAAAAGAAAATAATTATTAAGGTAACTTAATCATAAGAAAGAGATTAGAAGATACTTACTGAGGTGTTGGGGAGCTGGCAGTCATCATTCGATTCCTAGATAAGAAGAAAACCATAAAAGCAGTTTATGAAGCAGTCCAGTAGTCCGGTGGTGTGAGGTCTGCTGAATCTACGGCGGTGATCATGGTTCTTGGCAGAAAGTGTAGATTGTGGAAATTATAGGTTGTGAAAGTGGAGGTGATTGTTGGAAGTGGAGAAAGAAAATACATATGTCAAAATTTTAAGAAACTATTAGATGGCCATACAAGAGATTTGAAAAGAACTTCAAGGAATTGGGGGCGCGTACGTTTCCACAACAGGAAAAATACACAACCGTATTTATACCTAAAATAAAGTTTACAACCAGTATTTTAACACAACCGTATATTTCCACAACTCGAAATATCACGTTCCGGAAAAATCCACAAAAATATTATTTAGATTCTTTTAACCCTATAAAAGGCAAAAATAATTAACCCAAAAATAAATGTTACAAGGAATAATTTTACACAACCGGAAATTTAAACAACCGTACTTTTTCACAACCATCGATTTTATATTCAGTAAAAATCCACAAAAATAATTTCCTACAACCGGATTTTAACACAACCGGAAATTTATACAACCGTACTTTTTCACAACTATTGATTTCATATTCTGTAAAGATTCACAAAAATAATTTGCTACAACTGGATTTTTACACAATCGGAAATTTATACAACCGTACTTTTTCACAACTATCTAATGTTTAACTCGCTTTCTTTGCTTTAGTTTTATAACTTACAGGGTTTGTGAAATATATGCAATATAGACGTAATACATAACTCTATATCTTTTAAGGTAATAAATCCGAAACCAGCGCTTTTGTACAATAAGATTATGTTTGTTTAAATTTCTTGAACAAATTATTAATCAAAAAAGACAGTTCTTTTACAGTAGCGACATCGTGGAGCAAACCAGACACAAACTTTAATAAAGAAAAAATTACCAGATGCATAGTGTTTCGTCATTTTAATAAAACTTGTTTAAAAATTACAATTTCGTAGTTGTATATTACATTAATATCATCGTTTCTACATAACATGAATGTCCGTTATCAAATTCATGTTAAATTGTGAATATTTTTGTGCATGATGATTATTAAACCTAAGATTTAGTGTAAAACGAAATTTCAAATCTGGTAAATTCAACGTCACCAACATACAGGGTGATCCAAATTGAATGAGGACTGTTTGAATTTCCCGCCGCGGTAAATTATTGTCACGTTGGCAACATGAATACTTTTCGGATATTTTTATCCTTCTTTTATTTTACAGTGGCGCCTGAAAAATAATATAGCTTATAAACTTAATTGATTTTAAATAATAAGCTTACTTGATAATAAAATCGTCTAACAAACCGTAGTTCTGACAACAACTGTTTTGTAAAATAAGAAAACAAGTGAAATAAAGCAAAAATTCAATGAAAATCCAGAACAGCGTGGCAAAGCACAACGCTGTAAACGGGAAAGTGACGAGTTGCTGCTGTAATCTGACGCTACATATTTCAATAGGGCTACACTAACAACGTAACAAATACACTAAAACCCAAGGCGCCAAATTCAAACCATCTTCACTCAATTGGGATCACCCTGTACTTTTGCTCCAGCGACGAGATCAATCGTTGTCGCTACCATTTTGCTGACACTGACACAACTGACTTTATTGACAAGTGGCAAGCAATAGTATATTATATACCCAGGGACTAAAGTGCATCTCATAAGTGCAAACGCCACAATCACATAGTTTCAGGATAATAAATCCTAACATGAACCGCGATTATTTTTTTTGTTGTTTACTTGTTGTTGTCGTCATGGAAACACTTTACTCCCTCAGGGAGTAAAAGTGCTACTTTACTCCCTCTTTTGGGGGACTAAAGTAGAGCCTTATATATAGGACGTGCAAAATAGTATATTACATAACGAGAGTGGAAAGTGGCATTTTTCGTACGAGAGTGAAATTTACACACGAGGCGTCAGCCGAGTGCGGAAATCACACGAGTAAGAAACACACTTTCCACCGAGTTATGTACACTATTTTTCCTACGACCAGAAAAATACAGTTTTTTTAAAGAAAAAATTATTTTAATGCTAGCAAAAAACAATTTACATTTTATTTGGTAATTTTATTTTTATCATTATTTTCAGTACCAATAAAGTTTATAACCATATTACTATTGTAACAATTTGTGAAGTTAATTGGGGAAAGCGTGTGTGTAAGTGCGTTTTGAATATTGTCAGTATTATTGTTTTATCCGTAAAGGGATTATTAAAACAATTAGTTAAATTTCTTGGAATTTGAGAGTTGTGAAAAGTGTTTGTAAAAATCTGTTTTCAATATTTTAACCATTTTATTTAACATTTAAAACATTTAAACCAAAGAAAAGTTTACAGTTAACTACTAACAATGATAAATTAGCCTTTATACTTATGGCGTCTTTAAACAAAAGACTATCATCCGCATATTGAACATTATACAAAGCCGTCTCTGATTATTTATTTATTTAAAATATTTTTAGAAATTCATTATACTCTAAGTAATTATTAAAACTTTTTAACAATAAATCTATAAAATATGAATTAAAACTTATTAGAAATTTAATTTAAAATATATTGTTGGAAATGGAAAACAAGATTAAAATTATTATTTTGCAGTGAAAAGTTGTTTTGGTGTAATGAGAATTGGTGCAGTGAAAATATGTCAAATATCCCTCAATATATCTAATCAATAGTTTTTCATGAAATAAATACAGCTAGAATTAATTAATTATTGTGTTAGTAGATGATTAATGTATCAAAATAATCAAAAAATATAAGCAGGTTCTTATTACTTATATAATTTGCTATTTACTGCATAGATTTCGACCGTGAGATTTGCGAAAGTAAATCGCACAGCCGAAAGTAAAATACACTAGTGTGTTTTACTTTCGTGTGTTATGTTCGGTTTTCTAGGCAACTTGATTGTGCGATATGAGCTACTTTCTGATATGGTCGTAGGAAAAGATTATTATTTACAATTATCAGTGTTACTAGTAGAATTAGGAATTTTTTGAAAACTGTGATGGAGTTATGGGAAATTTTTTCTTTTCTCTTACCTTAACGTACTTTTACTTTCTCTGAATTACTTTACATTATCTTCCGATTCTTGGTGTAGGATTTTTGTATACAATGCAGTAGACAGCTTGATGAACGAGATATAATGGAAGTTCAGGAGAAGCTAAAGTTAATAGCAACAATAATGATAACTGCTACAAAGAAGATGATGATAATGCGAAGTTTCTTTGATCATCTGCAGGCGTTGATCACGGGTGCTAATAAGAGTGCTGCTAAAAGATGAAGTACATTTTACGGAACTAATAAAATAACTAGACAATCCAGATTGTAAACATATCTACCCGACAATAGTAAGAAGAATATAGTAATGAGTTAATAAGGTACAATGATTTTCTCTAAATTAGTAAGAAGAATACCGAAATTCTTGGAACAATTTGCTACTTCACAAAGTTAGAGTAACAACTGCAGAGTAATATTAGGAGAGAGACAAAGTGATGTCATTTATGCTCGTGTACTGACTCTGGATGACAGTCAACCAACGCCACAACAATAACTGTTGACTGCAATGTTTGTACTTCCAACGAGAGCTGAGATCCTTACTACTATCATTAGTTGAGATATCTTTCAAACGACATTTGCAACGCATGGGAGAACAAAAGAAAGAGAAATAAGAGGAAACAGGATTAGCCTTATCATGATGTAAATTTCCTCACTATACCCAGCAGCTAATGAAATACTAGTTTCATTTTGATGATATAACTATCACACGTGGTGACGCTGTAGTATTTTTCATTGGAACCCGTCTAATTCAGTCCATTCTGTGCCAATTTTGCAATTAATTATCATGCATACTAGAATAGCGTATTAGGTTCTTATACCTGATCATTGAAGCTACCTGCGTCATGAGGCCGCAAGAGCAAAAACTTTAAGTGAGTTTTGGGACTAGTTGGAATTGCTGGATCATAATATCTCCAAACATAAGTACCTGGTGGACTATTCTGTTAAGCACCAAAGCTATCGCATCATCTCAATTGGTACAGAAATGACCGGGTTGGATGTGATCCACGGAATCAAGTTTTTTCCATTTAAATACATTGGAGATTTTTATTATTCTTCTCGCCATAACAGCCTTAATGGAAAAATTACAAATATTTCTACACATGTAGTACTCTTTGTTTAGTTAACCAAATAACTTCAGTATTACTGCTTAGTTAACCAAATAACTTACGTATTATTTACGTAAACCAACTTAAGATTTCCAAGGATTAAATTTTAAGAAATTATTTCTTATTAACAAAAAGGATACCTTTCATCTCGAACGCTTCCATCATTTGAAATGCAATATTTGAATAGATACTAATTTGCAACTGACCATCCATGATAAAACATAAAATCAAATAATCAAGGTACAGATACTAGCTTTTAATAATATAATTCAACTGCTTACTCTTATTGCCTGTAGTTAATTTAGGAAACCTGTTGGCAATAAATGCTATTATTATTATTATTAGCATGAAAAGTATGATCACTTGAATTCTTACGCATTGAATTCTTGTGATTTAAAGCAGTTAATACTTCAAAGACTGCTTAAAAGGTTTATGTCCAGTAGTACGGTTTAATAACGTAAGTTTAATCCAAATATCCGTTACTAAAAGTCGATAAATTTAAAAATTTTAACACAATGTTGGTCAACACTTTAACTGAGGCTTGTGCCTCAGAGCCATCGGAGAAGAAAATGGCATGGGTGTTTTTAACTTTGTTTTCGTTATAGTATACCGCACTCTGAGGAATTTTACCTATCAACATTACACCCTGTATATTAGATCTATACACATGCAAATAGGAAAATGTTTGCAACCTGCCAAATATCAATTATTTCTCCGTCGGTAAACAAGCAAATCAAAGAAAATTAATGTCCATCCCGTTTCTACACCTCTATTGTAGTAAACTTTTTAATAACGTCCTAGTTTCCCTTCCAGTCGCACACTGGAACGAAATGGGAAAAACAAGGACATTTGACGAAACGATCAAATGTTTAAAATCAATGAGATTTTAATGTAGACGTTTAAAAGACTGTATATAGATTATAAAAATGTAAATTTGTTTGCTTCACATTTACGTTATCACCCTCTTTCTAACAATCGAAGTTGACTATTTGAGAACGGATTTTATGAAGCAAAAATGTGGGTTCACTTAAATTAACTAAATTATTTTCACGAAATGTTTTTTAAATCGATTTTTTCTTTGTTCGTTAGTATGATGTTTCTTCTGTAAATTACATATTTTTTGATAATAATTATTATTCATCTTTCTTAAAAAAACTCTAAACGTAACTCGTAATTTAAAAAAAATTTTGACTTCCGGTTGACTGCCGGTTAAATGCCTAAGAAAGTCCAAATGGGGACTGTCATATTTCGAATCCGTAGCATATTTACTTTATATATTCATTTTTATCTAGTACAAATAGGTTACAATTAAGACAATTATTCACCGTTTTATCTATAAGTGCTGAGTACTACATTAAAAACGGTCTTTCATAGAACGCGTCTATTTTGACATCAATATCAACAAATCTAATGACTGTCTATTATGTATTAGTTAGAAATATAATTGTGGACATGGATACAGGTCCATTTTTATGTTCACTTGTTTTCTAAATCCAAATTGTGATAGAGGAATCAAAATAAAAATGGTACATACTTTTACCTTCTGTGTATATAAGTAAGTTTGTTTAAGTACTTGGCTAATAGCGACTACTTCTAATAGAAACCTGAAAATATTAGCATGTAAATGTAAAATATCTTTTGTTGTTATTATTATTAATTTAGAATGTGAAGGGGTATATTTTTAGAATAGGAGGAATCGTGAATTCTCTTCTCATTGATGATTACTATAGTAGGGATTGTATATGTCCATATAACTTAAGTAAGCTTTACAGGAAGCACTTAAATACATTTTTGCCGAAAGTAGATAATTTAGTTTGTTTACCGTTATTTAGTATTTTCTAACAAAGAAATATTTTAGGATTTGTCGATTTTGCAAACATCTGGATATTTTATTGTAGCTGTAAAGCTTATGTACCTTTTAGGTATTTTGTTCTTGTCGATAAGTTTTCAAATGTAATATTTGCATTCAGAACAGTCGGATATCATAGCCTCTTTCTAGAAATTTAGGAATTTATAAATAATATATTGACACTGTACACAAAAGTAGCCGTACAAGTGTTGCCGTGTTTATTCGTTATATTCCGTTACATTAAGTGTAACCGATATAACTGACCGTATCGTTTCGTTATTTTGGACGTTTTCTATTGTTTTAGCAAGATGTTAATATGAAAAATGTGTATACCAATAATATTTTATATATCATTCTTCGATCTCCAAAGGCAAGCTTCAAAGGTTGTAACAAGTTGTATGATATCACTCCGTATAGTTTTACATATTTTGCGAAATGATATATCAGCATCATATATGTATGTAAAAAAGCTTGTTTACAACAATTGCTATAAAAAATGCATTAAATATGTTATAACTTATCGAATGATTGTGCTACATCCTAAAATTTTGTAAAGCAAATTTTCTTTCTTCGAATTTTTTTATTACACAGGTGATTTTTTGCATTTAATCTATGATTACGTGATTATTGCGAAGCTAAATTGATGAGTTGGCATTAAGGGGTCTATCTGTAACTAACCGTTCACGAATGGCGCCGTTCGTGAACGGCGATCGTTAGCGACTACCTCAGCGGCTACTTCAACGACAATCGACAGATAGGTTATTCTGTAACACCAACCGTTGAGCTATACGCACTCTCAACGATTGTCTAGCGTTTTCTAAAAAGGTAATACATCTTTGACGTTAATATAGATACAGTTTCACCGTTTTAAGTATTCTAGAGTACGCGCTGAAGTATTTCTGGAGAACGCGCCAATTTTATAAAAATGTCTCAGTTTTGAATTGATTTCAAAAGAGTTGAGATTATATGGAGGATAGGAAAAAGTCTAATCAAAAAACTACAAGGCAACAATACGTTGTTCTTGGAGGAATATTATTAATAATAGTAAAAGCATCAGTTAGTTCTTTGTTTGTATTGGTTTTTATGAAATAAATTAATTACAATTAATATTTATTTATTAATTATTTATTTAATGTATTGTTTCACTTTTGGGTATGTAATTAAAGTGAGTTTAGTTTAAACGTACATTTCGACCCGCTTTGGATCTTTGTCAGGGGTTATTAACATTAACATAATAACTTATAGCGGATCTTAATACATTAATAATTGACAACTTAAAGTGGTTGTATTAAGATCCACCGTATGTTAAAGTTAATGCAACCCTGACGAAGATCCAAAACGGATCGAAATATCGTCGGTCTAATTCTAATACCTCGTAAACCCCAAATCTCAATTTTTCAGGAGAACAAGAAAATGTCACCAAATGTAAAACAAAACTTTTTTAAATGGTTTGAATTCCTGAAATTTTGTTAATTAAATTTAAACAGACAAATGTATTAATTTATCGCGCGATTAAGCATGCATACATTATTAAAAAATGGGTTACTCATATCCCAAAAACTGTACCAGGTTGGGATACGAGGTATTTTTTAAATCGCTATAGAATAAAACTGAAAGCCCTGTGGTTTACGAGGAGTTTACTAATCGACTCAGCGCACTTTTTACCATGGGAATAGCTCATAACCCCAAAATCGCAAAAAAGTTGGTTACGAGGTATTAGAATTAGACCGACGATATAGCTTTTAACTAAATAAGTTACTAACTTTAATTGCATATCCGAAAATGAAAAAAAACACAAATTAGTAATTTCGTATCAGTTTATTACGATATCTTCGCCAAATTTAATAGGTAAATACTTTTTACTAATTCTCAATTACTTCAAGAATTTAAAAATATGAGTGTAATTATTTTTACAGAACTCTATTCAAATGCACTAAGAAAATTTTACAAATAAATTGCTAAAAATGTTTAAAATACCCCAACAATAGTGAAATTATCAACCTGCAATAGTAAATCTTTCTTTTCCCATTTTATTGAGAAATATTCTATCACTATTATTATACCTTCTTAAAAGATTATTTTTAATAATAACAATCCTTTTGTAATCTTTATTACAGCTGGATTCCACCTGATCTAAGACCACCTCTAGTGGGGTAGGTACTACCTGAAATAACAATTTATTCAAAGTATATAATTGCTACTATTGCTAAGCGGATATTAATAATTATTATCGATTCCTCTCTACCATGTTTTTGAGGTTAGATTAATAAGCGTCATATATTTATTCTTTCTAATTGATTTATAGTTGGAATAAGTAAATTATTTTCCATTTTCCCGTACTGTGATATAATTAATACAATAATTTCACATATAAAATTTCTTTTATAATTATAAAAATAAACACGAACGTTGGCTAACGTCGACTAATCTGCCGCCGTTCGTGAAAGGTTGGATCTCGAAGGGTGAGCTGTTCACTAACGAGTGCATAACGGTGGTTGTTTGCTTACAGAATAGCTTTAGAGCGAAAAATCTTTCAAACAACGATAACCGCTCGTGAACGGTTCGCTCAATTAAGTTGTCAATTATTAATGTATTAAGATCCGCTATAAGTTATTATGTTAATGTTAATAACCCCTGACAAAGATCCAAAGCGGGTCGAAATGTACGTTTAAACTAAACTCACTTTAATTACATACCCAAAAGTGAAACAATACATTAAATAAATAATTAATAAATAAATATTAATTGTAATTAATTTATTTCATAAAAACCAATACAAACAAAGAACTAACTGATACTTTTACTATTATTAATAATATTCCTCCAAGAACAACGTATTGTTGCCTTGTAGTTTTTTGATTAGACTTTTTCCTATCCTCCATATAATCTCAACTCTTTTGAAATCAATTCAAAACTGAGACATTTTTATAAAATTGGCGCGTTCTCCAGAAATACTTCAGCGCGTATTCTAGAATACTTAAAACGGTGAAACTGTATCTATATTAACGTCAAAGATGTATTACCTTTTTAGAAAACGCTAGACAATCGTTGAGAGTGCGTATAGCTCAACGGTTGGTGTTACAGAATAACCTATCTGTCGATTCTCGTTGAAGTAGCCGCTGAGGTAGTCGCTAACGATACAAAGCGACAAAGAAATGGTTCTCACAGTGTCTATCATGGCCTGGTCGTCAACCAAGTATTTCATAATAAACTATAAAATATAATTAAATATATTTATAGTAATACGGAACTCAAAGTGAGAATAAAGTGTAATCTATTTTTGTAATCTCACGTGTACCATACAAAATTTTATCCAACACCTCTTTATTTAAGTTTAAATATTGAATTTGCAATTTAATGTTAGTCTGAAGTTTTTGACAGTAATAAATTTAATACTCTACCGCGATGACTGGATTTTAATAATATTATGCAATGTAAGCTGGTGATTGGTTGCTACCTATAATAGCAGCCAATCACCATTCTAATGTAAGTACAACAATGTTTTTCTACCCACAAGTGAGTAAACATCAACTTTAATTGCTTGCAGACGTCAAGTTTTAGCCCTCTTTATTTAGAGGTGTTGGATAAACATATTTACTGGGTTCGATATGTGAACTCTTTTTACCCTGAAAACTCTATTGCTATAGTTACAATTATTTATAACAATGGATGCCATAGAAACTGAGCTCTTGGAGTAAACAGATGTGAAATACCGAACGCGGCTATTGTGAATTTTTTTCAAGATGAAATTTGTTTGGAAATATTCAGGGCTACCATCATATAAACACTTTTCTAGCCAATTTACAGACAATTGGTCAATTAGTAGTGGAATTGGATCTAGTATTAACATCAACTCAGTAAGAAATGGTTATGGTAGTGCTGTTGGGAGAATGTTAAACTCTTTTTTATTTACCAGTAGAACTGAAATGTGGAACCGGAAAATACCGGTTCCTTCGAAAATTTATAACGGTTCGGGTTCGCATATTAACATTAACACGGATTTTAATAACGGTTCCGATTCCGGTTTTGGTTCCTTAAAAGTAATCGGTTCCGGTTTCGATTCCGGTTCTTTTGGGTTCCTGTTCCAGTCCCTGGTCCTAGACTAGTTCTGGAATGGATGCTTAATTAAACAACTATTATTGATACAAAAGATTGACTAGGAACTTCTTATTTTCTGGGTGAACTGGAGTAAAACAAGTATCTACAAATGTATTTAGATATATTAAATATGTTAGACTTTGTATTTGGATCTAGATACTTCACAGCAAAAGCATCTGTATCTAGATGCACAAAATAATGTATCTGTTAGAACACTTGTCATCTTTCGTCAAGTTTAAAAAATAATGGCGAATTATACAGATATCTAATGTTACCTGTCAACTTTGACATGGTGTATTTAAAGTATTTTTGGAAACAGAAGTTATTACCTACCACACAAAGTTTTTTTTAAGCAGAATATTAAAAATGATTCCATCAGGATTCAACTTTATGGCAGACACTGTATTTTGAATTGAGTACATTATATATCTCCTAAGAAAAATATTTGTTACGCCACTGCCGCGGTGTTGGCACAACAAAAACTACGCGCAATTTTGATGACGTCAACAGCCTTTTCACGGTTTGCTACTGCTACTACTCTATATTTTATCTATGTTGAAATGGCGTATGCCTAATAAGACTTTTTTATGGTAAATGATTTTCATTTTCTTAAGTATGGATCAATTGAGTTACAAGTAAATTGATATTTTTGTCAAAACTCTCCAACTCTACTTTCTGATACCTGGTCAAAGATAAACATATAAGAGGAAATTCATATAAAATGTAAAAAAATATGGAATACGTCCATCCCTACATCTTTTTATGGTAAAATCCTTACATTGTGCACAAGAAGCATGATTAATTCTTCGTTTGTTTGTAGTTAATGACCATCTTCTTAACCAAGCAGTTGACTACAATTTGAAAATCACCTACGCCTTTAAGCTGCTAAACAACTATTTGCAACAATATTTGTAATAACTATAAATGCAAAATGAACAAAAATATGAAACAAGATGAGAAACAATTTCACTGTAATAACTGTAAATACAAATGCTCAAAAAAAACAACTTTACAGAGGCACATGCTTATATATATAGGTAATAAAACGTTTGAATGTAATACATGTAATTATAAATGCTCGGGAAGAGCACGTTTACAATCGCATATGCTTATACATAGTGGTAATAAACCATTTGAATGTAATATATGTAATCACAAATGCTTATTAAAAACACAATTAAAAAGGCACATGCTGATCCATAGTGGTGAGAAACCATATGAATGTAATATATGTAACTATAAAAGTTCGCAGAAAGTGCATTTACAACAGCACATGCTCACACATAGTAATGATAGACCAAAACCATTTGAGTGTAGTATATGTAATCGTAAATTTTCATTTAAATCAAATTTGCAAAACCATATACTTACACACAGTGGTGATAACCCATTTAAATGTAATATATGCAATCGTAAGTTTTCAGTAAAAGGCTATTTGCAAAAACATATGTTTACACATAGTGGTGAAAAACCATTTGAATGTAGTATTTGTAACTTTAAAAGTTTGCAGAAAGTGAATTTGCAAAAGCACATGCTTTTACACAATGGAGATAAACCTTTTGAATGTGAGCTATGTAATTATAAATGCTCACGAAAAGAGCATTTGCAATCACATATGCTTACACATACTGGTGAAAAACCATTTGAGTGCCATATATGTAAATTTAAGTGCTCAGTAAAGTCCAGTCTACGTGTGCACATGGTTACACATAGTAGAGATAAACCATTTGAATGTAACATATGTAATTATAAAAGCTCACGACAAGGAAATCTCAAAATGCACATGCTTACACATGGTGATAAACAATTTGAATGTACTATTTGTAATTATAAATGCTCTATAAAAAGTTATTTAAAAATGCACATGCGCACTCATAATGGAGATAAATCATTTCAATGTAATATATGTGAATTTAAATGCTCGCATAATGGAAGTTTACGAATGCATATGTTTACACATAGTGGTGATAAACGATTTGAATGTTATATATGTAATTATAAATGTGTGCTGAAAGGAAATTTGCGACGTCACATGCTCACTCATAGCAGTGATAAACCATTTAAATGTAATATATGTAATTATAAATGCTCACTAAAAGCAAATTTGCAAACACATATGCGTACACATAAATGACATAGCGTACTGAAAACTTATTTAAATGTAATATATGTAATCATAAGTTTTTTTTATTAAAAGACGATTTTCAAAACTACATGCATACTAATAGTGAAGTAAAACCATTTGAGTGCAATATAAACAATGAAGTGAATAAAGGAAGAATTTAAATAATTTTATTATTTAAATGGTATTACAGTTACATTATGTTTACAGTTACATTGAATTAACAAAGCAAGCTCTTCTAATGTCTTGGGCATCTGTTCGAGAAAGTTTAGTTGCTTTGGTATCTCTGCTGTTTTTGATGCAGTTCATGTAGGGTAAACAGGCTGGCCAATCCATTGTCTCAAAACGTGATCAAAACAAATGTATCACCAATTGTATCAGTAAAGGTAGAATGATTGGCTCTACAAGAGACATAAACAGAACCCTTCACCGAAAGAAGTTAGATTTTTCCTGATTCTTTGCACATCAGTATTCCTCTATCAGCAGTGTACAGTTGAAATCTTGACTCATTGGTAAAAAGACAACACCTCCGATTTGCACATTCCAATCACAGTGATACCATGTTTTTTTACCGTTATTTCAGAAGGATGCTCTGTTAATGCTAATGCTCTATACAGGAAGGACATTTTTTGCGTCCTACTCTACAATTATAATAAAGAAAAATGCACAATCAAAGCAATTGGCATTAACTGCTTGTGAGAAATACCTTCTAAGCTAGTTTCTTATTTGAAACTGCCACAAGCAGAATCTTACAATACACCCAACATTGTAGTACCTCGGTCATTTTGAGGTATAGTATTAATTATGTAATTATACATTATATAAGTGAAAATCATCACAATACTTTAATGCACAATGTAAGAATACTGTAACCATCAAGGTGGAAAAGATGACATTTTTTTAACTGATTATACTTATAAATAAATTATTTACGAATAAAATAATGTTTATAATATGTAATATAGGATTTTAGAAAGTTTTTAAAACAGATGTAAAAATATTGTTTGTTAATAAAATAATTGTTAATAATAATAATGGAAAGCTCCGGTATTAAAGTCTAGTTTAGGCCATACCGAGCACTTTAAAACGCAAGAAAAAATTATAAGGTGCAAGTGAACAAGAATAATAAATAGTAGATGTTAAAGAATAGAGCAAATTTAGCTAAACAGTGAGTAAAGTTTACATACAATTAAAATTGTTTAGGTTAGGAAATAGATAAATAAAGCTGAGAATTGAATGCATTAAATAGATAAGAGATAAGAATAATAAACAAGTTAAAGAGAGGGCTGCGCAGTGTTTCACAGATTAGGCAACACATTATACACGGAAGTGTAGCAGCATATACAAAAACCGTAAAGTTAAATAGTATATACACAAAGAAGGGAATATCCTCCGAGGTGTCGAACCGGGAGACAGCCCTTATCGCTGTGCGTAGCAGTAAGATCAGTAATTGTTAGGGTAAAGAAATTGAGTATAAATGGAATAAAGAAATAACAAGAATTAGAAGATTTATAGTAAGAGGGAGAGAACAGAAATATCGCCATTATAGTAAAAAGAAGATAACGAGAGAATTTACCAGTAACATAAATAATGAAGTCAGATAAAATAGACAGTACGGATGATTCAACGGAGGGAGAAAAAAGGAAAAGATCCGGTGGGGCTGACAGTGAGGAGGAGGCTGAAGCTTTTAACAGAAGCAAAAAACTGACCAGAACCCCAACAAAAACTCATCCGAAAAAAGAGGATAAAATTGACAAGATACTAGATTTACTGCAACAATTAACAGTAGACGTCAGCCAAATAAAGCTGGATCAGAGCAAGTATAATGAAGAATTGAAGGGTCTAAAGAAGGAAAACGGATTATTAAAGTTAGAAAATCAGATATTAGTAAATGATTACGTAGAGATTAAAAAGCAGCTTGGGGAAACAAACGAGAGATTAGAACATCTAGAGAAAGAGAGGCGTAGAGAGAACATAGTAATACAAGGATTAATGCTGAATGCAAATAAACAGGAGGAGTTAAAGGAGGAGGTGAAAGATTTTCTTAAAGATAAACTTGATATTGAGGCTAAGATCAAAGTTGCGCATAAAGTGGGACTGAAAACATACCTAGTGAAACTAGAGAGTTTTGAAGAGAAAATGGAAATATTGAAGAACAAGGCGAAATTAGCTAAAATTAAAAGCGACAGGATTTATATAAATAATGATCTAACTAAACAAGAAAGAGACATTGAGAAACAAATTAGGAAAAGAGCAGAAGAAGAAAGAAAACAAGGCAAATCAGTAAAAAATGGATATCAAAAATTATTCATAGATGGGCAAATATGGAAATGGAATAAGGAAAAAGGTATGCTAGAACAAATAGAATATAAAGTAACCAATACTAATAATGAATCAAAAAACTAAGAAATAAAGAGGACTGTCATTGGAAGACGAACACGGCAATGAAGCTGGACTACGATAAAAATAAAACTAGGGAAAAGAAAAAGAGGAATAGTAAGCGAGTAGTAGAAAGAAAAGAAGAAAATTGGAAAATAGGTACATGGAACATTAGGAGCTTAAAGGGAAAAGAGAAGGAATTAGAAGAGGAATTCGAGAAAGCAGGGTTAGATATACTAGGAATAACGGAAACCAAAAAGAAAGGAATTGGGGAAATAGAATTGGAAGGAGGGCATATATTAATCTATAGTGGAGTAGATAACAGACAGCGAGCCAAGGAAGGAGTAGGATGCATAATTAAGAAAGAGAAAGCTAAATTCATACTCAAATGGAGGGGAATATCGGAAAGGATATTAAAAATAGAAATGAATATGGACACGAAAACAAACACAACAATAATAGTGGCGTATGGACCCAATGAGGATGAGTCAACAGAAAAGAAAGACGACTTTTGGGAAATGCTAGCAGAATCAATAGAAAATGGTAGAGGAAGACTGATAATGATAGGAGATTTTAACGCAAGGGTAGGCATTCAAAAGGAAGAAGCAGGCGAAGTAATTGGTCAATATGGGGAAAACTGTAAAAATAACAACGGAATAAGATTAATTGATTTCTGCGTATTAAATAACCTGATAGTAACCAACACTTTCTACAAACACAAAGAAATACATAAATATACAAGAGAAGTAAGCAGCAGAAACGAAAGGTCCTTAATCGACTATGTATACTAGTAAATAAGAAACATAGATATGAAATTAAAGACACAAGAGTGAAAAGAGGACCAGAAATATACTCAGACCACTTTTTAGTGGTGTCCAAAGTAAAGATGCAGACAGTAGAACAAAACCAAGTAAGAAGAAATGGAGAAAAGACGAATTTGTGCATAGAAAAAACCAAAACGTTCAAGTTGAAAGAAAGAAACACGGCAAAGGAGTACAGCGCAATGGTGGAATCCGAAATTGATAAAATAAAGGATAAGATAGAAACGTTAAATGCAGAAGAGTTGTGGAAATGTATAAAGGAAGTGCTAAATAAAACAGCAAAAGTGGTATGTGGAGTAATAAAAACTAAGGAACACCAAAAACAAACTAGGTGGTGGAATGAAGAAATTAAAGAAGAAATAAAAATCAAGAAAGAGAGATGGAAAGACTATCTGAATGATAGAATAAGTGAAAAATACGTAAAATACAAAGAACAAAGAAATAAAGTAAAAACGATGGTGAAAATAGCAAAGCAGAAATCATGGGAAGAATTTGGGGACAGAATGGAGAGTGATTATCTAGGAAATCAAAAACTATTCTATAAGGTACTGAAAACCCTCAAACAAGGTAAAACACATAATGCAAAACATATTAAAGGGAAAGATGGGAAAATACTAGACGAAGATGAAGACATCATAAGGAGGTGGAAGGAGTATTTCGAAGAACTCTTAAGGCCAGAAAAGAACAAAAACACGATCAACGAAGGAGGGCAGGAGACCATTATAGAGAATAGGGAACAAGATGAAGATATAACAACAGAAGAAATGACAGAGGCAGTGAAAAAAGTAAAAAGAGGTAAAGCAGCAGGTCATGATGATATATGTGCAGAGATGGTCATGAATCTAGGAACAAAGGCTACAGAGACACTAGCAAAGCTAATAAGTAAAGTTTGGAAAGAAGAACAAATACCACAAGACTGGGAGATAGGAATATTAATGCCAATATATAAGAAAGGAGACAAGAGAGACTGCAATAACTACAGAGGTATCACTTTGTTGTGTATAATAGCCAAAATATATGAATGGATCCTGGCTAAAAGACTAGAAAAAGCACTAGAAAGACAATTCGAGGATGCACAATGTGGTTTCAGAAAGGGTAGAGGAGTACAGGATCATATATTCTCGCTGAAGCAGCTGATAGAAAAACACGCTAATAACAAAATATATGTAGCCTTCATTGATATAAAGAAAGCGTTTGACAGCATACCCAGAGAGTTAATATGGAACAGTCTAAGAAGAAGAGGAGTAGGAGACAAATTAATAAATTGTATTAAATCCGTTTACAAAAATACAAGGAATTATGTCAGAACAAGAAATATAATATCCGAAGAATTCGTAACTACGGAGGGGTTAAGACAAGGAGGAGTACTCAGCCCTGTACTATTCAATGTAATAATGGATGATGTAATGAAAGAGGTAAAAGAGAAAGTTAAAAAAATGAAGGTAGGATATTGGAAGATGGAATCTGTGGAGATAGCTGTGAGTGCATTTGCAGATGATCTAGTAGTCTATGCGAAAAATAAAGACAACCTGCAATATAATTTAGATATATGGACAAAGGCTTTAGAAGCTAGAAATTTAAAAATAAACATAGAAAAAACAAAAATCATGGTGATAGGAAAAGATGAGGAGCAAGTAAGGGTAAAAGTAGATGGAATTGAAATAGAACAAGTAGAAATATTTAAATATCTAGGAGTGAAAATTCAGAAAAGTGGAACTATGGAGGCGGAATTAAATGACAGATTAGAAGCAGCGACCAAACTATACTATGCCTTAAATAATACTTTTATAAGGAAAAAAGAAGTGTCAAGAAAAACCAAGATAATAGTGTTTAAAACCATATTTAAATCTGTACTACTATATGGAAGTGAAAGTTGGACATTAAAGAAACGTATGGAAAGTAAGCTACAAGCATTAGAAATGAAGTTCTTAAGAGGAATAATGGGAATAACTAAGAGAGATAGAGTAAGAAACAGTAAAATAAGAGCAGATCTGGAAGTGGGTACAATAAAAGAAGATATACAACAACGACAATTAAGATGGTTCGGGCACCTAGTAAGAATGGGGGACGAGAGAACAGTAAAGAAAATATGGCAAGCAAGAACACAACTGAGAAGACCTGTAGGCAGACCAAGGAAAACTTGGGACAGACAAGTAGAGGAGGCTCTAAAAGACAAGGGAATCACATGGAACGAGGGGAAAAGAATGGCACGCAACAGGAAAGAATGGGCAAGACGGGTATATGGAGCAGAATAAAATAGAGAAGAATACTGAGTTATTTTTTGGATTACTATATTATTGTATTAACACTGTTTTACATAATGCGTTATTTTCGATATTTTAACCAATGTATTTTGATTTATTTAGTTTGTTTATTAGGAATACGAATTTTGTAAAATTTCACCTTAACACCTAACGGTAGGTAAGGTTATGATTATATATATATATATTTATATATATATATATATATAATAAAATAATTATTTAGTATTAACTTTTATTTCATTTACATTAACAAGAGTAAGACTAACTGTAACAAAGCGGTGTTGCAATTTCGTGCTGTTAAATTCTAAACCATGCCACTACTATACACTGTGACTGAAATCATTGCATATAAGAAATAACATGGGAAAACATGAATAAGATCAGAGCTTGCTTGGCTTATTATTAGTTCAAATCATGACCTTGATTCGACATTTGATGTCTATACGGCCAGTTAAAATTTTAAAAATATGAATATGTTCTCTCATTGTGCTGGCTACCGGGGGAATTGGAGATTAGAACCGTGACGGTTATTTGAAAGTTACCTTAGACTTTGACACTAAACATAATTCTTCAAATAAAATATAATTTATGGCACTTACTGCTACTGGTATAATTTAACGTCATTTGAGTAACTCATTTATGAGTTATACAACTCCAAAGTGCCAAAAACTACCCTATTTGGCACATTTTACAATCTTGCAACTTGTGAATATGGATCGACCAAGGCACATGGCTTACACGATTCTATTGCTTAAGACGGGAAGTGACTGTATAAAAATACGCTAGGCAGAGCCTTTGAATTTACATTATTTTAAGAAAGGATATATCACAGATTGTGTATCCAACATTAGAATCTTGTAGATTAAAGTATGAAATAAACTTTCACAAAAGAATTATTAAAATTTGTTTGAAAATAACTAAATAAACATAAAAACTGTAACAATAAGTATACATAATTTTTCTTTCTTAAAACTAAAATATCTTTCTATAATAATTTGAGTAGTTCACAGATCAACAAATTTAATTGATAAAGGCTTATTTATAACAACAATAATCATAGTAAATGAAAATTAATTGCGATAATCACAGAAATACTGCAAATTAGTTTAAGCACTTATAAACATAATGAAAAGTTATCATCTCTGACTGGGATTCGAACCCAGGACTCTCTGCTATCCAGGCAGATGCTCTACCAACTGAGCTACCTGAGACGACTCCCAATTGAATTGGGAGTCTGGGGTCTGGAGTCTTGTGTCTGGGAGTCAATTGAATTGAATCTTCAATTGGGAGTCGTCTCAGATAGCTCAGTTGGTAGGGCATCTGCCTGGATAGCAGAGAGTCCTGGGTTCGAATCCCAGTCAAAGATGATAATTTTTCATTATGTTCATAAGTTCTTAAACTAATTAACAATGATCATGTTATAGTCTCGGTTACCATTATTATCATTTTTAGGCAGTTTTGGTGAACAAAAGTTTAGCTACTCTGAAAGGGATGGCGCGGCAGCTGCAGCAAGTTTTTAATGTTAAAAATATAAATTTTATCCGTTTAGTTATCGTATGTCACACTTATGAAAAATATAAATGGCAACTAATGGCAGACGGTTTTCGGACTAGAGTCACTGCATCCAGTCACCTAGGACACGCCACCACGATGGTTGATCAGAGTACCGCAAAACGCAGCCATATTGGGGCAGAGAAGCTGCTCTTTAATAATGGACACATTAAAACCACATTTTACGAATTTGACATCATAGAGGTTTGAACTTTCAGAATAAGAAAACCCTTCTAAACTAGACGTGAATTTGATTAAATTCAATACAGATAAAAGTAATGAACAATTTCGTGCTTGTTTTGTCCAATATGGCGGCGTTTTGCGTTAGTCTGATTTACCAGTTGGCCTAGGTAACTAGTAACTCTATTTCTGACAATGACCGAGGGCCACCTATGGTTTGGTAGTATATATAATCTGAAACTGAACTAAATTAATTATTGTTTTTATGCACAGATCCACTATAATTAGACTATTATTGCTAGATTAATCTAAACATAACCGTCTCTTTATGGCCCAAGGGCCTCTTTATGATCCGACGGGCAATAAACAAACATCAATTAAATGTCAGAGGGTTTTTTGTAGAACTTGACTGGTTCTTAATATAATTTGTAAACGTATCACCAATGAAAATAAGCTGAAATTAAATATTTTGGAATAGTAACTTTAGTAACGCACTTCGTATAAGCACATAATTATATGCACAGCGACTTGCTAGAAATAACGCTTCTGGCCATAAAAGCTTCTTTATGCCCTTAATACATAATAGTTATTTATGTATTAAGGGCATAAAGAAGCTTTTATGGCCAGAAGCGTTATTTCTAGCCCGAGGCGTCAGCCGAGGGCTAGGAAAAGGCTGTAGGGCCATAAAAGCAAGTTATGCCCGAAATGCATACACTATTTTATGCACAGATTGTTTTTATCTCAAATCTATTATTGTGTAAAAAATATAATTAAATGAGTACGTAGGTTACATCAAGCCGCTGTACGTATACTTATGTGCATATATAAGAAGTACGTTACTATAGTTACTATCTAAAATACTTTTCCTACGACCCCATACGAAAGTGAACAATAGCAAACGCTACCGACATTAAGAAAGTGAGTCATATAACACGCGTATGTTAGGAACATAACACACGTGTGTGTTATGAAATACGTCACGCTAAGCAATATCTAGAAATCCATGAATTTTGTTTACATTAAAATGATGACATTAATGTTTAATCCAATTTTGAGAAGCATTTTAACCATTATGTATCTATTCTTTTCTTATAAATATAACTTTAATTAATGTTTAATTAGTTATTTTAGCTATCAAAAAGAAATATCTAATAGATTACACCTAACGTAACCTCACTATAATACATGAAAATTATTGAAGCAGTTTGCCAAGATTAAAATCAGCGATGCCAAATGGGAGAAGAATAAGAGTAATGTCAAATAATTTAGTTAGGCAACCTCTTTCACACCTGGCATTGTGTTATTAGTTGAAGTTATATTTGTTAATTATGGAGATATTATTAAATATAAATAAAAAATAAATTATGTGCCTCTGAAATTATTATATTATAAATTGTAATAGTAATTCATTTAATTAATTTTGCTGCTAAACCCAAGGTTTAATTTTATACTATGTTTAAGGGCAGAAATGAAAGCCCTCTATAACAAATTTATAATCATGAGTACTAAATTCTGGTTAACACTGAAAATGCTATAAAAACATTTACTTGTCAAAAGCATAATATTTCTACCCTTCAACAGATGTCGATACTATTTTTTTTAAAAGATGTCATGTGTACATTTAGAAATTGTCTTTTCTGGGCTTTTCTTTTTTAACTAATCTCCCTGTTTTTCTGCACACATTGAAAAAATATTTTATTTTCTTTTGTAATATTATTGTTTTGTATATTATTGCTATCAAAATTATTAATAATTAAAGTATATTTTAATAATAATTAATAATTTTATCAATTTATTATTTATTAAATAGAACGACCGCATAATATATTTTTCCCCGCCGCCTTGAGTAGCTTATTAGTGGCAGCACCCCCTCTTACACAATGGCTAAACTGAAGCAAAGGCAATGCTTAGGTAACCCAGCTAAAAATTTTATATTTTTGTTTCAAGCATAAAATATGAAATATACAACTATTTTTTTTAAATCACATTACATCTTGTTTAGAATGATTATCTCTACCATATTAAACAAAATATGCAAAAAAAAGGTTTTTTTAATTGTATTTGATCAAAATTGTACCATTTATAAATCATTCGGTTCTATAATGTTTATTCTTTAAATTAACTTTGTTAAATTACTTTAGAAACATCCAAGAAAATGATTATGCTGGAAATACGAATTTACAGTAAACTAGGCAACCAATATCACTTCAGTTCTAGTCTTAAATAAGTTATGAATATATGAGTTTTTAAAATTGAAATTTATATTTAGTAAAAGAATCTATTAAATAAAATGTTAACAAACACCCATTCACTTTAACAATTGTCATAATTCAGCTCCAGAAAAATAAAATTAAGTTGTCAAGATAACTTAATTTTATTTTTCTGGAAAAGTTTTGATAGAAATTTCGTTATAATTATTCATATTGTGAAACTAAATTGTTTAAAAAATTAAACTTTATATTCTAAAAATAAATGGCTTTAGAAAATTAACTTTAAGTGTGATTTTCTCTGTTAAACCTAACCATAAAAATTTTGCTCTAAAATCTTCAAAAATTATATTCTTGAAAATTTTAAAAAATCAAAATTTTTAAGCATTTGAAATTTGGGGGGTCGTAGGAAAAATATTGTACATTACACGTTGGAAAGTAACTTTTCTGCACTCGTGTGATTTCCAATCAATTACTACCAATATGTGTTTAAAACCAAATTGTCCCGTTATTAAATTATTTATATAATCAACTGCTACTAATTGTAAAGGATTATTTACCCTGATGCTTAAAGTACTATGAACATTCTTATAATTTTTTTCTTTACTAAACAAACATAGCTCACAATTATTTATGAACTTTTTTATTAACTTAATATCATTTTTAACATAGAAGGTTTCCCTGAAAACTAAAAACGTTTTTCTTATCCCAATATGAGCATACTTCTCATGAATCGTTTTTATGATTTTCTCAGCTAAATTATTTGTTACTTCTTCGGCAGCACTTGTAAGAGCTATGCAGAAGATTTTAAACGAATTTGAAGAATTTTTTTGCACATTATGTGGATGACATAATAATTTTCTCAAGAAATGAAGAAGAACACATAATACATTTAGAAAAAGTTCTAACCAGATTGGATGAAAATGGATTAAAACTTAATGGTAAGAAATGTGAATTTTTTAAATCAAATGTAAAATATTTAGGTTATGTCATTTCGAACCAAGGTGTATATATTAGTGAAGAAAGAATTGAAGAACTAAAGAATCTACCTCGACCCAAGAATATAAAAACATTGAGGTTTACTTGGAATGTTAAATTACTATAAAATATTTATTCCAAATTATTCGGAGCTTTGTGTACCATTAATTGAACTCCTAAAGAAAAATATGAAATGGAAATGGACGGCAAAAAGAGAAAAGGCATTCCAAGACCTAAAGAAAGTTTTTTATCAAGAATTGCTGTTAAAATATCCTAATTTCAATGAAAAGTTCATTCTGAGAACTGACGCATCTGATTTCGCAGTTGCTGCTGAGTTAGTACAAATCCAAGACGGGGTTGATGTACCAATATGTTTCATATCAAGAGTTTTAAAAGATTGCGAAATTCGATATACAATAGCAGAAAAAGAAATGTTAAGTATTATCTTCGCGATAAAAAAAATTGAAATTTTATTTACTAGGGAATCAATTCTTAATAGAGACGGATAATTCAGCTATTTCATTCTTGAAAAAAATAATTTTCTTAACAATCGTTTATATAAGTGGGCTCTTTTTCTACAAGGATATAATTTTGAGATAAAACATAAAGCAGGAAAACTGAATTTAACTGCAGATTACCTTATAAGAAAAGACAATCAAAGCTGTGATAAACCTAACCAAATTTTAATAGCTTTAAATGAATTTGTTAAATCGGGAGAATGGATGAAAGAGACATTTTTAGATATACAAAACGATCAAAACATTATAAACATTAGAAGAAAATTAGAAGATGAAGACGTAGAGGAATTAAAAGGTTCTAGTATAAAAGAGAATTTATTAATTAAGAAGATTGGTAAAAATGAAGTGATAGTAGTTACAAATAATTTAGCTGAGAAAATCATAAAAACGATTCATGAGAATTGTGCTCATATTGGGATAAGAAAAACGTTTTTAGTTTTCAGGGAAACCTTCTATGTTAAAAATGATATTAAGTTAATAAAAAAGTTCATAAATAATTGTGAGGTATGTTTGTTTAGTAAAGAAAAAAATTATAAGAATGTTCATAGTACTTTAAGCATCAGGGTAAATAATCCTTTACAATTAGTAGCAGTTGATTATATAAATAATTTAATAACGGGACAATTTGGTTTTAAACACATATTGGTAGTAATTGATTATTTTTCAAAATATGTAAAATTATACCCGACAAGATCATGTAATACCAATCATGTTTTGAGATCATTAAGAAAATTTGAGAATGAGGTAGGAAAATTGCAGACAGTACTTGCAGATAATGCTACTTATTTTAATAACAATCGTTTAGTGTAGTAACGGAAATCAGTCCAATAACATTAATAAAAATAGTATATTACATTACTAGTGTGGAAAGTGAAACTTTTCGTACGCACGAGTGTGAATTGACGCACGAGGCGTAAGCCGAGTGCGGAAATCACACGAGTGCAGAAAAGTTACTTTCCAACGTGTAATGTACAATATTTTTCCTACGACCCCCCAAATTTCAAATGTTTAAAAATTTTGATTTTTTAAAATTTTCAAGAATATAATTTTTTTATGGTTAGGTTTAACAGAGAAAATCACACTTAAAGTTAATTTTCTAACGCCATTTATTTTTAGAATATAAAGTTTAATTTTTTAAACAATTTAGTTTCACAATATGAATAATTATAACGAAATTTCTATCAAAACTTTTCCAGAAAAATAAAATTAAGTTATCTTGACAACTTAATTTTATTTTTCTGGAGCTGAATTATGACAATTGTTAAAGTGAATGGGTGTTTGTTAACATTTTATTTAATAGATTCTTTTACTAAATATAAATTTCAATTTTAAAAACTCATATATTCATAACTTATTTAAGACTAGAACTGAAGTGATATTGGTTGCCTAGTTTACTGTAAATTCGTATTTCCAGCATAATCATTTTCTTGGATGTTTCTAAAGTAATTTAACAAAGTTAATTTAAAGAATAAACATTATAGAACCGAATGATTTATAAATGGTACAATTTTGATCAAATACAATTAAAAAAAAACCTTTTTTTTGCATATTTTGTTTAATATGGTAGAGATAATCATTCTAAACAAGATGTAATGTGATTTAAAAAAAATAGTTGTATATTTCATATTTTATGCTTGAAACAAAAATATAAAATTTTTAGCTGGGTTACCTAAGCATTGCCTTTGCTTCAGTTTAGCCATTGTGTAAGAGGGGGTGCTGCCACTAATAAGCTACTCAAGGCGGCGGGGAAAAATATATTATGCGGTCGTTCTATTTAATAAATAATAAATTGATAAAATTATTAATTATTATTAAAATATACTTTAATTATTAATAATTTTGATAGCAATAATATACAAAACAATAATATTACAAAAGAAAATAAAATATTTTTCAATGTGTGCAGAAAAACAGGAGATTAGTTAAAAAAGAAAAGCCCCGAAAAGACAATTTCTAAATTTACACATGACATCTTTTAAAAAAAATAGTATCGACATCTGTTGAAGGGTAGAAATATTATGCTTTTAACAAGTAAATGTTTTTATAGCATTTTCAGTGCTAACCAGAATTTAGTACTCATGATTATAAATTTGTTATAGAGGGCTTTCATTTCTGCCCTTAAACATAGTATAAAATTAAACCTTGGGTTTAGCAGCAAAATTAATTAAATGAATTACTATTACAATTTATAATATAATAATTTCAGAGGCACATAATTTATTTTTTATTTATATTTAATAATATCTCCATAATTAACAAATATAACTTCAACTAATAACACAATGCCAGGTGTGAAAGAGGTTGCCTAACTAAATTATTTGACATTACTCTTATTCTTCTCCCATTTGGCATCGCTGATTTTAATCTTGGCAAACTGCTTCAATAATTTTCATGTATTATAGTGAGGTTACGTTAGGTGTAATCTATTAGATATTTCTTTTTGATAGCTAAAATAACTAATTAAACATTAATTAAAGTTATATTTATAAGAAAAGAATAGATACATAATGGTTAAAATGCTTCTCAAAATTGGATTAAACATTAATGTCATCATTTTAATGTAAACAAAATTCATGGATTTCTAGATATTGCTTAGCGTGACGTATTTTCATAACACACACGTGTGTTATGTTCCTAACATACGCGTGTTATATGACTCACTTTCTTAATGTCGGTAGCGTTTGCTATTGTTCACTTTCGTATGGGGTCGTAGGAAAAAGTTTTTCCAGAACGACCTTGGAGATTTTCACAAGAGGTTGTTAGTATAAATGAATTATTAGAGGGTGCCAAAAATAGAATATATAAAATGCAAATCAAATATCAAAATAGACAAAATAAAAAGATTAAAAAAAGAACTATATTCAAAATAGGGGATCTAGTAATTGTTAAAAGGTTACGGGTCGCGAATAGGCCTCAAAACATATGTTCTAAACTATTAATACCTTTTGAAGGTCCGTATAGAATAACAAAAATATTTAGTCAAGGAAATACCTTCCAATTGAATTATTTAAATGATGAAAGTAGGGGAAAATTTCATAGATCATTGATATACTCTTATCTAAACCAAAATACATGAAATTAAAAGAGGGAAGAAGAATAAATTGTGTTAAAACAAAATAGGGTACATAATTGTAAATAAAAAGGAAAACAATGTTTAGTTTGGTTCATGTAGAATTAGAAGAAAGAAATGGGGTTATGTAATTTAATGTTTATGACATAACTTTTTAAACCTTAACCTGAAATTTTGCAAAAGTCAAATAAATCTTGACATTTGTCAAAAAATTAAAATGTTATCAAATTGACATAAAAAATATAAAATAATACATTATGCCAACCTTGTTGGTGAGAAAAAAAATAGTTACAAAATATTAAATTTGGAAATAGATAGTAAAGTGTAAATATTAATGTGTTAATTTGTTTATGTAAAGTTTAATTGTGTTTATGTTATGAGAGTTGTTTGTTATGAGAAAGAAAATTTTAGATACATATATGTGAATGATGCTTTGGATTCATTAAAAAAATAAAAAATTATATAGATAAATAAATAAATAGCAAACATATTAATGTATAATGAATAATTATGAATCTTAAGTTATTTTTTTACTGAACCAAAGGAGGGGAATATGTGATGTTCACGTTTATGTGTGTTAGAAAATTTAATATGAGCATATACATAAGAATAGATAATTTTAAAATTAACAAGGATAATAAAAGGAAAGGATATCCTAGCCATAAGTCAACCTGAAAATTAAAAATCATGTAATAGTTTAAAGGTATATTGATTTTCTATTGCATATTTAAAATTCTCCTAGTACTTCTATAATAAGGTCTCATTCACTTCTATGGTTATAGACATTGTTTATAAGAAAACTGAAAGAATTACCAAATATAGGGAGTATTTTAATAAAAGGAAAAACACAGATAAAATAGTTGAAAAAAGAGGTATCTCTGGGAGATAATAATAATAATAAAATTGTTTTTTTAATTAGGTATGAAAAAATAAATAAAAATTTCTAAAAGCAGAAATTTGATTATATAATAGAAAAATAAAATAAATGTGTATCTAGTAAATGTAAACTGATAAAATCCAAGAAGAAAATTTGTTAAATTAAAATATATAAAAGAAAAGTCCGGTGTTTTATTGAATAAAGGAAGAGTAAGAGCAGTAAATACTGAAAACAAAATTAAAAGGTATTATGCAGTGGCGTGCGGTGAGAATTTAGGCTAGGGAAGCAACCAAGATTTTAAATATAATACACCTAGGTACAGGCGCGGATTAACGGGGAGGGAATAATCCCCCCCCCCAATTTAGAAATAAGTTTACATAGAACAGAAACAAATAATGTTTGTTTAATTATTATTTATTAAAACAATTATTTTTCCAAAGATTTCCCCCTCAAAATACTTCTCTGGATCCGCCCCTGCTAGGTACAATAAAAAACAGTGTTATAATTATTAAGCTTAAAAGTTTTTCAAAGAAGCACTTTTACACTTTATATTTATGGAATTTGTTGACTATCATTTTTTATTAAAAAAAAAACTACTACTACGTATCAATATTCCGGCCTTTCTTAGCAAAATACCGGTACAGGTTTTAATCTTTGTTGTTAAATTTGAAAGATCTGGTTTTGATCTGCCTTTCTTAATAATTTGTAATTTCTCTCCAAAACTGTATGCGAAAAATTCCGTATTAATAATTTACAAACTGAACAAAAAATCGTCCCGATTCGGCTATATCGAAGGTACTCGAACCTTTCACCGAAGCAGTTGAATTTGCAGTCGTGACGATAATGCAATTTTAAATTTGCATATAGGCAAACTAAATAGAACTATTTATCTTTAAAAAAATCCAACTTATAAATTAAAATAATAAAATGCGACAAAATACAGTCTCATTCGCAGATTTACATTACTTAAGTAACACTAAATCGAACAAATAACCAAATTATAATAAATAAACATTTGGGAACGAAGCACAATAAAAATAACGACCAAACAATGTTAACAGCATCCGTCTACTATAACACCCCACGCTCGCTGATTCACGCCAAGGTTAAGAGAAGAGCATTTGCAAGCAGTGCTTATAGGAAGTGTATGTATCACATTTGAATCGGTATTACCTTTCCGTGCAAGTTTAATGAGCCTAATTTAAAATAGTACTCTAAATAATTATACTTTTTGCTGTACCGAGTTGATATTGAGCTTTAATTTGATAAATATTTCAATTTAAATAAACGATAACCATAATTTTACAAAAGTATTTTTGTTAGCATTGTTTTTATTTTTAATAAATTCTCAAGGCAAGCATTGCTTCCATTGCTTCCATGGACCGCACGCCACTGGTATTATGAGACAGTAGGTGTGATGGATAGAAAAAATTAAAATTTAAAAAACTGTCTTTGAGCTGGGTTTATTAATCATCAAGGTGTGGAAGATTAGAAGTCGTCATCATATTCCTGAAAAAGAAAATAATTATTAAGGTAACTTAATCATAAGAAAGAGATTAGAAGATACTTAATGAGGTGTTGGGGAGCTGGCAGTCATCATTCGAGTCCTAGATAAGAAGAAAACCATAAAAGCAGTTTATGAGGCAGTCCAGTAGTCCGGTGGTGTGAGGTCTGCTGAATCTACGGCGGTGATCACAGTTCTTGCCAGAAAGTGTAGATTGTGAAAATTATAGGTTGTGAAAGAAAGAAAATACATATGTCAAAATTTTAAGAAACTATTAGATGGCTATACAAGGAAGACTTACCTAAAGAAAATTTTACATGTAAGTTGACAAGGGTAAGATTTCTTTCCATTTTTAAATCCTAAAATAAAGGTTTATAACAATAAAGAGCTAATAAACAATATATGCTATACGTACTTATTCCTTCTTGAGAAATATTTTAATTGATAACTGTCAGGTTTGACATTTCAGATATATGTGTCAAGGGTTATTATTCATTACCAAACTTTATCTATTGAAAATTATTAACCACCGCATGAGTGTAAAAAAATTTTAAATATTTGTTGATAATATTTAACCTTTCAATAACAGAATCTCATATTGAAAGGTTATAATAGGAGTCTCATATTAAGGTATAGAATAAAGTAATTTTATAGGTAATTTAAGAGATATTTAGGAGATATATAAGAATAAATAACAATTTGCACAATACAAAAGTAACGTCACAATATGTATGAATACATAATACCATTATAATACCATGGCACTAGGTTGCAGATACAACAGTTATTTATGTACTAAGGGCGTAAAGAGTTTTTTATGGCCGGAAGCGGAAGCAGAAAATGCTGTAGGGCCATAAAAGCAAGTTACGCCAGCTATACATACACTATTTTATGCACAGATTAAGTTTTTATCTCGAATTGTGTAAAAACAATATATTATAATACAAGTGTATAAGCAAGCCTTTAAAGCAAGCACGACGGATTTAAAAGCACGAGGCGAAGCCGAGTTGCCTTTTAACGGAGCAGTGCTTTAAAGCCTCTTATACACGTGTATTATACGCTATTTTTTATTATACCTACACTAAAATCTGAAAATTGTAACAAAAAAGTAATTTGAAATACCTTTTTCGAAATAATCTGCATCATTAATCGTTGATATAGAAATGGTTAAAAAGAATTGTTGTTTAGTTGCTATGTATAAATTTGCTGTATTGTTCAAACTTTGTAGAATGTATTATTTTAACATTGTTGTTAATTTCTTGTTACCTAGACAGCTTTAAAGCACGTATGATTTAAAGGTCTTATTTCGCACGCTTCAGAGTACGATATGCCAAGATTATGAGTCAGGTATAATAAAATAGTTATTTAATAAATTAGTTTGTTAATGAAAGCGATTAATGATCGAAACTGTTTAAAGCACGAACGAGCGATAGGGAGTGAGTGCCTTTAATAGTTGAGATCATTAGTTGCTCATTAACAAACGAATTGATTACAACAGTTTTTCGTTGACCGTAAAATTCTTCGATTTTAAGATAGAAAATTTCAAATAATACCGAATCCAAACTTGTGCGTATATCTGGTTGCCCAAAGTAAAACATCATCAAAACGTCAAAATCACAAACGGGTTTATTAATGAAAAAGAGTGTATTAATGAGGTCCATTAATGCATCCTTTTTTCACAAAACAGTTACTTAATAAAAAAGAGTGTATTAATGACGTCCATTAATACATCCTTTTTTAGAAAAAATCATTCATTAATATTGACATTAACAAACGGTCAACGAAAAACATAATTAAATGAGTACGTAGGTTACATCAAGCCGCTGTGCTTACACTTGAAGTTACGTTACTATAGTAAATATTCCAAAATAGTTAGTTTCAGCTTATTTTCATTGTTGATAAGTTGACAAATTATATTATGGACAAATCAAGTTTTACAGGAAATAGCTCTGATATTTAAGTGACAATTTTTTTATTGCCCGTCGGACCATAAAGAGACTCGTGGGCCATAAAGAGCCGTTTCTGTTTAGATGAGTATAGCAATAATAGTCTAATTATTATGTATTTTACGCATAAACTTCAAAATATAAAAACAAACCGAAAACAGTTTCATACAAACACGGTCAACACAAAATAAATTTCCAGGTTTTCATTAGTTTTTCTTTACCTTTTTGGTATGAAGATCACGAATCTGCTATTGATTTTTTTGGGTCAGGTCAAATACTGTTGTTTCGATGTCATTCACGTGTCATGCAGCCAACACATACATGCCTCATGAGTCGTAACCCAAAATGGTTTGTTCACGAAGTGATTTCCACCTTACGAATGCAAACACCAATAGAAGAATAGCATACATACAACACATGAACAGGATTGATAGTTTTGATCTTTTGATGCTTCCCGGTTCTACAGTTTTTTTGTTTTAGCGCTTGCTACTGTAGTGATTTAGCATGCCTTGATTTAATATCCAAAGTAACAGAAAGAATATACACCTCAATTGCTACTCTTGAATAGTTCTGCAACCAGTTAAGCAGCTAACCAGCTTTCGATAATATCTTCTTAGACCATCAACCAAAGACAGACGCGTTCTTCTGTTTGTGACTGATGACATACCCTAAGTACCCGAACGGCTACTTTGATTTATTATAATTAGCTTATTATTATATTACCATTTATTCTTAAACTATTTTGGCTAAAGTTTATATTTACTTACTTTTACAAATCGTAACTGCATTTATAATATTATATTTATTTAGGGTTGAATAAACTCAAAGATACAACTTATTAAAATTTAGTTTTGCATACCTAATATGAAGAAATTACAAATTTAGTTTCCCATGGGAAATAGACATTCTATTTCCCTTTTGCGAAAAATTTGAAATTCTATATTTTATTCAAAAATGATGATTCTTTCATATGTGATAAGGCTTCCGGCAAGGCGTGCATAATTGCATTTTTCTAATATTAATCAAAAGAAAGTAAGTTTTGTCTTGGAGTTTATCAAACACACGTACACTGTTAATTTAATTAAGTTTGTTTAGTCATCTAAACTGTTTTCTAAATGTTTACATTTTTACATAGGGTTTTTCTTTAAGTTAGTTCTGATTAGGTCCTCAAGAAAGAAGGAACTCACTTTCGGTTTTAAGTTTTTATAATTTTTCAATTTTCAATTATTTAAATTCACTATATTACTTCTTTCTACGTGAAAGTAATAAAACATCAATAATTTATGTTTGGTGTGAAAAATGTTATAAATTGATTTACTAATTTAATTAACAATAATAAATAAACTCGTCTTTAATTATTAACTATAAACTGTGTTTATATTATTGGATTACCTCTCTCCCTTTCTATAAGGAAGCGAAATTATAAGGTAAGTGCACTCTATTATTATCTAGCCCAGCACTTCACCCCTGGCCTCTGACGACGACGCTATCATCTGTAATTTATACTTAAGTTTTCTTAGGGGTCCTTCAGCATCAAGGGTTACACCTACAAGACCAAGACGGTTTTCCAATTTTTCGATTCCTTCGGAATAATACGTACTTCTTCAACTTCAAAATAAGGTTGCATATATGATCTCCGCATTAGAGCCGAATCTCTTCCCGTCGAGTTATTTTTTCAAGTTCGGAAACAGGAAATAGTCGCTGGGGGCTAAATCTGGAGAATATTCTGGATGTGGAAGCAATTCGAAGCCTAATTCATGGATTTTGAGAATGGCATGTGCTTTGTCTTCATGGAAGAGAACGTTTTTTCAAAACGTCGCTGAAACGATCCAATAAACTTAATAAATCATACGTCGTTTGAGTAATATATTTCGTACACGTTCATCTGACATGCGTACTATCTCAAATATCTCGCGCAATTTTGCTCTGCGGTCTTGCAATACAATATAATTAATTTTGTCAATCATTTCTGCTGTGGTGGCCTCATTTGGCCGTCCTGAGAAGTCGGTTGTGTTTGTACGACCACAACGAAAATCAGTAGGTCACCACTTGTGAATCGTTTTAATCGATGGTGAAGAACCTACTGATATTTATCAACCTTTTCTTCGGTTTGCGTAATGGTTTATCCACGCAAGAATAATGTTAATTAACACACGAAATTCACTTTTTTTCCAAATTTGAAAAAATACGAGAGGCTGTCTGCTTTCAATGGCTGTTAAAACGGAAGTAAATAGCATATCTGTTTGAAAATATTAATATTGCCTACTGACAGATGGTATTGACCATCTGGGATTTGCGATCGTGACGACCTATGATGCATTTTTAAGATGTCGTCGATATGCGGTAGTTGATGACGTAGTGTTTAGGGGTTTGTTTTTCTTGTATCGTATTTTAATGGTGATTGTAATTTTGACAGATTAAATTTAATAATCGTGTTAATATTTATGATAATTTAAAATAGAATATCTAGATTTTATAATTTTTGAAATGTCAGTAAAATGGAATTGTCATTCATAAATTCCTCTCAATAATGTTTACTGTACTGTCTTGGCGTTCTGGGTTTTATACTTTGGAGCGTCCCAATTGATTTAGAGGGTCCTTGGTGACAATTTTGAAAGTATTAGACTCTGTTACCTAACCAACGAAATACTCGGTGGAGAAGACTAAACTAAATCTAAACAAATTAACATATGTAATTACAAAGAAAATTAGATTTTTCTTCCGTTATCATTTACTTTTCGTGACTTTGTAAATTTAAGATAGTTAGGTCTATGGTTGTTATTATACTTATAGGTTTGCAAGGAAGCCTTTTAGCAGTTTTAGCCTAAGTAAAGGTCTATTTAGACATGGACACGGGACGCGCTGGCAGTTAAGCATATGAGAATTTATACCTGACGGAGCGTGTTCAACACGAACTTCGACCTACGGGCAATAAAGTTTGACGTAGATCGTATTTGTACTGTTCCCGTGAAAATGGCAGGCTATTTGTTTACTAATACTGATGAATTAGCAATAGTTGTGCTTCTTGATGAAGGAGAAATTAATGATAATAATCATAATAAGAAAAGGGGTATCTGGCTTCACAAAGTTGTTTCACTGTTTTACTAACAATTGCCCAATTCTTATCTTTGTGACTGTTGTCATTGTAACGCTGATGTATAGATTACACAATTTGAATTCGGGTGGATTTCGAACACACTCAATAAATTGACTATACTGGGTGTCAACGAGATCACTTTTCGGCTGCCATTTCTGTAGTTTTTAATCAAACAAGATGAAACTTGGCAGGAGTTATAGGCTATTACAAAGACACTTATTGAGGTATCTGTCAAACTTCGACGACTTCCGGTTCAGCTTGAAGTGACCCCAACTTTGGATTTTTAAATGGAACACCCTGTATATTTTTTGATTTTTGGAATCTAGCATTCATTTTACATACAACTGTAGAATTTTTATTACATTTTGTGTCAATTTAACATTTTTAGAGTAAATTTTATTTTTTAATCTAGAGTGCCATGACCTACCTTAAATCGTTCTAATAGACGTTTACATCTGCACAAAAATATTTACATAATTTTATCACGTTTCGTTTGTCTTACCAGATCGTTCAAAGTTGACTAAATCACTTTTTTGACAATAACGGAAAAAATGACGGAGCGTGTTCAACACGAACTTCGACCTACGGGCAATAAAGTTTGACGTAGATCGTATTTGTACTGTTCCCGTGAAAATGGCAGGCTATTTGTTTACTAATACTGATTAATTAGCAATAGTTGTGCTTCTTGATGAAGGAGAAATTAATGATAATAATCATAATAAGAAAAGGGGTATCTGGCTTCACAAAGTTGTTTCACTGTTTTACTAACAATTGCCCAATTCTTATCTTTGTGACTGTTGTCATTGTAACGCTGATGTATAGATTACACAATTTGAATTCGGGTGGATTTCGAACACACTCAATAAATTGACTATACTGGGTGTCAACGAGATCACTTTTCGGCTGCCATTTCTGTAGTTTTTAATCAAACAAGATGAAACTTGGCAGGAGTTATAGGCTATTACAAAGACACTTATTGAGGTATCTGTCAAACTTCGACGACTTCCGGTTCAGCTTGAAGTGACCCCAACTTTGGATTTTTAAATGGAACACCCTGTATATTTTTTGATTTTTGGAATCTAGCATTCATTTTACATACAACTGTAGAATTTTTATTACATTTTGTGTCAATTTAACATTTTTAGAGTAAATTTTATTTTTTAATCTAGAGTGCCATGACCTACCTTAAATCGTTCTAATAGACGTTTACATCTGCACAAAAATATTTACATAATTTTATCACGTTTCGTTTGTCTTACCAGATCGTTCAAAGTTGACTAAATCACTTTTTTGACAATAACGGAAAAAATGACGGAGCGTGTTCAACACGAACTTCGACCTACGGGCAATAAAGTTTGACGTAGATCGTATTTGTACTGTTCCCGTGAAAATGGCAGGCTATTTGTTTACTAATACTGATGAATTAGCAATAGTTGTGCTTCTTGATGAAGGAGAAATTAATGATAATAATCATAATAAGAAAAGGGGTATCTGGCTTCACAAAGTTGTTTCACTGTTTTACTAACAATTGCCCAATTCTTATCTTTGTGACTGTTGTCATTGTAACGCTGATGTATAGATTACACAATTTGAATTCGGGTGGATTTCGAACACACTCAATAAATTGACTATACTGGGTGTCAACGAGATCACTTTTCGGCTGCCATTTCTGTAGTTTTTAATCAAACAAGATGAAACTTGGCAGGAGTTATAGGCTATTACAAAGACACTTATTGAGGTATCTGTCAAACTTCGACGACTTCCGGTTCAGCTTGAAGTGACCCCAACTTTGGATTTTTAAATGGAACACCCTGTATATTTTTTGATTTTTGGAATCTAGCATTCATTTTACATACAACTGTAGAATTTTTATTACATTTTGTGTCAATTTAACATTTTTAGAGTAAATTTTATTTTTTAATCTAGAGTGCCATGACCTACCTTAAATCGTTCTAATAGACGTTTACATCTGCACAAAAATATTTACATAATTTTATCACGTTTCGTTTGTCTTACCAGATCGTTCAAAGTTGACTAAATCACTTTTTTGACAATAACGGAAAAAATTAAATACAACTATACCACTTTCATAGTTTAATTAGATGTAGTTTTTTAAGACGAATCCAACGGTGTATCACAACATTAAAGTTCTCTTGGATGTTCTACAGAAAACTTAACTTTATTCCATAGCACGACGATCAAAAAATGTTATATCTAGTTAGCCATGAGAAACAAGTAAATAATAGCGTATATTAACAATTTTTGTAAACTTAACGACCAATTTGGTCTTCAACATATCCACCTTGGGCATCTCTACACAGTCTAACCCGATGAACGGTTTCTTCTACTACATTTCTTAGCATATCGGAGGTAATACTTCCAAAAGCTTCCCGTATCCTGTTCTTTAAAATTTCCAGCGTTGCTGGAGGTGTAATGCAAACTTGGTTCTTAATATGGCCCCATAAAAAAAATCAAGTGAGGTCAGGTCCGGGGAACGAGGTGGCCACTGTATTGGCCCATGGGTGGCAATAACCCGATCTCTAAATCTCTCCTCCAAATAATTTCTTACCACATGGGTATTATGGGGTGGAGCCCATCCTGTTGGAAATACATTCGTTGTGTTACCGCCAGGGGCAGATCGTCCAAATACTCTTCAATTTCGTTTTCTAAGAATCGCAAATATCTCTCAGCGGTTAAACGGCCTTCAAAAAAAAGTGGTCCTAGTATTCTAGTGCCAATTATTGCAGCCCAAACATTGATTCCAAACTGCTCTTGAAAATTTCCTTGAATCATCCGATGTTGGTTTTCCAACGACCAGTACCTTGTATTTTGTCTGTTGAACATACCATTATTGGTAAACCTGGATTCATCAGACTGCATTATTGAATTTGCCAAGTCGTTGTTATTATTGTTGTTATTTAAATACCAATTGCAGTATTCCATTCTTCTATCAAAATCATTTTCGTATAAATGCTGATGCAATTGGTATTTGTAAGAACGATAATCATGCTTCTTTAATATTTTCCTAACGGATTCGTGGCTAATATCTAATTCTTGGCCTACTTCCCTTGTAGAACTAGTGGGGTTTTGTTCTACAAAAGCCACAACATTTATCTCCATATCCTCACTTATAATAAATTCCTGAAGATCATCGGGCTCGTTTGGCATTTTTCTAATTAAATAGATCAGGATACTCTTGTTGGTACATTCTCGCAGCTTCGGCCGCTTTTTTCCTACACTGTCCATAATCAATGAGAATATCGACTTGTTCGCTATTGGTAAACAGACTCGTAATAAATTAATATTAACCAAAATAATTGACACAAACTGAGAGAATAATAGTTGTTTACGTAAAATTCAATCGTTTATCCTGAATTAGAATTCAGCTGTTTTCCATGGCAAACTTAATTGGTAGATACTTTAAGGCTTTATCTCCTTACTTTTTAGACAGCTATTATTTACTTGTTTCTCATGGCTAACTAGATATAACATTTTTTGATCGTCGTGCAGTTGCATGTTTCAAAAATTAAGTTTTCTTTAGAACATCCAAGAGAACTTTAATGTTGTGATACACCGTTAGATTCGTCTTAAAAAAACTACATCTAATTAAACTATGAAAGTGGTATAGTTGTATTTAATTTTTTTATGTTATTGTCAAAAAAAGTGATTTAGTCAACTTTGAACGCTCTGGTAAGACAAACGAAACGTGATAAAATTATGTAAATATTTTTGTGCAGATGTAAACGTCTATTAAAACGATTTAAGGTAGGTCATGGCACTCCAGATTAACAAATAAAATTTACTCTAAAAATGTTAAATTGACACAAAAAGTAATAAAAATTCTACAATTGTATGTAAAATGAATGCTAGATTCCAAAAATCAAAAAATATACAAGGTGTTCCATTTAAAAATCCAAAGTTGGGGTCACTTCAGGCTGAACCGGAAGTCGTCGAAGTTTGACAGATACCTCAATAAGTGTCTTTGTAATAGCCTATAACTCCTGCCAAGTTTCATCTTGTTTGATTAAAAACTACAGAAATGGCAGCCGAAAAGTGATCTCGTTGACACCCGGTATAGTCAATTTATTGAGTGTGTTCGAAATCCACCCGAATTCAAATTGTGTAATCTATACATCAGCGTTACAATGACAACAGTCACAAAGATAAGAATTGGGCAATTGTTAGTAAAACAGTGAAACAACTTTGTGAAGCCAGATACCCCTTTTCTTATTATGATTATTATCATTAATTTCCCCTTCATCAAGAAGCACAACTATTGCTAATTCATCAGTATTAGTAAACAAATAGCCTGCCATTTTCACGGGAACAGTACAAATACGATCTACGTCAAACTTTATTGCCCGTAGGTCGAAGTTCGTGTTGAACACGCTCCGTCAGGTATAAATTCTCATATGCTTAACTGCCAGCGCGTCCCGTGTCCATGTCTAAATAGACCTTTACTTAGGCTAAAACTGCTAAAAGGCTTCCTTGCAAACCTATAAGTATAATAACAACCATAGACCTAACTATCTTAAATTTACAAAGTCACGAAAAGTAAATGATAACGGAAGAAAAATCTAATTTTCTTTGTAATTACATATGTTAATTTGTTTAGATTTAGTTTAGTCTTCTCCACCGAGTATTTCGTTGGTTAGGTAACAGAGTCTAATACTTTCAAAATTGTCACCAAGGACCCTCTAAATCAATTGAGACGCTCCAAAGTATAAAACCCAGAACGCCAAGACAGTACAGTAAACATTATTGAGAGGAATTTATGAATGACAATTCCATTTTACTGACATTTCAAAAATTATAAAATCTAGATATTCTATTTTAAATTATCATAAATATTAACACGATTATTAAATTTAATCTGTCAAAATTACAATCACCATTAAAATACGATACAAGAAAAACAAACCCCTAAAAACTACGTCATCAACTACCGCATATCGACGAGGACACCTAACAGTAAAATAGGAGACAGTAAACGCTAAATTTATTAATCTAATAAATATGTAATTGAGACGCGTGATAAATTTATTGCTCTAGTTAATATGCAAACATGAGGCGTGAATTAAACCATATCATTCGCGGTGTCGTTTGCATATCCGCCATCTTGAATCTGTCAATTTTAAATTTGTCATTTTTGCATATGTCATTTTTGCATCTGTCATTTATACGTCTGTCAATTTTAATCTGTCATTTTTGCATCTGTCATTTATACGTCTGTCAATTTTAATCTGTCATTTTTGCATCTGTCATTTTTGCTATAAATCTGTCAATTTTTTATCTGTCGATTTTGCATCTGTCATTTATTCATCGGTCAATTTGAATCTGTCATTTTAAAACTGTCAATTTTGCATCTGTCATTTATGCATCTGTCAATTTTGCATCTGTCATTTTAAAATCTGTCAATTTTGCATCTGTCATCTTGAATCTGTCATTTTGAATTCGTCATTTTGGAATTTGTCAATCTTGAAGGGTCCATCATGGATTTCCCATGCCCTAGATTTGGATTTTAGCGCTAACTCTGTGATTGGATCCTCCTTTCACTAAGCGGAAACTCTTTCTCTCTCTCCTTCTCATAGGATGACTACTTACCGGCTCTGCTTTGTAGCTTAGGATGTCCGCCGTCGGAAATCTTCGGCTTTATTCGTGTACTCTCTCGCTGATGACGTCGATCTACCTTTTATATATAGTCGCCCTTCACCCTTCTCCCTTCACCCTTAGGCATGCTAGTCTCTTCACCCTTAGTCATGCTAGTTTCTTCACCCTTCACCCTTAGTCATGCTAGTCTCTTCACCCTTAGTCATGCTAGTAAATGAAACATCAATGTTTAAATATACATATTATTTATTTTGCTATACATTTAATGGACAATTGTAACATATTATTTGACAAATTATTCATTACACAGTATGAGTTGAGATCATCGCGTAACACTTGCAAATTGTTCAAATATTTTTGTAACCTATTTCTAAGTTTATTTCCGCGATGGTGTTCTTAATACGACGGTGCAAACGTTGTCGTCGTCGTTGACGTTTTCGGCTGCTGCTGCTGCGGCTGTTTTATAGACATCTTCAGGTCGTCTCAGTTGACCTTCTGCTACGTTCTCTATGTTTGCGTGGTAGAAACGCGAAAAGTCCAGGTGATGTAACGTTCGAGCCTGATGATTGATCAACGGTGCTAAATGCAGTATAGACTGAAACTCGTAATCTTTTAAGGTTATAGTCCGCAGTTTATCATTCTGATGAATTGCCACCCTGTTGCCGAAAAACTCGTTGTGAATAATCTCGATGTATAAATTCTCACATAGATGGAATTTCAAATGTTTATCACGATGTAGTACACTGTCGTCCTTGCGACAGCAGCAGCAACCATAAAAGAAATTTTTAAACATTGCCTCGACTCGTATATCATACAACTCGAACCAGTCACTTTCCGACAACACGATTTCACCATGCTGGCATACGTTATTCACGCATTCGAGTTTCACTACCACGTCAAATTCTCCTTGGACGTCGTCGGTGTCGGGCGGAATAAGACCTACTTGGATGTTGTGTATATGATCGTAGTTTTCTTTTTCTCCGGAGGTTTCGTAACGTACAACGGATACTGGATAGCCCCGAGCAGTTGAACACGTACTTCACCTTTAGCTGCTGCTGCTGGTGTATCTACAATGGTAAAGTTTGCCGATGCTGCTACAGCGTCATTAGCGTAGTATAGAGGCCGCTGCTGCGACAGATCATGGAACGCTAAAACAATAATAATACAATAATCGATTAATATAAGCATAAACACACACAAAAGTTTTAAACACCTTACCTAGTTCTTCTTCAATATTCCACGCTTGACCGTTCTCGCTGTACTTGTCGGTACTTGCTGTTGATGATGATGTATGATCTGCAACATCAGGGCCTTCATCTAAACAAGCAGCAGCAAAATAGACACAAATTAGCATACAAACACAAACTTGAAGTTTTATAAGCAACAACTTACCTATTTCCAGGGGTTCGCTCTCGCAGGTCTCGTTATCATAACAATAATTAGGACTGCTTATACTAGCCATCATCGTAATTGTTGCTGCTGCTGTACACGTGCTGTCTGCTACACGCTAACAACTGTCGACTTTATATAGTCGCTTATACTTACCTAGATCCAACGCATGCTCAGTAACATGCATATGGTAAACAAGTTGTCGACGTTGACAGACAAGTCTCATCCTGTTTAATGACACGTCATCATCACCGTCAGGTGTGTGTAGGTAATTACCTCATTCTTGCTTCCCTCTCTCATACTAGTTATAGCTATCACTTTCATGCCATGGTACACGGGGAGAATAGTAATAATACACACATATAGAACATTAATCTTTTATTCATCTTTCTCAAAATTTTTATTGAACAACAAAACAATAATTAAATAACTAAACAATTATTAGGTTAAAATCTGTTCTCGGATAACCATGAAAACATACTCATAACACATTTTTCATGAAACGGCCAATTGAATGCCTTGTACGTTTTGTTATGCCAAATATTCTTTTCAACAATGTCTTCATCTGCTACTACTACTACTACTTAACAGACACAATTGAAAAGAACAAAAACGCGTTTATCAGGTAAGAGATCTATTTCATGAGTATGTTCCCCGAGTATCCCCTTGTGATTTACATTCAATCACTACCAAGTTTCACCATCTTTTGATAAATAATTACAATTACGGTACATAAAGTATAACCCTCGGCATCTTCACTTATTATTATAACTACACTATGCTAAAGGTCGATCTCTTTCGATTAACATACCCGGCTACTACTACTACGGTTGAACTGTACAATAATTATATACATTAATAATGGTAATCATTGAAAACATCGACCTTCAGCTGGTGTTGTACTTATTACTATACAAATATTTTGCTACTTAAGAGTTCGATATGGTACTACCTATACAAATGATATACAAAAATTTACGAACATGTTAATTAATTAATAGGCATGACTAATATAAAATATTCGATGTTTTATTTATGTCTTTGCAGAAATAAAAACACAAGAAATAATACAATCTAGAAATCTAAAGAAAAAAAATACAGTTATATACAATATATGGGGATAACTGATGTTAAAAATATTTACACACTACAAAACTAGAAATCTTAAAAATACAGTCATATACAGCCACTAAAAGATAATAAATATATACATTACAAAACATTACTAAGAGAATTCGAGAATGCTGAAATGCGATATTAGTAGAACCTAGTAACATCATTCGACTCGAGGTGTTTTATACCCGCAAGGCACAGAGTCGAAGTCGTCGACTCTACTTCTCTTTGTAAAATTTACCCGATACGTCTTCGTCTCTGTCCTCGTTATAACCTGGTGTTGTTCTCCCCGTCTGATGTTACTGGATTCTATCAATATCTTTTTATTCAGGTCCTCTACCAGGGCGAGCATTGACTCTAGGTTAATGTGCTGGGAGGCATTATGATCCAACGTAATGCCTTTAACTTTCACCACCCTGCTGACTTTCCCGGTTGAAGGGTCATACACGATGTACCCGTAATTTTTAGGACCACCTGATACAAATTCTATAATGTATGCCCCTGGCCCGTAATCCTCGAGTTCGTTCGTGAGATCCCCCAGGAAACTGCCTGTAGGTAGATCTTCTTCCCCTGGCCTGGACACATATATTACAGAATCTATAGCGAAAAAGGGAAACAAATTAAGTAGTAGTTATCAAAATACACAAGAAACGTATAATTATTACCTGTATCATAGTACAACACTCTCGGACCCAGCTGTTCCAGGTAAAAATACACTTTAAGTCTTGCTTGAGTAGTGACATACGCAGCAATCACTACATTCACTGTGGATAGGGGTTCAGCCGCTTCCTCCTTGTGTTGCCAATTGACTGCAATCACCTCATCGTTAATTTCCTGAAGATGGTTAACTTCAATGCTAGGGTTGGTAAGTAAATCGAAGAATTCTTTTGGCTCCCGAATAATAGAGGTCTTTGCTTGATTTTCTCGCTGACCAAATTTTCCTGTAACAAAGACATAGTTAGTAAGTGACTATTCGTAAAGTAGTTGTGTAACATACCCCAAAATGAATTTAGCATTAACTTGGCCAGCGATCTAAGGCTCGGATTCTTGATAACATTCGAAGCATCCATCGAAACACCCTCTACTTCGGCGTATTCCCCAATGTACTTCTTTTTGGCCTCCTCCGTGTTGCAGGAACGAGGCCAACCACTAGCTTCTTGTTTTATCTTCAGGAACTTGTCGATGAACCCGGCAAATAAACCATCCGACTTAGGTCTTCTGGTACCTGGTGACTTCGTACTGCCATATCTCTTGTACTTCTACTACCCTGTAACCCTTTCCCATAGCCTTCACGACCTCATCAATAACCCATGTTCCACTTATGGCTCTTTCTATCTCCGAATGAGAACACTCTCCCTGATTTAAGTCTTTAACGCATGAGTAACAGAGTGGGAATAGTAATTTATTATGTATTTTTAATGGTAGAACGGGGTGATACAGATGCTGGGGTGGAAGCATGGTGCATTTAATAACGCCTTCAACGTTTTCTATCCCTCCTTTACCCTCAATGAGTTGCCTGCACTCGTCTCCAACGTAAACTTTAGGGTGTCCAACGGGGAACTTTCCGTATTTACACACCCATGGATACAGACTACACAAATCTACGTATCGGATCTTCTCACCCTGCTTTACCCTGTACTTTAGCTTGGTAGCACCCGTTCTACCACCGAAGAAAGCATCACGAGGATTGAGAGGTGTATTAACGAGTAAGGGATGGTGTTCCAGTTGCTGTCTGATTTCGGGGTCCATCTCTTTTCTGAAACTGCACTCCCATTTTTCAATGACCTCGTATCCTAGAGATTTCAGCCGCTCGGTACAGGCCTGAGTTTTCTCGAACCGCATATTCATATTATCAGATGGATCGTTGTGTATTGGTTCATCCCGTCGAGTGATAAAGCAGGTGGTACAGCCGTGATAGAAACAACCATGAAACTGGAAAACCTGTTTTTCAAAGAGACCATCTACTTTTAGGCCTGCTACTATCGCTTCCTTCTGTCGACCCGCATGCTGAATCATAATACCTCTTTGTTCTTCCTCCCTTACGAGACACTGGAGAGCTATTTTGGACTGATTATCGATTCTCCTGTAACCGCCTTTGGGTATTATCCCTATGGTGTTTTGTTGCAGGAATTTACGTCTGAACATTAGATTACAAGCCGAAGCGATGGTGATGGCTTCTGTAAAAGGATTGACACCGCACTCTTCAATAAACAGATTTCTAAAGTGAAGACATGCTCGCTTCAAAATATCTACGTCGGTTCTACAGTACGCCACTAGATCTCTCTGCATGTCGAACTCGATGTTTTTGTTCGCCACGTACCAGTTGAGGAATTCTTCACGAGCCCCAGGTTTCATGGTACCTGGGCTGTAATATTCTATACTTGGTAGAGGGCCGACGTGTTTCGCGTTTGTTTCGGTGTTAAAGAGATGCGGTAAGTATCCTTTTGGTGCCGGCAAACCAAACGCTTTAGGGAGTGCAGACAGGGCCATTGGGAAGTAGTTCAGAGAATCGATAAACTTTAGATTATCTAATTGAAGCAAAAGGATCTTGCTGCCTCTCATTATGAGCTCAGGCTTCAGCGAGGTCTTTGTAATGATGTGGTTCAGAATGAATTGGGTATCAAAGGCCTGCCCATTGTGAGCTATAGCTACGACGTTTCTAAACTTCTTGCGGACTTCTAATAAATAGGTCAGGAACGCTTCAATGCAGTCCTTCTTTATGACCCGCTCTCTAATACCACAACGTTGACAGCAATACAATTTTTGTTCGTTATAGCAGCTAGGGCATACTTGGTGCAAAATACATAAATTAGGCTCGTGAATACTGACACCTTCAGAGATCTGTTTCTCCTGCCTTGTTTCCAGGTCAAAAAATACAAATAGAGTCTCGTTCTGTTTAACAGCAGACATTTCCCCGACTGGTTTTACAAAACAAAAATGGTTTTCAGGTTTGTGAGCTTGGCAAGTTTTACAATAAATTTCTCTACACACATGAGGATCTTTTCTCAGCTTTAGATTTATGATCCTAAAGCAATCCTCACATTTGTTAACAATCCGACGCATTTTCCCTTTACACAACTCTACAAAAAAAAAGTTGCATGTATATAGATCAAAATTGGCATCAAATTGTAGGTAATGGTTAGTTTTATCATATACAATGGTAAAAATTTTGACTTTTAGTTTTTTGTTACTAAACTAAATCAATTTTAATTTTTTACTGAATATAAAAAACAGTCATAGATTCAAATAATCATAACTTCTAAACTAATTATCCGATTTTAATGTTCTAACATTCTTTGCAAATGTATTTAAAATCTCTATATGAAAATGTTATAGGTGGCACGCTGATAATTTTAAAAAGTTCTAAATTTTAGAACTTTTTTAGAACAGAATTTAGAACAAAAATTGATGCAAAATAAATCAGATTATATGTTGTTAATTTAAGCTTTTTCTATGTACCTAACTTTAGAGTTATAAAGGAAAAATTCGAGTCTTTGTAACTTATCTCTGTGTGTTTGATCATTATTAGAAATATAACTTCGAAGTAAGGCTTGATATAGTAAAGGTTGTCATATTACTGGCTTTGTTCTAGTGTAATAACATATGCCAGAAGCTAAAATGACATAAATTTTATAAATTATCTATACACGTTTATAACGTGAAAAATATGTAACAAATTAGTTGACAATTGACAAGTGTAACATTTGAATAGTTCATCGACCCTTTTTTCATAAAAACATAAAACCTTTCGCAAATTCAAAAATCAAATTGTTAAAATGAAAACCTGTAGCAAGAGATATTTAATTAAATTCTCGCATTCAGTTTTAGCGTTTAGAAATAAAGTTTACACAGATAGGAGTTTTTACCTGGAAATTTCTTATTCACTCTCAGCATAGGAAAGGAATGTCGTTATCTCTACCACCCACCCCTTGATACCGTCACAGGTAAAACTATCCCGTTATTTTTTCTTCGGGGCTAAAATATGCAATAATAAATCTTAATTAAGGTTTCGCTTTTTATTTTTGGAAGATTGTTTTATATGATCTCTCTCTCTGTTTGAAAAAACGACGGTACTTTAAGGACTCGTTTTATGATAATTTAATGCATTTATTATCCTTCTGACCGATACAATAGTTAGCTATTAATAGTTTAAATAATATAAAATATTATTATTAATTACACGTAGGAATTACGTTATCTCTACCCCCCTCTACAATGTATATACCTATTATACACATTATAAATGTATATTATACATATATACCCTTTCTTTGCTTTCAAAATGATTATAAAAAGAGTTTTTACGACGGTCAACCCTTGTATCTTGTTAAAACTCGTACAATCAAGATTATATATAATTACGCAATATTGTGTGTGTATCCTTTATTTCTTTTAGAGATACTTGCATTTCGAAAGATTTTAATTTACAGATTAGTCATAAGTATTTTGTACATATAACATTTTCGTACGTAATATCTCTAGGTCTTCAAAAAAAATTCTTTCTTCTTGTGGCAGATGGGACACGATCAGATAGCGTTTCAAGAAAAGTCATAAAACAAAAGGGTTTACCTGACCGCGAGCTATATGGCTTTACACAGGACGCATTTTAAGAAACAAAATAATAAAGTTGATTGGCTATTATATCTAATTTAAATTACTAATCACGTATGCATCCCTAAATGTAATACCTTTTTTATTCTAATACAATATATATATATATATATATATATATATATATATATATATATATATATATATACATACACATATATATAAGTAGTAAGTAAATAGCGGTTTAAGCCCACAACTCCCCATGTTATTCTTATGGGAGTTTCGTTTTTAAGACAGGACAATTTTGTGAGGTTATGTGTGTCAAACTTACAATTATGTGAGGTTATGTGTGTAAAACTTGTCGTCCTTCCCGCCAGATGTCAGCATGGGTGCGGGTTTAAGTGTTTAGGCGGGAAAAAGTCGAATGTGATGCTTGTCCGTGATTGGTCGGATCGAATTTCCGGTAAAATAGGTAGCAGCATGTGTCGCTAGATGTCTCTGTGGGCGTGGTTTTGGCGGGAAAATTCAAATCTCAGGCCTGTTCGTGATTGGTCCGAAGTTTGGCGCTAAAGGAGGTTGCAGGACGTGTCGCTTTGGAGCTGAATGTAAACAAACGGGGTTGCCAAATCTCATATTTGGTAAAAAAGAAAAGTCCCTAGATAATTCCCCCCCCAGGACTTGAAAGTGTGTGTTTAGACCGCGCGCAAAGGGGGCCTTCGCCCTGGGCCCCCATTCTGGGGCATCCTAGGGAGATCGTTAGGGTGCTTCGCTCTGGGCCCCCACTCTGGCGTTCCCGGGGAGATCGTTAGGGGTGCTTCGCCCTCCTCGGGGGCGCACTCTGGAGGGCCCCCCTGGGATCGACAGCGGTGCAGGGCCCCCTTGTGTGAAAGATGTCGGCGTGCGCGTGAACGCGACCGGGCGGGCCGGGTTAATCCGAAGAATTTGTCGGGGCGTTACGTGGCCGGGTATTCCAGTGCCCCGGTGGCCGTTGAAAGGGGTTAATTTATTTGGCGGTCCGAAGAATTTTGTCGCGGCGTTGCGTGGGCGGGTGCCCCAGTGGGCCGGTGCCCCAGTGGGCCGTTGAAAGGAGTTAATTTGGCGGTTGTCTCGTTGCTGCCGATTAATAATAAGGCGGTGGTGGGGTAAACATTTTATTAAAGGGGGCTGAAAAAATAATAAACAATATTAATGTACATACAATATTGACAACATAAGCGTACTGTAGATTTTTCTCTCTAAAGGAGGTTGCAGGACGTGTCGCTTTGGAGCTTAAGATCGGGCTAAAACTTCTAATAAAATAATTAAATAAAACATGATGATATGGATGATATATTTATTATTTTAACTATGATACATCGCAGACTTAAATATAAACTTAACATTGTTGAACTAATGTGTACATGGTTACATTATTAAAAGACAAAATATATATATATTTAGATATCGGTTTAGAGTGAAAAATACTTGTTAATATTTATAGCTAACGAATTAATACGACTAAAAGTTCCACCTGATCCTACTTCTTCAAAGGATTCAATCTGTAAAAAAGGAAAAAACTAATTAAAAGTGAGTTTTTAAAAAACTTCATATACGCACCTGTGATAATAAAGAAATCTCCATGTCCCTGAATATAGAAATAAGGTCGCTGGATCTTGATATAATGAAGTTTGACGTGTTAAAGTACTTGGCCTGTACTGTATCATCTAGCTTCATTTTATAATCGGCACAAAGAACGACATTGGCTTTCATGTTAGGTATTCGCTTTTGGAGGGATGCTTCAATTTTATCCACAAAAATGGGCTGTGCTTCCTCGAGAAACTCTTTTGGATCTAATATATTGTTATTGATCACTATACCCGTCTTAATACGCCCTTTGAACGCTGATTCCAGCTAAAACATGCAAAATATAAACAATCAAAATGAGAATATTCAATAAAAAACATGAAAAACTTACGTCATAATACGTAACACTGCTTTCCCCACCCTCTCCACTAACGCCTTCGCCTGTTTTAATAAGGGATTGTTTTATCCTCGCATCCAAGTATTTACATCTGTTCAAAATCGTTTCTAGTTTCCGTTTATCAGCTATTCCCCCCGCATTTGAGTAATTCCTTATCTGTTGGATTGTTAATTCCGTAGTTTCATCAATCAGGGTTGATAACCTTCGAAAATCAGCAGGTGTTGTTGCACGTGCTAAATCATCTTCCACCAATGTAACCTGATTTTGCAAATTGGTAATATCCATTATTGTTAAGACGGATTAAATACAATTCAGCCTTTCAATTAAAAAATAATAATTAACACGTTAATTTCACAAACTGAATCGAACGGGTTTTCAAAATGAGTATGTTATCTGCATCAAACACTTGTTTCAAACTAAAACAGAGGCACTTTAGAGCGAGCTTTTTATACGAGTGCAAGGTGCAATTAATTTTATTTGATGATGCAAATCGAAAACGCAAAACACCCTCATAAAATAACTTCAAGCAATAACTCATAAATTGCGTGTTTTCCTTCTAACAAGGTCAACACTTCGAACAAAATAATTCATAACCCAATTTTACAACTAAAATAAACACTAAAGACTAAATTTATCGAGTTGTCTACTGTAATTAATAGCAAGCACGTCATTATAAATGTATAAAATACGGATAATGAATGCTTCTATTACACTCTAGTTTTCACTCTTTATCCCTCCAATAGAAATAAAGAATTAGCATCCTTGTATCCGTAAAATTTCAAACAACTATTTAATATTAAGGGTATTATATCTCCTGTGAAAATTATGGACTCCTCAAATTTGAATGTTTAAATCCTAACATTTCTGTTAACGTGTACGGATTGCAGGCTAGTAAAGTGTTGGGTCCTCTTTATCATATAAAATCTAAAAAAACAACCGCATATTAATTTGTTGTACGTGAGAAAGAGGAAAGCATCTCACTACTGCTGGATAAATAATATGCTCCGTTTATATAGATCATCCATTACTAAGCACAGGAACCGTATTTTTTTATGTGACAGCTGCTTAAGACACTTCAGGAGTGTCCATTCGTTGAACAATCACCTGGATGATTGTGAAAAGTTCGATGCAGTTCGCATAGAATTTGATAAACCGAGCGAAAATATGTTAAGAAAGTCCCCGGTAAATTCAAAGATGAATTAAACGGAAAACTTTTATTAGAATTTGTCGGTTTGAAATCAAAAATGTATTCCATGCGGAAGGAGGAGGTATGTAAGGCCAAAGGCGTGGGACAGCAGGCCCTAAAAAATAGATTAAGTTTCGAACATTATTTCAAAAGTTTATTTGCTTCGACAATTACATTTAAGTAAAAACATTATTTGCACATATATTGTAAAATAAGACTACATTAGCGCACCAATAATCTTATATATATATATATATATATATATATATATATATATATATATATATATATATATATATATATATAACGTATTTTTATGCTATTTACAAAGAATAAAAGTGATATATAAAAGCTCCACACCACTGTTTTAATTTGTTTTAATACTTTAGCTTGAATGATGACATCAATCATAAAGAGAATGATATGCTACATGTATGTTTTAAATTCCATTTATAAATACATCGCTGCTTTGTGCACACATTGCATGATTGCAATCAGTTTTAATTATAGACTTTGTTGATGAGTGATATAAAATCATTAAAGGGTAGAGGGTGAGTTTTTTTATTTCATTATATGTACAACTCTCTTAATTTAAATCACTTTGTAGGATTTACAAATGCTTTTAATTAGACGCGGTAAATTCAAGTCTAATTTTTTAAAGAAGAAAAACATTTTTTGAAACTGTCGTAAAATTTCTAGTTTTTAAAAGAAAAACCACTTTTTATCTTTTTCTATTATTTGCGTTCACTTAATAAAAAGATGTTTTTTAGATCTTATAAATTTTCATTTCTTTGTGTTTGGGAAGCTGTATGCTATTGGAGGAGTGTAATATAAATTCTTGTTTTAAAAAGGAAAAAACATTTTTATTGTTAGTACAATACAAAAACAAAACATAATATTACAAAATGATATTAAAACAATTACATTTTTTAGAAAAACCAAAATATATCCTTTTTTCATTGTTAGTACATTACAAAAACAAAACATAATATTGCAAAAATTATATAAAACAAATTTGTTATTTACTACTATTAGTTTTTACTTTTTTAAGGAAACCAAGATATATCCTTTTTTCATTGTTAGTACATTACAAAAACAAAACATAATATTGCAAAAATTATATATAAAACAAAATTTGTTATTTACTACTATTAGTTTTTACTTTTTTGTAAGTAAATCAAAATATATCTTCCTTTTTTTTGTTGATTGTTTTCGGTTCTAATAATACAGCCCTGAGAGCTTTAATATTGAAAAAGATCTAAAAATGACGATAAACAAATCTTAGATCTAGAAATGTTTGAAATTGACACTTATGTTAGAAAAATATCATTTTAATTAACATTCATATTAGGCAAAATTATCAGTTACATATAAAATAAAAAACTCAATTATTAAAATATCAATGGAAATCTCTTTTACACATATAATTTATATCGATGCATCTAAATAAGATATTAACGATAGAACCCACATCGTTTCCCTTTTGACCCCACCGGGGCAAAGAATACCGCAGATGGGCTCAACTATTACCCCGTCAAAATTAACGCTATCTCTACGAATAAATCCCTAACACAGAAGAAAATAATTCTTCTATGATATCTAACACATAGGAAAAAATTGTATTACGTGTTAGGATTTTATTCGTAGAGATAGCGTTAATTTTGGCGGGGTAATAGTTGAGTCCATCTGGGGTATTCATTGTCCCGGTGAAGTTAGAATGAAAACGTTGTGGGTCTATCGTTAATATCTTATTTAGATGCATCGATATAAAATTATAATCAAATCGAGAATCCGTTGAAAGACAAAGTTAAACGCACCTGTAGATAACCAAAATACGAAAACAAAATATGATATTTTCCTCTCCGATCACTTTACCCTTTACGAAAATTAAAGAGAAATAGTTAATCGTGTTATTTGATAAAATATTTTTTCATAGCGATAACGGGCATCTTCTGAACATGCATTCCATTTTAAATTAGATTAAAAAAGGAATATTTTCATATCTCTAGATATGGAAACAAAAACTTTATATTCTGTTTTAAAGGAGTGCATCTTCAGAAGATGCCCGTTATCGTTATGAAAAATATTTTATCAAATAACACGATTAACTATTTTTCTTTATTCTCGTAAAGAGGTAAGTGATCGGAGAGGAAAATATCATATATTGAAAACGATATCACCACTTGACTCGATCGTATTTTGGTTATCTACAGGTGGTGTGAAAGAATCGGCTAGTTCAACCCCCGATTAGAATGTGGCGAAGTTCATACTTAAATCCATGTAACGGGTGATCTTTCTGTTATTCTTCATTCCCCGAAAAATTAATAAAATGAAAGACATCAAATACTTTTTCAACAACGGAACAGGAAACAAAAGCAAAGCGACTGAAGACGAATTTGAACCGATAAGTTTAAAAATGAGAATAATGATGAAAGTAATGAGTTTAGTAATTATTTAATAACGACCCCATTTCGAGGATTTACGTTCAGGGGGCATTTAAAAAGTTTTTGCAACATCAAAACAAAAAGCATGTGCCTTTTGTTGAACAATTCCGGGTACGATAATGTCACATTGTTTTGTTGTTGCAAAACTTTTTAAATACCCCCCCTGATCGTAAATCCCCAAAATGGGGTCGATATTAAATTAATAATTACCCATTACTTTTATCATTATTCTCATTTTTTAAACTTATCGGTTCAAATTCGCCTTCTTCACTCGCTCTGCTTTTGATCTTGCCGTTAATGAAAAAAGGAATTGTTATATATTTCATTTATCACATCGGATAATTGAAATAACTTTAGAACGATCAGCCGTTGCACGGATTTAAGCATGAACTCGCCCCATTCTAATCGATGGCGAGAACTAATGTGTTGTTGTAAAATTCGTGGGGAACTGAAAAAACAAGAACATATCAGCATTAGTTTACAAATTTACAAGTTCATTATAAAACTCACACATGCCATTATGAAAATATTTTGCACATTGAATATATGCACAGGCACCCCGTCATGAATAATTATTCCAAGCAGAGAGGCCTCCGGCTGGTGGTCCGCCATTGTGGTAATATTTATTGGTATAACATGTCTCTAAGAAAAAAGAGTAATTACTAAAGGATTATAAAGTTTTACTAAAAAGTTACTTACGAAATGGGGTATATTTAACCCCCTTACAAATTCCTCAATTTTTATCGCAAGATCGTGTGCATTCATCTTGTTGTTATTGTTGCTGTTTACTGTATTATATGAACCAAGAACAATGAGAACTATTTGAATTACATTTCCTTTTATATAAGTGCACTCATTAAAACTGAAGTCAATTAAAATCCATGTTTTGAAAGAAAATTGTTTTTATTAGATGTCTGGTGCAAACTGTTCTATATAATTCATTATAACAAAAACTGTTTTATTAAAATGCCAAGGAATTTACTATAAATTATTGTTGCATTAGTGCATTAGTATATTAATGTAAATGTCATCCTTGTCTCAAATTACTGTTGTAAACAAGAAAAAAATCAATTTATTTCAATTTAGAAATAATTTATCTGCTGTTTTTCTATATTGTTGTAATGTTTTTTCGTTTTACATCTGTGCATCTTTACAAAAAATAAAAGATCATTTATTTCAATTATGAAAAATCTATTAGCGATTTTGATTATTGTTACATGCAATTGATTAATTAAAATTATTTGTTTTCATTAGTAAGAAAGATATAAATTGACTAAAAAGGGGATTTTGTTCAAATTCAAATACGCATTCATAATGAAAGTACATGCTAAAATGTTGCTTGTAACTCTTGTTTCACTTGTTTTTATATTGGTTAAATGCAATTATACACAACTGCTTAACGTTTCTTATAATATGAATAAGCTCAATCAAGAAATATATCAAAAAGTTAATAAAACACACGGAATAATAAGTCGATGGTACCCTATGGGCGAGCAAAATCACTTTATTATGGAAATATATAAAGGTAAATTTTGTTTTAATTAAAATCCTGATTGATTAGACGTTATTTTTTAGGAGAAATGGAAGGATTTATCTCCAATAAAAATAATAATGGAGACGCAGAGATTGTTGAACTAAAATAGAAAATGGTCTATAAACATGGAACAATTTAATGATATCATAATAAATTTTAATTTTTTAGGTGATGTTTCACAAATTGATGCAAAGAAACAGATGGAAATGGATACACGACTTGAAGGTTACATATCTTTTAGATTACTAAATTCTGTTATATAATTATAACGTTGTTTTTCCAGTAGGTAACCAAACCGACGAAGAAAGGGTCATTACGCCGGAATGTAAAACTTTAGAATTTACTATATTCAAACTTGGCGCCGAGAATGTTTTATCTACCCATTTATTGGAAGGGTGTAATAGCGAGAACGGGCGATTAGAAGGAGAACTCGATGATGTAAAGCAAAATTTAAGGGAATGTAACGAACTTCGTGTGAGATTAATACAGGAAAAAAACATGACCCAGCGCGTTTGTGATTTACAGTATGTTAATCAGCTTGATACAGACTTAAACAATTGCCAATTAGCACTTAAGCAACAAAACGCCGATGGTGAGATTTAACAGTTTCTTTATAATAAAAATGTTTTTATCTAATATTAATTTTGTAAAGCACGAAAAAAGTTCCTTAATTAGTAGTGGTTCATTAGTTTTTCTGTTAAATATATTACTGTAAAATATGGGAATATAAGAATAAAAAGCAATTAATTTTTCGCTTTCGTGTTTTTTATTTTTTCAGGGAAAACAGTTATTTTGTGAAATAATGTTTTCAGTCCTCATAAAAAAGAGCTTAATTTATGAGTTTTGTTTTTCAGAAGGAAAAAGTCTCAGAATTGACCTTGATAGGATGCTAAACAGCATTTAATTTATGGAGTAATATTTTGCAGTTCTCATAAAAATCCCTTGATTTATAGGATATTTTTTCTGATTTCATTTCGTTTCAATAAAGCAACAAAACGCCGATGGTGAGATTTAACAGTTTCTTTATATTAAAAATGTTTTTATCTAATATTAATTTTGTAAAGCACGAAAAAAGTTCCTTAATTAGTAGTGGTTCATTAGTTTTTTCTGTTAAATATATTACTGTAAAATACGGGAATATAAGAATAAAAAGCAATTAATTTTTCGCTTTCGTGTTTTTTATTTTTTCAGGGAAAACATTTATTTTGTGAAATAATGTTTTCAGTCCTCATAAAAAAGAGCTTAATTTATGAGTTATGTTTTTCAGAAGGAAAAAGTCTCAGAATTGACCTTGATAGGATGCTAAACTGCATTTAATTTATGGAGTAATATTTTACAGTTCTCATAAAAATCCCTTGATTTATAGGATATTTTTTTATGATTTCATTTCGTTTCAATAAAAAAAATTATTTTGTTTGCAACCCCCTATAAAAGGCGAATGTTTTTCTTCTAAGACAACAGTATTTAAGAAACGTTGAAACAATGGCTCATAGCATTGACTTTTCGAAAATTAATATTAGCGGGCGTGCTGAAAGAAAACCTATTTTAAATGCATCCGATTTGTTGATTGATACAGCTTATGAAATTAAGGGTGCTCGGAGGGTGAATACGCCATTTAACGCGAGGGCGGTGTTAATTGAATTGAAAGAGGGCATTGTGTTTTTACCGAAACGCATGTCAGATACCATATCCGAATTGGATATTGAAAAAATAAATACCAGTGCAACGAAGATGTCATTGATCTATCATGGAACCAAGTTTCTCAAACAGGGGTTAAATGAAGCCTTTGTTTTCGAAATCAACAATTCATAAATAATGTGTGATTCATTATTTAATTTATGTATAGAAGTAGTTTTAATTAATATTAGAGAATATAGGTTTATAGAGGAGTTACAGTTACCTGTTTCAATTAAGAGGGAATTACAAAATTTGTTTAAGGATCATAAACTTTATTGTTATAGTGAGTTGGGATCAACAACCGATGAGGAAATCGATTTTTATCCTTTCGAAGATATTGTTTTCAATAAAGTGAGTCTGTTAGATTTTCGTATGCTTCAAAGGCACCCTTTAAGGTGGACCCCTCATTTTAGTTATGAAATCAATCATGTATGTTGGAAATATTGGACTGTACCGAGCAAAAATTATATCAACTTGTGTGAACATTGTTTTTTAATTTTAAAGCAACAATTGGAAAGCGAGAACATATTTTTCAGTAGAGTTGTTTTGCATGAAAGTGTTAGAGCGAAAGACATTTTGCGGGACGTGATCCAAAAAGGGGGTTCATGGTGTGACAACTGTATTTTAGGCTCTTTATTCAATATATACAATATAAAGGAATGTCGCAGGGTCTTCGGGTTTCATTGTAACACTAGCGTGAGTTCCACTTCAACATCTGACGATTCCGATTCCGATTACTAGTTTCAACCGTAATAAAATGAATATTTGTACATTACAAAATATGCTTACATTATCGGAAAAATATTTGAGAAAAGCGAGAACACTAGAATCTTTCCTCAGATTATCCATCCTGAACGAGGAAAATATACGCTTAGCAATGAAAAACATAGAGAATTGCGAAAATGCGAGTGCATGGGAGAAAAAACAAATGGAAACGATTTTGCTCAGGTTTAAATACTTGGATGAGAGAATTAAACAAACCCTTGTTACAACAGGTGAGGGATTTAGTAATGACCATGCAAAAAGAGTAACCTGGCGTGAAGTAACTCTTTTTTGTTTATTTTCATTTTGATTGTTTTATATTTTTTAGTTAATCTCGGCTTTCATGGGAAAAATTAAGACGGGCATCAACAACAATATCTCGGATCCAAAAAAGTTTTTCGGGAAAACACAGTCCATTTTTGTGAAACAAATTGAAGCAACCCTCCGACAACGTGTGCCCAACATAAAAGTCAATGTCGTTTTATGTATTGGTTATAAGAGAAAAAAGAACAAAACGATTCGATCCAAATACTTTAACACAACAAACTTCATTATATTACGATCCAGCGACCTTATTTCTATTTTTAAAGAAATGGAAACTTATTTTTTATCTCAGGTGTGTATATAAAGTTTTTAAAAACTCACTTTTAATTAGTTTTTTTCCTTTTTTACAGATTGAATCCTTTGAAGAAGCGGGCTCAGGCGTTAGTTTTACTCACATTAATTCTATGACTGTAAACATTAATAAATATTCCCTTTTAGACTTATACCACACCGGTGAATTTTTATCTTGCAATAAAAAACCTCAGTCAAAAATTGATTTGCACACGAGAGATAAAAATCATTAGTATTTTTCTCATTTGAAATTGACTGTTTTTATGAAGCAGCTTGATGGGCGCATCCATTGAAATATTTTAATTATTAATATTGTTTCTTATCTAAATCAGTTACAGAGACGTTTTTTGTTAGACTAATGATTTTTAACATCCGTGTGAAAAATAGATCTTAAGCAAAAATATGTAAAACTTTAAAACTCGTAAGCAACATTTACATTAATTTATTATAAGTTGTGTTAATAGTGACATTTGTAATAATTCCTTCATGGACACATCCATTGAAATATTTTAATTATTAGTATTATTTCTTATCTAAATCAGTTACAGAGACGTTTTTTGTTAGACTAATGGTTTTTAACATCCGTGTGAAAAATAGATCTTAAGCAAAAATATGTAAAACTTTAAAACTCGTAAGCAACATTTACATTAATTTATTATAAGTTGTGTTAATAGTGACATTTGTAATAATTCCTAATAAAATAAAATACAAAAAACAATAATTATTTTTTTATCTCCCCCTTAACATTTTCAAGCCATAAATATTAATTATTCAATTAAATCGCAAAACATTCTGTTTTTAACAAAACACCTACACCGTCTTTCTTTTCGTTTCATTCATATGAAACGTTGAAGACGAAAATGATGATGATTTGATTAGCTATTCATGTGCTTGATGTATAAAATGAAATTTTTTTTTTCATAGGAACACGCAACTGAATGAATAATTAGTAAATACCTCATATATACAGGATGGTTTGTATTTTCAATTATCACCCCGTTTTTTTGTTAAAGAGATATTGCATAATACAACAACAAGAGATTGAAGAAGGTTGTATTGGATATCATTATCGAAAAATTAAAATATATATATATATATATATAAAATTGCTGTTTTGTTTGTTTATCTAAATGGTACAAGAACTGCATTTCAACAACTAAACTGAAGGCTTTAATTTTCTTTTTATTATAAGATTTATGCGTGCGTGTTAATACTCGACAATTAAGAGGAAAACTGCGAAAACTACATTCGTTTCAACAATTAAAATTTTAACCAGTACAGTATGTCAATGATATAGAATGCTTCTTTAATTAAAAAAATTGTTGTTTGTTGCTTGTTTATCTAAACTGTGAAAAAGTGAACAACTGCATTCATTTCATCAATTAAAATAAAAAACCGAAGGATGCTCAAAGCAAACGTTTTATTTATATAATTGAAATAAACACATGTACAGTCAGATTCACAAGGAAAACGACTCTTGTATCAAATATAAAAATTTTTATATTATTTTTCGATTACTATCAATTTTAACAAAAGATTAATCATTAATAAGACTTTATTTACTTAATCTACAAATGTCGGTAAATATAAAAAGTAATATTTTAATTAATAATGTATGTTCAAAGTACAAATGCAACGAAAATCGTTTCCTTTTTTATGAATTCGACTGTGCATCCCTAATGTTGTTTAGTAAATCCAGTGAAAAATAACAAGAAATGACACATTTATATAATCAATTTTTTATGTCAATATTCATTTTAATTTATAAAGAAACCGGATAATTTATGAGGTGCTCCACTGCAGCAGCTGTTTATTTTATTTTTTGTTAACAGTTAATACAAGCTAAAGTATTAAAAGAAATTAAAACAGTGGTGTGGAGCTTTTATATATCACTTTTATTCTATGTAAATAGCATAAAAAAACAAATTTTCTGAAAAAAGAAATTAATCTACATTAATAATATAATATAATATAATATTTATAAGATAGAAACTTCAATACGTACAGCATTTTTTCTGAAACAAGAAGCATAAATTAGGTTTCAAGTAATTAATTAAAAACTATACTTACAACAAATAACACCCTTCCAATCGGGTCTAACCAGACCCGAGCACATATTTCCCCCGTACTGAGGGTAATTATAACTATGAACTCCTGCAGATATGCAGGAGTTACGCTTACGAAGACTATAGGGACATCCCTCCCTATAGACTACAATAAAACAACAATAAAAATATATGTCTTAAGTAAATAAAATATACTTACAAATAGCATAGGCAGCCACGCCCTCGCTGATTTGGCAATCAAAACTATCAAATCCAGATCGTTAAACATAACTTCAAGATTTATTTTTGAAAACAATTTAATTTTCTCGCCTATATTAATGTTTGCACTTAAAAAACAATAATTTATTATGACAAGATAAATTACTCCTGTGATCTTTAAGAAAAATATTTCTCAGTACACATTTTAAAGAGGGAAGCGCAAAACATTTTAAAATTCAGTTTTAATCCAAGCGGTAAACTGTGCACATATGTAATGCGGTTTGAACTCGCGTCTTTTAATCAATAAAAATAGCATTAAAAGGCTTTTACATGTAAAAATTAGACAATTGTGAAGGGATGTTGATATCTTGTTTGCTTTCTTAAAAATTTCGTTTATAACGTGTAAAATACGAAAAAACAAATGCAGGTAATTTGGAAACGATATTTTAATTAGCGCTATAAAATGTATTGTTTTTTTTTTTTTTATTTTTCTAGGTCGAACATCAAAACTATACAATAATTAAGTGATGAGATCATTCATGAAAAAAAGGAATGTTTTTATGCACATGTGTTTCTACTGCAATAATTACATCATTCAACAGAATATAAAATATTTTGTTAGAAGAAAAAGATGCATTCTCCTTTAAAATAATATCATTATTGTTTATTATTGGCTTCTGTGTTATTCATAAAGGAAAAAACAAAATGCAGGTAATTTGGAAACGATATTTGAAATTAGCGGTATAAAATGTATTGTTTTTTTATTTTTCTAGGTCGAACATCAAAACTATACAATAATTATTAAGTGATGTCAACATAAAGGATTGTTTTCATGCACATGTGTTTATACTGCAATAATTACATCATTCAACAGAAAGACGCATTCTTCATTATTATTTTTGTAATAAACAAATGCAGGTAAGTTGAGAGATTGTTATTTTAATTTAATGTGTATAAAAATGTAATGTTTTTTAGCTCTCAAAACTATGCAAGAATTAACTGTTGACATCATTCATAAAAATTCGTGAGAGAGGGGAGGAAAAAGAAGCATTCTTTTTTAATTATTATTGTATTTTATAGGTCACTATTCATTATTTGTATTAAAGAAAAATCTACAGTACGCTTATGTTGTCAATATTGTATGTACATTAATATTGTTTATTATTTTTTCAGCCCCCTTTAATAAAATGTTTACCCCACCACCGCCTTATTATTAATCGGCAGCAACGAGACAACCGCCAAATTAACTCCTTTCAACGGCCCACTGGGGCACCGGCCCACTGGGGCACCCGCCCACGCAACGCCGCGACAAAATTCTTCGGACCGCCAAATAAATTAACCCCTTTCAACGGCCACCGGGGCACTGGAATACCCGGCCACGTAACGCCCCGACAAATTCTTCGGATTAACCCGGCCCGCCCGGTCGCGTTCACGCGCACGCCGACATCTTTCACACAAGGGGGCCCTGCACCGCTGTCGATCCCAGGGGGGCCCTCCAGAGTGCGGCCCCGAGGAGGGCGAAGCACCCCTAACGATCTCCCCGGGAACGCCAGAGTGGGGGCCCAGAGCGAAGCACCCTAACGATCTCCCTAGGATGCCCCAGAATGGGGGCCCAGGGCGAAGGCCCCCTTTGCGCGCGGTCTAAACACACACTTTCAAGTCCTGGGGGGGGAATTATCTAGGGACTTTTCTTTTTTACCAAATATGAGATTTGGCAACCCCGTTTGTTTACATTCAGCTCCAAAGCGACACGTCCTGCAACCTCCTTTAGCGCCAAACTTCGGACCAATCACGAACAGGCCTGAGATTTGAATTTTCCCGCCAAAACCACGCCCACAGAGACATCTAGCGACACATGCTGCTACCTATTTTACCGGCAATTCGATCCGACCAATCACGGACAAGCATCACATTCGACTTTTTCCCGCCTAAACACTTAAACCCGCACCCATGCTGACATCTGGCGGGAAGGACGACAAGTTTTACACACATAACCTCACATAATTGTAAGTTTGACACACATAACCTCACAAAATTGTCCTGTCTTAAAAACGAAACTCCCATAAGAATAACATGGGGAGTTGTGGGCTTAAACCGCTATTTACTTACTACTTATATATATGTGTATGTATTATAATTGCAATTATTATTGGGACTTGCGGTCTCTACTTAATAAAAAGCCTCTTTGTTTTTTACGCCAAGCTTTCGCAATAGTTCATTGCTTCGTCAGGGCACTAGGTATAATAAAAGATACATCAAAATACATATGCATTATTCTAAATTATATGTATACTTACAAAACGTGAGTAAAGTATTTTCTGTAGTTAAATATAGCTAATCAAAAGTATAATCTAAAATCTTTCTCTATTCACACAGTTCTTATATATTTTAAAAAGTTGATAATATAAGCTAAAATTATTTGTCATATATAAGTGACATATAGGATGGTAATTGTCGTATCTGACAAAAAGTAGACAATGAAAACAACCCTTTTTTTTACCTACTACATAGTTATATTAACAAAAGAGTTTAAATTATTAGTTACGTTAGTGTTATTAATTTTGTGAATTTTTAAAATATACGCATAAACTGTACTAAGACTTTTAACATCAGTTTTAAAGTTTAATGTGTTAGGTTCATTGATAATATGAGTCATTTCAAGAAAAAGTCTATTTTTATAATTTGTTTCTATATCTAGAATTTTTATATTTTTAAAATCAATGACATGGTTAAAAGTTTTTGAATGTATAGCTAAAGCGCATGAATCTTTTCCGAGTTTGCAATCACTTCTGTGTTGTGTAACTCTTGAGCGTAGCCATTGAGATGTTTGGCCGATGTAGACTTGATTACATTCACCACAAGGGATGGAATATACTACATTCGCGTTATTCAACACAGGAGTATTGTCTTTAATTTTGGAAAAGAGTTTAGAAATAGTTTTTATATTGTATTTAGCAATTTTTAAATTATTGTTTTTTACAATATTAATAATTTTTGAAGTTAAATTGTTTATAAATGGAATTCTTTTGTAGATAACGACATCCCCATGATTCTCTTTAGGAGAGTTATCACGTGGGTTAATAAATGGTGTATTATATAATAATTTGTTTATTAGATGTTTTGGATACCCATTATTAAGTAAAATATTATTCAAAATCTTTAAGTTTTTATTGTATAATGAAGGATGAGCAATCTTTTGGATTCTATTTTTTAAACCTAAAATTATGTTGATCTTTTGATTAATAGGACTTAGTTACACCACGTTTTATTCAAGTCTACCAACCTACGCGCCCAGAATCCAACCCTACTTAGGGTGTAGAAATAACGCATAAATGAACTTGGAAGGATTTTTCCTCTACAGAACAATTGTACCGAGTTTCAACGAAGTCTATAATAACTATTTTTCATCCATAAAATGTCTCCTCCGTGATTCAGTAGTCCCGATGTAATAGCCAGGGACTGCAATATTTAAGATTTGCACAATTTCAATAGATTAATAATATCCATACGGTAATCGTATTTAAAAGCCACACATGGTAAAAAATTATTTTGCACTCGCTCTGGTGGTTTGGGTAATTTGGAGACCATACTGGAGAACCACATTGCAAAAACAGATCTTACCAATGCTATGTATACAATTCTTCGGATTGAACTTTCCTTAATGATTCTATCTTGCTCTTACACACATCTTGATCTCCTGATGTGATCGCCAAAGAGTAGAAAAGTTGAATTGGCCTCAAGAATTCTGTATACGCGGTCTTCATAAGAGCTACACGAACATTTCTATCTTTTCCAGGGACAACCTTTACAATCCTCGCTATTGGATTCCAATTCTATCACTTTAAATTGCACTTCCAACTAGAACAATAATTCGAGAATAACATTCTTGAATCTTTCTTCGGTTTACGCTCAACTAATTGACTCAAATACTCACTACAAAAGTTTCGTCACAAATCCTCCTTGACTCTTTGGTGATAGGCAAATTTCCTCTCAGCACTGTTAGAATCTAAATAATCCAACCCTGGGCTTCCCTGCTGCCGTAGATCTCGCAAGAACATGGCTGGGGTGAGAGGAACCAAATCTTCAGTTTTCAGAAATGAATGACAATGGTCTCGAATTGATAACTGATTCACAATCATATAAAATCGCTATTAGTTCTTCATAATTTAATAAAGTTCTTCATAATTTTTACCAAACACTCGTCGCAACAGTTGTTTTAGAGTTCTCATAAGACGCTCTCACCAACCACCTTCCACCAAGCAGGAGTCGGAGGAATAAACATCCATTGAATTTATTGGACAGCTGACACGGGTTCCACGACTTTCCAATCCACAGATTTAAACAAATGTGTCCATTCCAACAAAGTTTATTGCGTTTTCACTACTACAACGGTCTTCCCCTTCTTGTTACGAAGCTTAAAACTCTGCAAGATGGAATCAGTAGACAACAAACTTATTAATTCCAAATGACTGCTACAAGTCTTTTTGTATCAAATCTTCTGCACTTCTTACATTTGGAAATAATGGCACGAATTGATTTCCTTCCCCTCAGAATCCTATATCTTTCACATAAACGAGAAAGTAGCAACTGTGTTTTTCCATAACACTGCTTCAAATGTACCGCCCTCACAAGGGCCAGTAACACTGGATGACTGGTTGGCAATAAAATAGGAATCCAAAAATCCACCGTGTCTTTTCTTCGTTCAGTTTTTGTTTTGACTCTTATAAGTCCCGAATTATCCCTTAAAACACTTAGTTCAGGTATCTCATTTATGTTTACTGCAAAACATTGCTTCTGAGCTACTAGTATTACACGCCTCTCTGTTTCATCCAAATCACTGGCATTTACCATGCCAGTTTTACGATTATCTTCTCCATTGCGGGAATTGTTCAAAAATCTTAGCATCCAACCCACCATTTTGACAATACCTGAACATTTCGAAAAATAATTTCTTCTGTTGTGACTTCCAATTGTGACAGCCAATAATTGCAATCGTGGGATTGGCAACCTTTTCAAAGGTGCAATTCTTGTCGTTGCTTGTAGGAACTTCAATTCCACTTGATAATTGAGTTCGCATCTCACGAAGACAACGGACTAATATGCAAAACCACTACCATCGCAAAACGTATGTAGCTTCCACCCATCCGTGGGAAATGCATAAGATGACAAACATCGAGGGATTCTGATTGACGGCGGCAGTTTCAATTCGCTCATCCAATTTTGTAAACTTTGTTCCCAACTCTTGAGGTAATACTTCAATCCAACTAGTTTTCATTCCCCAACTAGATTGAAGTAGAATATCTTCATACGCAAAACAGTGACATGTGAAACCAATGGGGTCAAAAACCTTGAACTACAGATAATATGTTTCTTCGGGTAGGAATAGGAAATGGTTCTTAAATGTCCTTGACATGACACAACAAAACATCCTCCTGCTTATCCTAAAGCAAACCAAATACTTGAGAAATGTTGCATCCACTCTGAAAAGTGGATTCCCACAACCTTAAATCAAATTTGGTGGTGGACAGTAACTCAGTCACATCTTTGATGAAACTAATCAAATCACCTTCCGAGTCAACTGAAGTGACACAATTATCCACGTAGAAGGATTTTGATAATTTCTCTCCAGTTAATTTTAATTCTGGCAGTGCATTTTTAACATGAAGCTCAATCACTGCTCCCAACAGGAAAGGATTACAATTCATGCGGACCACCACACAACGATGACAAAAAATTCTTACCTGTCGGCCTTTCTTGTTCCTTCACCAGAGAAATTTCAAAAAAATCACTGTTGCTTTCCTTTAGCGGAATTTGAAGAAAAGCTCTTCCGAATATCTAAGATAATGCCAATTTTTTTTCCCTAAATCTCAACAACATGGATGGCACGAGTTTAATCAAATTCGGTCCTTTTTCCAGACAATCGTACAAGGACGGCAATTTTTTCTGCCTCACTGAGCCGTCGAAAACAGGTCTAACTTTTGTCGTGACACAAAAAGGCTTGAAGACAGAGCGATGAGACAAGTACCAGCCAATGTCATTGAACTTATTATTTGGCACTTCTTCAACTACTCCTTCTTCTAACCACCCATGAACACGTTATTATAATTCTTAAAATTCCCAAAATCATCCAATTTCTTTCTTGTAGAAATAAATCACTTTTCTGTCATCAATTTGGTTTCTTTTAATTCTGGATGACCATCTATCCAAGACAGACTCACTCCATATGAACCATAAGAATTAATAAAGACAGTATCCTGGAAATGTTTTTTGGCAACAACTTTCAAAACCAGTTTAGAGTTCGTCTTTCCAGTATCTCTAATTACAATTGTTTTGAATGTCCAAAGATTTGTAACTGACGATTCTTGGATCAACAGCGACGACACAATCAAGGATGAGCTAGATTGGCAATGTTCAAAAGACACTCTTCCCATGAGAGTGCAGCCCAACTTATTCTCAATGGCAAAAAGTACACTTTTCAACTGATGAGCTCGCCCTGTCCACAAACTGCCAGCAACATCTGATTCAATTAGAATTGCAATTTGCGTACATACGTTCCCGACGTCAGAAATCCAAATCTTCTTGTTATTCAATTTTCTAAACCAGGTTCCTCTTTTCGCATGAGGAACTTCTCCACAAATGACCTCCATAAATGACATTTTCTAAAAAAAATTCCATTTACAGTACTCAGAATTACATCAAATCTCATGTGCTGTTTCTCGGACTGAACCCCACCAAAGAGCATATGAACAATTGACTCTGAGGATACAACCGGAAGCTTCATTTCTTCAGCAGCACTTCTCAAAATATAAGACCTTTGAGATCCTATGTCAACGATTGCTCTTGCCTTCCGTTCACATCCTACTCCGTTCACGGTCATCACTAACGTCTGAAGAAAGACATCACCGGAACAAGATTGATAAGACATGGCCGAACTTCTTGACTCCCGGACTCTATATCTTGACTGACTGGACCATGGGTGGCAGAATTTTTGTGAGCTGGTAGATCGGAACGCATGACTTTAAAATGCTTCTTTCTATACAGGGAGTTAGGCAGAACGATATCAAAAAAACTGGGGGGGGGGTAAATAGGATTATTTGGAACCCATTTAGGGTAAATCACCCTATACAAAGGCGTTTGGTTTTCACACAACAAATTTAAAATTTGTTTCAACCGTTTTTGAGACTTAGTTATAAGTCGGCTTATAACTTTTTATGTGTCTGTTATTTGGATGATTTTTTTTATTTTTAGATTAACGATGTCTACAAGATAATAATACAAAAGATTTTAACTGATTAATTAAAAAACAAAAAATATATTAAGCCATTAGTCCAGAATTTCGGCATTTTTTCAAAAATACCTAATAAAATTAATAAAGAAAAGCCAAGCACCTTTGTATAGGGTGATTTACCTTAAATGGGTTCCAAATTATCCTATTTACTCCCCAGTTTTTTTTTGATATCGTTCTACCTAACATCCTGTATACAAGACACACGACCTTTGATTTACATAATTTGAATTGATGACCGACTCTAAGACAAGAAATACAACATTTCTTACTTAACAAACCTTTCTTTTTTTCACTCGGATCCATTTTCTGAGTTTGAAAGTAATTATTGATGGGATTTCGCACAAAAACATATACAATTTTTTTAACCCCACCGTCGTCACCCGAGAAAAGTCCAGCAGCTATTGGAATACTAACACTGACACTCCTTATTTCCTCCCTCCACTACAATTTACACCATTGCCAAATCCATTACGAGCCAAAGAAATCTTTTCTCACCTTAAACTTCATATCTCAAAAATTCCATCAATTGATTGAGTCGATTCTTTTGACTGACCACTTCATCCTCTCCCAGTTTTGAATTTCTCATTCTATTCCAGGTTCTGAGCAATTCTTCAGGTAAGGTAATTCCACAAGTGGGAACAATATGGCATTATCATAATTATCTTATTCTTATTATCATAATATTCTTCAATTACCAATTTTTCGTTCGTTCGTCATCAAGATCGCGTAACTCCTTGACCAATCTTCCCAGTTTCATCATGGAAGCGTTTATGGTATCTTGTTCCATGGCTTTAACACCATCGACATTCAACATAAAATTTACTGTCGGTGTACATGCGGTAGGTCTGGGACTCTCTTCTACCGACGTCTGTCCATTTTCATTTTCGCCAAAATATTTAATCAACATCAATCCAAAATCCTAAAACAATCACGTCGAGGTCCCCAGGATGTCGGGCGCACGTAGATTTTAACCGATTCTCTTTCCCTGTCATGTAGTAATTGTGAAACTTTGGCGGTTACAAATGGCGTAGAGGCGAAAAAGGGTAAAAAAGTGTGATAGAGTGAGAAAATGTAAAAGACAGTGATAGGAAAAGATAGAGAGTGTTGAATGGTGGGATAGTAAGTTACATCGTGAGAAAGAGTAGGTGAGGGTAGAGACTCTGATAGTTTGATAGTGAGTAGAAAAGATGGAAAACGGTTCAAGAGAGCGGAAAGAGTGGATGAAGGAGAATGAGGTGAGTGAGGATAAGGTGGAAAGAGATGAAAGAAGGTCTAAAGAGTTTGGAGTAGATGAATAAGGCTGATAAACCGTGCAAAATGGTAAAAAGGAGTAAGAGAATGTGAACGAGCGGGACAGGGACAAGGACGGGAAAGAGTCCTTTAATTATAGTTTTCCTTGTAGTCGCATTAACAGTTCTTTTGTATGTCTATTACTGCTTTATCTGCGAATATATTCTACAGGTAAGCAAACCTACTTATTTGTACTTGCAGTTACAGGTAGTGCTATTATTACTGAGGTATCGATGCAGCTCAGGTACCGACTTGTAGTTCACTTGCGAGTGATAAACCAGCAGGAACAACTTGTAAAGCAGGTATCTGCGCATTTCTCTGGTACGAACTTATGCAAAAGTTGAGAACAACGGAGATAACGCTTGGAGAAACACATGTTAGGCAACATCATCACATATATTTATGCTACTTCTTCTGTAACTGATAAAAGACATGTTCAAATCAATTTTAAGACTTTGATTTATTGTTTCTAGCCGTATTTGGTGAAACTCCATAATCAATTACTAAATAAAACTGATTTGTTAATACTTTTACATATTTATTATAATCTACCTGACAATTGTTTCGACTGTTTAGATCTGCTATATTATATCCTATTGGACAAACACTTCGAAGTTTGGACATAAGATATAAAGAGCACCTACGTTGTTACAGAAGTAAATATCCAAAAAATATCTACGCCAAACGCCTTTTTAGAACAAAATCACACAATGCCTTCCCAAAATAATATTAAATTCCTACATTTTTGTTAATAACAAACGCAAATTAGACATTTTAGGAACTTTGGAGATATTATACAAACACAAACTCGGGGTACTTTTAATGAATGAACAGATTGAGCTCAGTAATTCTCCGGTACTAGAAGTGTTAGATATTTAATATATATTTTTTATCTAATTATCTATTTTTTGCATTTACCTTAGCGACGTGTTTGTTTATATTTACATTACCATTGATAATGACAGCTCAGCTGTCGAAACATATGTCAGAGAGATAAATTTGTGAAACTTTTAACTAAATAATCAGTTTTATTTGTTTCGCAATTTTAAGAAAGTTCTTATAATAAACATTTCCTTAAAAAAGTACGTAAAATAAAAGTTGTATTCTTATAATAACATTTAGATGTTTTGCATCTTCATCGAAGCTAAAACATAACAATTTGTAAAATATAAAAATCAGCTGATTGACAGTTTTTTCTATATCCAAACAAAATAAGACTAAATCTAATAACAATCTAACATTTAAATGTACTGTTGCTAATCATAGAGCTAACCTACTACTATTATGTTATTAAAGCCGAGTTCAGCAGAATCAATACTCAGATTAATGATTGATCTGATTACTCAAGTAATTGGAGAGAGGAAGACAATTGTTTTAATAATAGTTGCTAAGGCTGGTTACTCGAGCGATCAAATACCTTCGATGCAATTACCAAACTTAGCTTTAATTTATTTTTACCCTTTTGAAATGTGTTAATTGTAATCATTAACAATGCATATTATAATTTTCCCCTTTTGTAATATATAAACGTAATATATTTATTTATTTAGGAATGGGTGGCATTATCTGAAACATCATAATAAAACTAACAGCCAGCTGACTGTCTATTTAAAATTCGCTACTGTTTGTATTTACAAAATATATAGAATGCATGAATACACTTCTCAAGTGCAAATTCGCGTTCTTGGGAAACCCGTCTTATGACGTCATGCTTCGACGCCACTACATGCTTCCGAACCAATCAAATAAGAGAATCTAAAAATAGATGTCTAAAAATAGACGGACGCTCAATGAAACACTAAGTAGTTCATGACGCTCAGTAATCGCTTAAAATGATTTACTACTTACACACGGTGTATAAGTGTGGACGCTCAGCTACAAACTTTCTATACTGACGCTCAATGGTACGACAGATAAATATATATATATATATATATATATATATATATATATATATATATATATATATATATATATATATATATATATATATATATATATATATATATATATATATATATATATATATATATATATATATATATATATATATATATATATATATATATATATATATATATATATTATATATATATATATTGTAACGTTCTAGTTTATTTCATCGATTTTCTTAAGTATCCCTTTGACATATATCATTACTTCAGCTTTTGAAACATCTCGATCAGTTTCTCCTTCATTATTTATTTGTTCAGTATTGTCTCCATTTTCAAACAGTTCTTTTTAAGCTTTGACTTCTTCTTCTTCTTGATTTTCTTCATATTTATGTATTTGAGCTATCTTTTCCATTTTCAATGACATTTCATATTTTTACCTGTCACCTTTAACAATTGTATATATTTTCTTTGCTGAAAATTATCTGCCTATTCACGTTGGGCGCCAATTATGATGTGGATGCTTGGACTGCACCCTGTTAATAATTAATAATGTTTTAATAACTTTTAAACTTTTATTCCTTTTTATTAATTTTTAATGTACAAATTTTATTGACAGATTCTTTGTCACTTTTTTATCTTTTTCTTCTTTTGTTTCTTCCTCACCTCCTCTTCTTTAACCCCCCAGGAAACCATGATATATATATATCCACTATGCGGCTCCTAGAGGAACCAGACAATGGTTGACGACGTTTCGGCAAGATCACACTTGCCATCTTCAGGTCACTTCTAACTTCCTTCTGCTTCGCGTGCTTACGATCGAGTGTACATCGTGTAACCGCTGCTTCGCGTGGTTACACGATGTACACTCGATCGTAAGCACGCGAAGCAGAAGGAAGTTAGAAGTGACCTGAAGATGGCAAGTGTGATCTTGCCGAAACGTCGTCAACCATTGTCTGGTTTCTCTAGGAGCCGCATAGTGAATACGCGAAGTGAAACCCGGAAAAGTAGTGAATATCATATAATATCCGCGAAAACTTCAAATGTAACATATATATATATATATATATATATATATATATATATATATATATATATATATATATATATATATATATATAAAACACAATAAGATATGACCTTCTGTCGTTTATACGCATTCTCATATTTTGGCAACCTCGAGCAAGTCCTTGCATGATTTTCACGGCTCGACAATACAGCGCAGGTGCACCGTCGGCCCTTTTTGACCGTTAACGAGGCTGAACACCCCTTTTGCTCGGGTGTGTAGTAAATTTAGATTTTTATCTTAGCTGCTGCATCTGCACGCGTGTTCATTCCTGCAGATTAGAAGGTTATAAAAGCGCCGAACCTTTCCGTTTTTTAGTTTTGATCTCGCCGGCTACGTTACGGTGATAGTGATAATTATTATTGTTTGCTTCAACTAAACAGGTATGTTAAAACTAATTATTATTATTATTATTCTTATGCTTGTTAAATTTTTGCTACTATTTAAATTCTAACATGTGTGTGTGTGTAGCTTTGTTTTTACGTAGAAAAATGGATTTGTTAAAACAATTGAACAAACCCTACACCAGCAGCCGGAAACATATCAAGAAATTGTGCGACTACTGGGTCAAGGAGGTCATCGAAATACTACAATTCCAAAGAGTCGTTTGCCGTGATAAACGTCAAAGTGTGATTGTTGTTGATGAAAACTACGTTACATTTCTACCTATGCGAATCAGCGACAAGTTAACAGATCAAAGGGTTAAGGAAGTTAATGAGCAGATTGCAGCTAAAACGATTTCTCTGGGCTTAGTGTACTTGGGAAGAACAGGCTTCGGCTATGATGACTGCATGTTTGTGGAAACAGATAAGGTATGTGCTGGGGGAAACATCAAGTTTACAATAAACCCCTTTTTTAATGTTCTATTGTTGTTGTTGTTACAGCCCCTGGAACCGGAAATAGAAAACAGAGGTAAGTCCTGAAGTCCTCAAGCTATCATCATCATCACCAGCAATCTATCTATCAACATTTTATTATAAATTAATGTAGTCATAACAATATATTAATAATAATAAACATAATTTTAATTCCTATCTGGCTTTATTATTTCTTCTAGAAAAGGTGGAAAGAGTACAGGGTGCGTGAGAAAGAGAAAGGTAGCAGCAGAACTTGTAGGTCGTAGGAGGAGAAAAATTCAAATCTGGGGAAATCCAAGATGGCTCCTTCAAATGACAAGTTCAAAAATGACAGAAATGACAGAATTAAAATGACATGCAAAAATGACGGATTTAAAATGACAGAATTAAAATGACAGATTCAAAATGGCGGATGTGCAAACTTGACAGATTCAAAATTGATATACGTATAAATGACAGCTGCAAAATTGACAGATTTAAAATGACAGATGCAAAATGACAGATTAAAATTGACAGACGTATAAATGACAGCTGCAAAAATGACAGATTAAAATTGACAGACGTATAAATGACAGATGCAAAAATGACATGCAAAATTGACATATGCAAAAATGACAAATTTAAAATTAACAGATTCAAGATGGCGGATATGCAAACGACACCGCGAATGATATGGTTTAATTCACGCCTCATGTTTGCATATTAACTAGATCAATAAATTTATCTCGCGTCTCAATTACATATTTATTAGATTAATAAATTTAATTCACTCCCCACCTGCATATTAATTAGATCAATCAATTTAATTCACGCCTCACCTGCTTATTAATTAGAGCAATAAATTTAATTCGCGCCTCATTTGCATATTTATTAGATCAAATAATTTAACTCGATCATTTAATTAGAGCAATAAATTTAATTCGCGCCTCATTTGCATATTTATTAGATCAAATAATTTAATTCGATCATTTAATTAGAGCAATAAATTTAATTCGCGCCTCATTTGCATATTTATTAGATCAATCAATTTAATTAGAGAAATTAATTATGCTAATTAGGTTCCCACGGTCATCAAAATTTTCCCACGCTCAAGTAACCCAATACCTACTACTAAGATGTTACACAAACCGGTCCTTTGGCGACCTGTCTGTAATTTTGCAAACATCTGTGGTAAAGCCACTTCGCAGTACCATTCAGAATTAACAGTTCTGCGATCTTCAAGTGGAATAACAGCAACAGGACCAGTTCGGCGGAAAAACAGCAATTATCTTCTTATTGACGCTTCTGCCACAAACTACTTTTGTGAGCAAGTCTTCATCTTCGAATACCCAAACACTAGACTGCTGTTTAGTTTCAGGGTCGTAACTGTATACCCAAGATTCGTCACCAGTTACAATGTATGCCACTTGCTTGGAAGCTCCTCCGTCAAACTTTTGCAACACAAATTTAGACCAGTCTACTCGAGCCTGTTTTTGACTTTCTGAGAGCAAATGCGGTATCCAACGGCTTGCTAGCTTTCTTACCCCAAGATGTTTATGCAAACTGGTATTCAGCGCTGAGGATCCAATCTTCACTTCCTCCTGAATCTCCCTATAAGTCATATTTCGATTGGACTGAATCAAGCTTCCCACCGTCAACATCTTCTGAACAGGCAGCTTCCGCAGGTCTTCCAGGTCTTGCTTCGTCTTCTAGCAGCTCTCGCCCTCGTCGAAATTCGCGGAACCAATGACTAACAGTGGATAATGAAGGGGCAGCATCGCCAAAAGCTGCTATCAAATTTTCATGGCTTTGCTGGTATCCTAACTGTCTTTTATAGTCGTAGAAAATCATAGTTCTAAAGACAGTTCGCGGAATGCTCATCTTAACTGAATTAAAAATGCACAACTACCTATCTTACAAAATTAACTACGTTTCACAAGGGAATCAGAACGTTTGACAATTGTGGGTAACGAATGTCAACTAATGCGAATTCAATTGTTGCAATTATTTCTAGCCAATTGAGCTTCCATGGCCTGCTACTAACTATTAACAGGGCATCTCTCGTAAGCTTTCAAATACACAAAATAAATCTGAATTTAAAATTAAATGCCATGGATGTGGTCAAAAAGAACACAGAAAATTTGAAAGTCCACACAGCAAGACTTATAGTAAGAGTTTCGCTGCCAATGAAGAAAAAGAATAGTATATTACTGTATGATTCCGAATTAGACAAAAATTGTGAATAGAAGCAATCAGAGTAGCTGTTTATATTTTGAATAGAATATAAACTCAAGCTCTTGGCTATAAAAACACACTAGCAGGAATTTGGTTTGATGTCAAGCAAGATCTGGAAACGTTTAGAGTATTTGGATGTAAAGCATATTTCCACATTTCCAAAAAGCAAGATAGATATGTATACGCAGTAAAAAATGTTCATATGATAGGTTCCAGTTCTAATGGATACCGATTATGGGATACTGAAAATAAGAAAGTGGTACATGCAAGAATGTTATATTTAACGAAAACTTGAAGAATCTACTAATGAGAATTTAAAAGATGATAAGTTTGTTAAAATTGATTATTAAAATTTAACTTTTGAAGAAGGAAAAGAAGAAAAACCAGAAGATGTACGTGAATTTGGAAAACGCCCACGTAGAAAAAAAAGAGTAAGACATCCACCAAGAAATTTTGAAGAATACGAAACGAACTTAATAGCAACGCTGCAGATGGAAACTTAATTTCAGATTTTTCACAGACTGATGAAGAATTGAAGAAGGTAAATTGCCGACAAAAAAAATAAAAAAGGCATTAGTTGTTCGTGGTTTTCAAGCTGAACCTAGTACAATGGAAGAAGTATATGCTCCAGTTGCTAGAATAATTACCTAAGCAGGCCCGTAGACAGAACCTTCTTTTGGGAGGGAGGAGGAGGAGGAGGAGATGGAACTCACGACATATTTCGATTTAGAGCTTACTTTTTGATATAATGAGCAAAATCCCCCAAAATTTTCTTTAGATCCCCGAAAATTGCTAGTCGGCTACAACCTGGTTTATTTTTATAACCTCATCGGGTCTTGCTTGCTATTACTAAAATGCACCTTTTTCACATACTAGCATTTATGAACGAATTTTTTTATGTAAAAAGTCTGTTTTTAAATAGTAATAATCATGCAAAATTGGAACTGAGAGGGTGTGTTAGTTGCTTAGGTTAGTTGTAATTCTGATCAACCTATCTGTGTGTTTATGTTGTTATGGTGAATAAAAAAAATAAATAAAATAACTGTCTGTAAAAGTTTGTAAAACCTTTATGTATTATTATTAAATTCTTCAAAATAGAAAGAAGTTAAACAGTTATTGCTCTTTATTGAATTGTATAGCTTTGACATTGTCATGTCAAGTTACTTTGCGAATCAGAAAGCAACTAATAGGTCATAAATTTCAAGTAGGGTGATGTACTTCGGATCTGAGTGAGCTGTATATATGAGGCTGTTAGGAATTACGTACGTATTTTTTAATTTACCTAAACTACTTAGCTATTTATAGGAAGCCTCTGTGAAAAAAATGAATAAATGAGAAATGGAAAATGAAAATAAATGTGTACATGTTGTTTATTACAAAGTAACTTACGAGGATTCTTATCGCTTTGTCACCTCTGTCGCCGTAAATAGTACCAAATCGTCCAAATCGCAACGTTTGAGCAAATACTTTAATATTATTTGGTTTGAGTCACCTCTTGTCTGAAAGGGAAGATCAAGCGTAAAGCCCGGCACTCACGATCCTACGCCGTGGTACGATTGGATTAAATATAACTGATGTACAATGTTGTTGAAAATCGAATGTGTACACTCACGTTACAACCTTGCAGTTAGAAGTTTGCATTGGTGCAGTAAGAAAGACAGACGGAAAAGTTCTTTTAGCTGTTCTCGCAGTTTGTACAACCAAAAATAAAAGAAAAAAGGGAGAAATTCTGCAGTTTTAGGCTACCTTTACACGGGGATACTGTATGACGGATAACGGTATCTCTCTTACACCTTTTACATTGCTTTTTATGGGGCCTTTTAACGGCTTACTAAATATCTGTATCCTGCTAATCGCAGTCACCGGGAGATTTTGACAACTACTTGATATCGTTTGGCTATTGTTTTAAATGGAAGCATTTATACAACCATACTTTTTAAGAAGCAACTTGTCAGTGTTGTTGGTGAAGTATCACGTGTGAGTATCCAGCCGGAAAACTTTAATTTTATTAACCAATTATGGAACTTGCATTTGATAATGATAAGTTTATTTCCTTAATAGAAGCACGCACTTGTTTATGGGACACTTCTGAAAATTATTATTCTAATAAAACAAAACTGTACGCCAGCGTACTGAATTCATTAGCAAAAATATCTCAATCGCGTATGTCCAGAATAAGTATCACAATGTCTTTGCCGAGTATCCGGGAAGAATTCTTGCAAGCATCTGTATCTCGGATACGTTATCTGGCATACATATCCTCGTATAAAAGTAACCTTACGTATAACGTATTATACGCCTTATGCAAAGTATGATTACCCCGTACCTGGTATTCGAACGTGCTATTGGAAAAGAAGTGCGTAATCTACAATCTGGCAACACCGAACAACTACAGTGGTGTCCTCTACGGCTCAACTTTTCATATTGTTATTTCCGTCGTTGACATAGTTCTTTTGAGTTTTGATCGGTTTTTTACTATAAATAAAAAAATTGCAACAGAAAAAATATTGCGAAAATGTTACGAAAAATATTGCTTCGAGTGCAAAGCACTGTGTAGTTAACCATGATAATAAACGTTTATAACATACCAACAGCATCTATTACGAATTTATCACCAAATCCTCTTGTGTCACATGGTAACTATTGATAATTCTAACATTTTAGTATTCATTTCTGTTCTAACTTATCTACAAGCTTGTAAGTGAAACGTGAAGTTAATCTCTGTACTTATTATTTGTAACATTATTAATATTCAAAATATATTGTACTAATTGCCTTTGTCAACCTTGATAGATGTAAGCTGATTTACGACTTCTGTATCATAAATTTTTTCAATGATATGCATAGTTCAGTTGAACTAATAACCATATAATCTTTCGCATGTATCTGCTAATAAAAAAAAATCTTTTAATTTGTTCGATCAGATTTTAATGTTGGAATATTTTATAGGCTTCAGTAATAGGATGTGGCGATGATAGTATTCAGTTTCTGCTTTTAATGGCTATTTATCTATTATGCTATTACAGGCATCAATTGCCTGTAGTTTTTGAAGAAAAATAACTTGCCTAGAAGGACTCATTCACTACAGTTAAGGATCAAACACGCATTAGTAAAGGTAGGTATATATGTTTTATTTATGTTGAGACTCACTGAAATCATGCTTTGCATAGTTCAATTGATATTTTAATGATAATATTTTGTCTTTCGTCCGTATCTGATTGTGCGAAATAGTAAAGTAAAATACATGTTTATTTCTTTATTTAGCATCTTTTTGTTTTTTAGGTTTTCAATGACAGTTTTAGCACTGATGACGATAATATACCTGTTCGAAGTACATCACTCTTGAAGGTTTGTATTCTGATAAGATGCTTACGATGCAATTAATGGGTTAGTATAAACTGTATGTAAATGCTTCAGTAGCGTTCATCTTCACCCCTAAAACTCTGTTTGCATTCGTTTATTATGTTTTTTCATTTCTTTGATGCATTTCAGAAAGTTACGAATGTTGTCTTTTAATTCAGAACCAAAAGACTGCTTTAGAATTTGCTTCTATAGCAGCTTGAAAAGATTGCTTTTATAGCAGTGGCAGCTGCTGCATACGTAAACTCGGGTCACACGACAAACTGGTATATTGCTATCATACTAGTACACACACATTTAAGCAGTATATCATCATGTGTTACACTGCGAGTGGCACGGGTTTGACGTATGCAGCAGCCGCCACTGTTCTATAGTGTACAAAAATGAGGGATTTTGACCATGTTGACATTTTATGTTTTCTTTTATAACTTTGGATAGAAATATGGTCAAGCAATGAAACATTGAAAAATTGTTTTAAAGTACAGATTTTGGGCTTTAAAATGATGGGTCACATGGCATACTTTAAGATGAAAAAGTTCTTTTATTTCGGCCCCTAAAGTTTTTGACCAATTTTTCAGAAAACATGATTAAAAATGTTGAAAAAACTAGACGTAGAGTTGCATATCTTTTAAATATGTGTGCCAAATCCCAACTTGGGATCTCAATGGGATCATTAGTAATAATTTTTTTAAACATTTTAACGATGTGGCTTATCCGTTATATATGTACTATTGATTTCACAATGATCTAGAACAGCAAGGATAATATGATGCTACTTTATTATTTTTTCTTAGTGTAAATACATCATATAAAATAATTAAAAATAGCATCATATTAGCTTTTTGCTGTCCTAGATCATTATGAAACCAATAATACATCTGTGCACATGTTCCTTTATTAATTGATGACTGATAGACTTCAAACTGGTTCTGAAATATTTGTAATTTTTCATGCTTCCCCTATCTATTTCACATTTATGATATTACCCTGTGTAGGTGGACAACAATAATCGGTTTTCTCCTGATTTTCTCGGTTTTTTAACCTACAGGTTTTCGTATTTGCCAGATTGCCTTGGGATGTTCAACAAAAAGACAGAGGAGGCCAAGATGGATAAAAAAATCTTCAGTCACCTTTTGAGCTAGAGTCAACAGTTTGACGGGAAAACCCGGTTTTTAGCTCGGGGGGAGAAGTAAGACAAGTGGGTGGATAGATAAGTCTGGAAGGCGTAAATTTGAAAGTTGGGGACAAATCGGGAACGTGGTGTAGGTAAGTCGGGGGGGGGGGGGGCAAGTTGTAGATAGGGTAAATTCAGATTGTGGTAGTGATTAATTCTGATGCGCGGATTTAAGTCAGAGGTGGGTAATTTATAAAACAAAACTCTAATATCGAAAATGTGGCATTGATAGGGTAAGTTAAAAAAATAAAGAAATATTTTAGAATCAGTTTGAAATCAATCAGTCAATTAATAAAGGAGCATGTGCACACAGATATACAAGCCGCAACGCTTATTAATTCGTCTACTTTTATTTTTGTTAAAAGTTACCCACAATCTTTACTCCGAAATTTTCTTCTGGTATAAAATTTGACTCAGAACTGAAGTACTGTATCTGCAAATGAAATTTTGGGAAAAAGATTAAGGAATGTACCTTGTTTTAAAATATAAAAGATAATTATACTACGAAATCTAACAATAAAACAACATCACTTATAGTATAGGAGATTAGTACTTTACCCTAGCAACAAGAAATAGCTACTTCAAAAAAAAAAAAATCCAGAGTGAAAATTGTGGGGTGCCGTTTAACAGAAATAGAAGTGTGCGAACTTCAATGAGACAGGGCTCCTATATTTTCTTAAATATTTTCTTGAAATATTTAAAAAATTTATTAGCAATGATCTTAATTAATCCCAAGCTGAAATTTGGCACACATTTAAAAAGGTAAGCATATCTGTCTAATTTTTTAAAAAATTCTTAATCATGTTTTTGGAAAAATTCAAGGATAAAGTTTTTAGGGGCCGAAATAAAATACTTTTTCAGCTTAAAAGTATGCCATGTGACACATTATTTTAAAGCCCAAAAGTACACTTTAAAGCAGTTTTGATTTCATTCTCTTACCCTTTTTTTACTTAATTCTAGGAGTATAACAGTTGTGCCAAATTTGAGAACAATCAAAGAACGTGGCATGGAATTACCCTTCTCTTACATGTAACTCATCTGTTTTCTTCACGTTCCACGTATGTAATTGTAAAGTTGTTAATTCACACGTGTGGATATGAAAACAACCAATCAATGAAGTTATTTGTAATGCATTTATAGACAACTTATGTGTCATTTTGTAATATATATAGAAGTAAAAGTAAGTAAAATGAAATTTTGCTGGTTTTAATAATACCATAAGGCACCGGTTTGCCGAAATTTTTTTCAGTTATATTATTTTGAAAACTTTTATTTTACCTTAAGTCCAAAATTTTTAATTTGGCAGGCGGTTAGTTAAAACTTTTGGAGGCAGACCCTTTTAACAAAAATGTTTAAAATATCTAATATGTACTGTAAACATTTTTATGAAAATTGATGCAAAGTTACCCATAGGAGAGGGATACTTTGCACCGGTTTGTAATATTCTCATTCTACTACTGTAATGCGACGTGTTGTGGTACATTATTAAGTGTTGGGAAGGTTTCTCTTCACCACCGCAAATGAAAGGAAATTTAATCAAACGTTTAAAAATTTGATTTTTGAGGTTTTTAAGGAAAATGTATTGTAGCATGCACTAAGTTTATTGAAAATAAGACAATACAACACTGATGTAAGATACAATAAAAGCTTACGTAAGAAATAATGTAAAAGTTTTAATAATACTCAAAAAATACCTCTTTTGTATGCCATTCATATTCCAAAACTTTCGGCTTGTCAATGTTTCGATAATCTTTTCATGGCTTTTGTCTCAATCCCTGATTCGTTGCATTCAGTTATTTGACCTGGAAACATGTCGCCGTCATACATAAAAGTGACAAACTCTTCAACTTAATTTTTTGGTGGCAAAAAGTTTTTGGTTTTTACCTCTCCAGGAGGTTCATTGTTTTCGTCGCACTCTAGTATAAAATTTTCCTGGGCAAAAGAATCTCTGGCGCTGAAATCTCTGCTCTTTCCTGTGGCTAATATGGTTTTAAAAGTTTACTATGAAGCAGGATGCTGGATACAGCAACAGAATCTTCTGTTTCATTTGAATTGCTCTCCTGTTGATGATCATGATGTGTAATGTTCTTTCCAGCAGGAACATTTATCTTCTTTCTTCGTTTTTTTCTGTGTTGCTCCTCCTGGTAGTTGTAATCTTTTTTGTTCAAGAAATTCTTTAAAACTCTCATCCTCAGTTTGATTAAATTGTGTAAATGTTAATCATTTATAGCAAAATGCGTAGTAGGAAACGTATTTTTCGGACACCAATGTTTTATTTTTGTGACATAATTTTGTATTCAATAAAACTAATCAAAACTCAGATTTCTATTGTGAATATTCGGTGCTTCGACAAATTTTAATGCCCGATTATTCAGTGATCGTCCAAAAGTCGCTTCGGTGCATCACTAGTTATAATGATTTTCCGCCTGTCTTTGTAGCATGGTTCTAGTTTTCACAGCATTCAAACATTCTTGCAAAGTCTCATCAGTGTAGTTAGCATATCGACAAGTACCAGGGACTCTTATGATTTCTGGGCATTGTCAACCCTGTATGATAAAATACTGTATTTCTATGTAGTTTAAAAGTCTCAACACACAGGCTAATCATGCAATGTAATTCGGAAATGAGGCCTGGGCAACATTGCACCAGGTGCAAAGTTGTCCTGTTTCACCACCATTATTGTGCAACAACAAAACAAATTGTATTTCTTTTCAGTTGCGATTAACACAAAATAAGCATTACGATGATTAGTCTGAGTAATCAGGACATCATTAAAAGTGCTGTTGCCTTCAACTGCTTTTTTGGTGCTCAGATGTACTATTGGTTGCATAATGATCTAGGACAGCAAGGCTAATATTAGGCTATTTTTTATTCTATCCTATGCATTTACACTTAAAAAAAGAATAAAATAGCAACCTTTTATCTACATAATCTACAATATTTTCGATGAACCTTCTGACCAACTTCTTTACTGTTTTTGAAATTTTTATTTATAAACTTTAGAGTATAATAAAGTTGCATTCGACAATATAGTCTTTTCCAATAATAGTAGTGAGAAAAATTACTGGAAGGATGATTTAATTTTACAATTTCAAAAAGATTTAAGAATCTAGCAAATATTTGATTATGTGCATGGTGATTCAAGTATATGTTAACCCCCTTAACCCCCCTTATTAACTCTCTAGCTTACAGAGAACAGCCAACCTGGCGGTGACAGGAGCTTTAAGCACTACACCGTCGGCAGCTATGGAAATGCTACTGGATCTACCACCCCTACACATTGTGTTAGAGGGAGAAGCCAGACTGGCCACATATCGATTCTATCAAGCGGCAAGACAGAAGCCGGAGACAGTGATCTTCATACCAAACCGACTATTACCTGTAATAGAATCGGATAACCTCCTAGGTATGATGACCGACACAATGTCTACCAGATATAACTTCAGCAAACCGTATAAAGTCCTATTTCCTAATAGAGACGAATGGGAGCAATCAAAGAATGCCCTGCAGAAAGCTGATATCGACTGTTACACTGATGGCTCCAAAACCTCGGATGGGGTAGGAGCTGGAGTGTACTGCAACAATCCAAGAACTGAATTGTACTACAGTCTTGGAACGCATACAACTATTTTTCAGGCAGAGGTATATGCCATCGAGATGTGTGCAAGGACGTTAATCGACCTGCGTCACGCACTCAAATCGATAAAGATCTTCTCTGACAGTCAGGCTGCTGTCCAAGCCCTGACAAACTGTGGCTGTACATCAGCAACAGTATGGAGCTGTCAGGAGGCACTCTCCAAATTGGGGAAAGCCAACAAAGTCACCCTAATTTGGGTTCCTGGTCACTCTGGCATTGAAGGGAATGAGTTAGCTGACCACCTCGCTAGGAGAGGTGCCAGCTCGAAGTTTATTGGCCCAGAGCCGGTCCTTGGCATTTCAAGGGCCGAGGCCAAAAGTGCTGTAACAAGCTGGATGAGGCACTGTACACAGGAGCTGTGGCATAGCCGCCCAGGGATGGCTTATTCCAAGGCAGCAATAAAGGGCCCATCCAAACCCAGACATACCTCACTGTTAGAGTTGAACAGACTAGGACTGCGCAGCGTAACTGCCCTTCTCACTGGGCACTGCCGTCTTAGATACCATATGCATAAGCTAGGCTTAGCAGACGAGACCGTCTGCCGTCTATGCTTAGAGGCAGAGGAAACAGCAGAGCACGTCATATGTACCTGTCCCGCAGGGGACCGCACCAGATTCTCACTGTTTGGTTCAGTGCAACTGAAGCTGGAGGATCTGACCAACCTATCACCCACCAGACTACTCACCTTCCTTAAAAGAATGGGACTCGAGGGTGAACTCTAACCTAGGTGTGAGCCACAATAGACCCAGGAGGTCGCAGTGGAGGGGCGGACAGGACGCCACACTCACCTTTAACCTAACCTAACCTAACCTAACCCCCTTATTAGTTTTTATTTTTAAGATGAGTGTGCTCAAAAAATGACCCCAGACTGTGTTCAAAAAATAATTTTAAACAATTTTATGCGCAGTTTTTAAACATGCTAAGCGTTTTTGAAAAGGATCCTGCACAAACCTTATGCATTTTGCCCCTCGGTCAAATTGGCTGAAAATTGAATATGATATAGGCTTTTGAGCTACTGAACTAAAGTCTGAATGGGTGCCAAGTTCGAAGTCCAGTCGTTTTAATGCTGTGGACACTTGAAATTCTTTAATTTAATGTCATTTCGATAATGTTTAAAATCAGGACTTGAAAAACAAGTTGGCATATCGTTGACAATAATAACGTCTGTGTTTCTCAACTTTTTATTTTATGACACCTATTAGTTGAGATCTTGTAACAGAATTGTTTTAATAAATGTGTTTTAGTTTAATACCTTATTGTTACATCAGATATTTTTATTTTTGTGTTTATAATACGAGGGTGCATTTTTATATTCATGGTTGGGGGTAAGGAAAGTAAATAAAAGCAGAGAATTATTTTTCTTTTTCAATATATTCTCCCTTAACTCTAATACATTTCTCAGATCTAGTAATTAATTTATTTATACCAGTGAAAAAAATAATTCATTTTTGTTAAAATATGCTATAGCTTTTACTTCATCATCGGACGAAAATCTTTTTCCTCGAAGTTCTTTCTGAAGAAATAGTAATCGCTGGGGGCTAGATCTGGACTGTAGGGTGGATGATTTAATTGCTGGAAGTCTGCCTTGTGCAGGGAAGCTTGTGCAACTGGACTTCGATGAATGGGCGCGTTGTCATGAAAAAGCAGCACACCTTTGGCAAGTTTCGTCTTCTCTATTCTTTGATGGAGTCCCTTAATCATTCTTAAAGTATGGCATAATATTCTGCAGTTATAGAGACACCCTTTTCTTTGTAGTCGATGAGCAGGATTCCTTCAGTGTCGCAAAATATGGTGGCCATAAGCTTTCCAGCTGACTGTTGCACTTTAAACTTCTTTGGTGGGGGTGTACTTTTTTTATGCCACTGCATTGAATCTTGTTTGCATTCAGGTTCATAGTGGTGAACACACGTTTCTTCTCCTGTAACAATCCGACTAATACTTCATCCTGGTCTTCACTGCAGAGCTTCAAAAACGTCTGTGAACATGGCATTCGTTCGTGTTTTTGAAGTGGTGTTATCATTCTTGGGACCCATCTTGCACAGACCTTTGTCATACTGAGATGAGCGTGCAGAACTTTCAAAATAGTTGTATCTGATACTCCAACCATTTCTGCAAGTTGTTTCTTTTTCAAACGGGCATCTTCCAATATTAAATTTTCAACGTTTTCCACAAGTTCTTGCGTGGTCACTTCGATGGGATCTCCAGGGCACGGATCGTCTTCCAGTGATTCTCTGCCTTGTGTAAACAGGTCATGCCACTTATATATCATGGCTTTTCCGGGAGAACAGTCCTGGTAAACCGCTGACATCTCTTCTATAATGGTTTGCACTGGTTTTCCTTGTTTTCTCAAGAACTTTATAATGGCACAATGTTCAACTTTACGCATATTGAAAATCTCTTTACGTTCTGACTTGTGTCAATGACATTAACTCAAATACCATTAATTCAGTTCCGTATTTATAGTAATAAGACATCAAGCTTGACGTAAGGATTGGTTTACCAAGCCCCGCCTCTCAGCAACCCCCTCATTTCATGGATATAAAACGCCTCGTATATGATTTAAAAATTTTCAGGAGCATGAATGTTGCCTTAAACGAAAATGTGGATTTTAAAGACAGCCTTGGTAGTGCAATGTCTGGCGTGCCGGACTTTCACCCAAGCGGCCCGGGTTCGACTCCCGGCGCTGGCAGATCTGGTTAAGGTTTTCTGCAGTTTTCCTTAGCTGTAACACAAATGTGGGATTTGCGCTGTTCCATCTATAAGTCGGCTGCAGCCGCACATTGGGCCTACATAATAATAATCGCCCCCTCCCTCCCGCACAAGCTTATAGCTTCTGGGGCCTTGGTTTAGGTTATGGGTTGTAGTAATTATTATTATTATTATTATTATTATTATTATAGTCTGCACTCATCATTTTCTGCATTGTAGATAACGCAGGCATGATTATTATCTTCGTTGCTTTCAAAACATTGAACCTCAAACTTGATGGATCTGCTTGAATGGTAGCTATCTTTTATAGGAGACTTATTGCAATTGAAGCAAATCCTCATGTCATTGTCGATGCTAATATTGGGCAAGTTATTAATAATACGTCTGCATAATGCTGTGTTGTTTTTCAACATCGGCACCAAACCGAGGCCGACTCCGGGGATTGTTTTGTGAATTATAAATGTAGTACCTCTTTTGTGTGTCGGCCATTAACTAATAATCTAACACGAATCTACAAGAATATAATTCAACGTCTAATAACTACATAAACTATGCAACAGCACTGTCAAACTTACATTTTTATTTAATATTTAAATCGTATATTATAAACAAAAAAGAAAAATAATTGATGTAATGACTAAGGTATTAAACTAACACATTTACAACAATTCTGTTACTAGACTTGAATTAATAATAAGTAGGTGTCATAAAATAAAAAGTTCAAAAACACTTTGACGTGTTTATTGTGAAAGATATGCCAACTTGTTTTTCAACTCCTGATTTTAAACATTTATCGAAATGACGTTTTATTGAAGCACTTCAAGTGGCCGTAGCATGAAAACGACTGGACTTCGAACTTCGGGCCCATTGACACTTTTGTTCAGTAGCTCAAAATCTATATCATATCCAATTTTAACCAATTTGACTGAGGAGCAAAATCCATAAGGTTTGTGTGGGGTCATTTGTATATTATACAGGGTGATAGAAAAAGTGTACCTTTTTTTAAATGAACACTATATTTTTTAATAATTGAATTCGTCAATATTTTTTGATTTCAAATGTATATGCTTATCACATATTAATTTTTACCAAGCAGTTTTTCAGCTATCGTTAAGAAATGATAGTCAGTTGTAACAGTAAAACAAGTATTTTATAAAAACAAAAAAAGTATCGATGTTCAACCAACATAATCACCATTATTTTCAACACATTTGTAACATTTTATGAACACAGTTTTTACTTTCTGAATTTCGTTTGATTCAATTAAGTAAACGTATTCCTTCCCTTATAAGGTTTTTAATTTGCTTGGTATATCCATTTCACTCATGTTCATATGTTTTGAGATTCCGACAAAAATCTAAAATATTAATTGGCTATTGTTTCTTAACGGTAACTCAAAAACCTCTCGGTCAAATGTGTGATAAGTGTATATAAGGTTCCACTGATACTGCAATAGTAATAAGTTTGTGAAGTAAAAAAAATTGTAGATTCATATGCGAAGGAAATCATAAAATAAAAATAGTTTGAAGTTTTCAAATTAATATTTTTACATTGTGCCGTTTATTATGCAATATATCTTAATATTAACAAAAAAAAAATGTATGTACGAATTTACTAATGTCTGCTATTATTATAAACATTCTTATTTTTTATTGATGTTTGTACACTATTTGTACGGTTGTTTTTGTAGTTTATTTAGTGATATTGATGGGATTGATTTACTTTAATCTTTTTTTACAGATGATGCCATTGCAGTGTGTTATACAAACTCTTCAAAAACAGATTGTGCAATCCGTTTGTTACTAATAGTTTTAATTCAGTTTATTTCTGTATTTCTTAATTAATTTTCAATAAATGTTTGTATTTGTTGTGTTTTATTTACCTGTATTGCATTAGGAATTCCGAAACACCAGCAGCAACAATAGCAGATGGTAGCTGTAACAGCAATGGCAGTAGAAGAATCATGACAGCAATTCCACGTATAAGATTAAATAAGCAGTTTTCTATGAGTCTAGTCAAAACATACTTCAGGCATAAGCTTGCCTTTTAACAGGTTATAAGATGAAATAAGCAGTTTACTATGAGTCTAGTCAAAACATACTTTAGGCATAAGCTTGCCTTTTAATGATGCTTACAGCTTAAGTATTTTAATATTTTATTTAAATAAGCTGTTAAGTTACCTTCACTGAGATCATATGAGGAGCTTATTTTCAAAGTGCCGCATGTCGCCCGCAGACCTTTTGGAGAAAACTAGGCAAAATTAGTTGAGGTTTAATTAACAGTCAAAGCCAGAATATTTTTTCTGTTAATACATATGGTTATAGTGCAACTGGATGGGCATAATTTCGTAAATCCTGACGTAAATCAAATCAAAAATAAGAATGGACTTATTTCATTTTGTAAATAAAATCAGGACTTACTGCGTTTTGAAAAGTGAACACATGCATTTCGTATTTTTTGCTTTGTGTCTAACGTTGGTTTGTGATACAAAATGAATTATGAAAGACTTAAGATTCATTTTTTTATTATCTGTTACTACAAAGTTTCAGCAAACATAAACTTAAATCAAACAGAGAACAAAACTTCAAATTTCAAAGGTAAAAATCAATCTGGAAGACAACTATTTTTAATGTCTAGGTTTGCAGTCTTCTTGTAAACACTGGCATTCTTCATATTCGTCTAGGTCACTATCTTCGCGTAGGGTAATATGGTGGGCTAAAAGATTAAAATACCATGAAAGCTTTTCTTCTCTAACCCAGTTATCTCCAAAACGTTTTTTCAAAAGCGCATTGACAGCTTTTCCTTTGTCTTGACTTATACCGTGTTCTTCATCAATAACAGGAGGTTCAAATGTTGCCCCCGTTTAGTTAGTCTTCCACTCCTTCGATGGGTCCTCTATTCTGTAATTCATACTGCAGTTAAACAACAGTGGTGATTCCTCGTTCAGTCACTTTTATTAGGAAAATGCGTTTTTGGTCACTAATTCCTTCAGTTTTTTACAAAACTGGTAGAAGGGTCTTCAGGTCATATGCAACTCAATCTTGACCTAGTTTCTTGACAGTGCCAAACTATTTGTAATAGTTCTGATATCTTCGGGCATAAATATTTCAGCTTGTCTCTACACGCCCAAAAACACGGTCGGCGGGCAGATAAGAATGACCAGTAACTGGATAAACGATTTCAATCTCTTACAGATTCAGGAGAATATTTACAAAGCCACCACACATCAGCATATGGATGATATGGCAATTCTTATTCTGCCCGCCACATCCGCCAGCAAAAAAACGTATCTTTTTATTGTCATCCCAGTCATAACTGCAAAAACTCGAATACAGCTGATCCTCGGCCACACTGGTCTTCTGTCCACACGTAGAAGTGTAGAGAGGTACTCTTGACATTAACAGTGCAAAACGCATAAAATGCAATTTGCAGCGAATAAAACGCTTCTGATATAGGAAGCTTTGGAAGAGGTTGTACTTGTTGCAGGTCGAAACAAAATGTTAAAACGCCTTGTTCCTCTTCATTCATTATTAGATGGAATTGCTTAGCTCGTAATTTATGTATTTTAAGATTTCTAGCCGCTTCACCTTTAATCTTTGAGCAACGAGCCATCCCTACTTCTCGGACTTCCCTACCTCACCCCTCAGTCTCTCGGAATAACTACATATATCACTCGCAGGAGACCCAAAGCCGACATTAAATATCCTAGAAAATATTTTATGGAACAATCCATAATTAACCTGGAGGTTATCGTCAACAGTAGCATTATACATTTTACAGTTTTGTTTGAGTTTTGAAATGTTTAAAGAGGCAGGTAAATAGAGGCGTTGAGATTTTGCCCTATTATAATGGCTTTCTACAGCATTAAGTTTTCCAATAAAATCGATAACACTCCGTCTCTTGACTAATAATTTGTCTTTCCAATGATCACCTCCACGAGTTTCTTTTAATTCCGCACCATCATAAATCCTATTTGCAATCCACAAAATTCTCCGGTGGGAAACTTCAAAAAGTTTTTCGAAAAAAGCTTTACAAACGACATACTTCGTAGTTATAAGAATCTAAAAACATAAATGTTAATATATTAGTAAACCAAAGTTAACAAGGAATTTCGTTCACATACCTTGTAAGCGATTTGAAATTTATGAGTTTTGTGTAGTAACTCCTGCGCGTTCACGACGCCGTTTTGGATGAACAACTTCTATTAAATGAGACAATCTGGTGTTTTGAAAATTTTATTGTTATCTTCGAATACGTTTTTCTTTACTCGAAGAAGTGTTTGTCGCGGTACACTAGCGCATTCAAAACGTTTTTTTATGATCACATGGATGTTTCCAAGTTTGCAAACCCGGATCTTTCGGTTTATATCTAGTCCAAACAATTTATTATTAATGTTACGAAAACTATTATAACCTACAAAATAACACTTCTCCTGTTTTTTGTTTTCTTTAGCCTGCTCCTTAATTTTCTGTCGCTTTCTACTTCCTTGGCTATTTTCACTTAGGAGTACACCCCCTTCAGACATTGTTTTACTTTGTGAAATACACAAATGCACTTCACAGCTCGAGCGTTTTAGCAAGAATAAATTCAGGTTATGTTTCACAATGTTGTGTAATGCTGATTCATTTTGCATGAGTAATGGGACTTATCGCATTTGGAACAAAAACAAACCACGGACTTATGCCACTTTGAAAATAAAAGCCTAGTTTAGACGTGCATATACATGGGATTTAATGCGTTTTGACATGAACTTTTTTGTACCCGTAGAGATACCACATTGTAGAGTCACTGCAACTAGTTACCTAGGCTAGCTGGTCGACCAGAGTACCGCAAACTGCCGTCATATTGGGGCAATCGAAGCACGAAATTGTTCATTATTTGTTCTGTATTGAATTTAATCAAATCCACGTTTACTTTAAAAAGTTTTTCTTATTCTGAAAGATCAAACCTCTAATATGTCAAACACGTAAAACGTGGTTTAAATTTGTCCCTTGCTAAAAATCACTATTATCTGCCCCAATATGGCGGCGGTTTGCGTTACTCTCATCGACCATCTGGCCTAGGTGTCTAGATGTATGACTACCACATTGTAGAAATCCTTGATAATAATTAAGATGAGATGAGACATGATGAACCAGAAACCAAGGCCCACCTGACTTGTCAAACCATTATTATTATTTTAACAGCGTGCTAGCTTGGTATCATGTTACAATTTTGTTATTATTCAATTCAAAATTTAATAATTATTCAAATATTGAAAGAAAAAGAACAACCAAAACTTTATTCCACTACATTAGCATTATGCATATAATCATTTAACATAAATCAATATATGAAATATTTAACCTAAATAGGGGAGAGTGGTGCACGTTCAGACATTTATCTTCGCACATGAATTATATACTCATTTAATAGGATCTGTCAATTTTCTAATATACAATTTATAACACGTTCATTTGTGTACGAGATGGCATGTAGAAATTAAGATAAAGTTACATACGTTTTTTGGAAAACATTTTTTCAGAAGTTGCATTTTTCTGAACTTACCCCATAGCGGGGCACCTCCGGACAACACACGGGGCACATTCGTACATAATTAAAACACAACAATAATGTCAAATTATTTTAATGACTAGTTATTTTTTCAATAAATACAAGAAGTTGTACCCTACTCTACTGAATGTTTAGATTATGGAAATTAACAGCAAATTTCAGAAATCCTGACTGCCTAGCAGTCCCTTTAATCTCAACACGGTTGAGGATGCTTGGTGACGATTTCCTCCCGTTTCACAAGTAAAAAATCGTCTGTTAAGGGAAGACAAATCCTTCATGCCCTTTCTTCCTCATGAATTTGACATAGTAGGCTGGTACCATATCCTCAGGAATCACCTTTTGAACTACCCTCACAAGGTAACTATTTATAGGTTTTCTTCGTTGAAAATTTTACAAGGATGTAATTTCCTATGGCTAAGCTTATTTTCATTAGTCTTTATCAAAAAAACTTCCGTATCAGAATCGTTAGAAATGATGAACTTACTTTTCTTCTGTGTGATAGGTTCTTCTAAATCAGAGGAATTAGTCAACGATTCATTCATTAAACCCATTTTAATCCTCAGAAAGTCGAATATTTCATACAGAATGACACTTTAGAATTTTAGATTTTGCATTCTTCTGTCCAACGTGCTAATTGAAGGAAAGGGTAAATGTAGCTGGAGTAAAGTGTTATAACCACTTGCTCCACAAGTAAATCTAAGTTGTAATTCAGCAGAAACTGTTTTATTTGACCAGGGTACAAAGCGATTACTATCACGTTGCATTCCATCAATTTGGTCTGCACTAAAAATCATAGGTTAAATTGACTAATTAGCGACAACTGTCAAAAATTGAAGTTTAAACAAAAAATTCAGTTTGTTTTCGAGTTAAATCAGAAAGTCTATGGATTCTGGTTCCAACCAATCAGAACGGGCGTCCAACATGTCTCATCTCTTGTCTTAATTATTTATCAAGGATCTCTACCACATTGTACAGTGGCTTTATCAATACAGTGGCGACACAGGGCATATTTTGGCTCCGCCCATCCGCCATAATGAAGCGAGTTATTGGCGCTAAATTTGAAGTAAAGAATTATTTAATTTGATCAGCAAGTTGTACAATGAAGATAAAGTTTGAATTTCCACTATGAAATACAATAGCGTGTCACCTTGGGAATCTATTTAGGTAACTAAAATCTATGATGTAGGATAAATTGGATACGTCGTGATCTGATAATAAATTAAATGCAATAAATGAAACATTCAGAATATTTTATTAATAATAATTGCTTTTACAAAAAAATCTTTTAATTGTAGTTAACGATTTCATAAAGACCAGTGCAAAACTACATTATTTGGTCTTTCGACCCGATGTTACGGCGTTGACTAGTTGACTATGAAAAACATTAAAAGAGAAAAAAGAGATAGCAAGTCAGAAAATTTTGTTGACTTATTCCTCTTTCTACGTTCCAATATCAGTAATTGATCATGGGAGAAAGTGGAGTCACTAGAGAACTCTGATCTTGCACAGAGAGCTTTGTTTGTAAAGATTTCAATTGATTTTTACAATTGCGTAATTCTCTTTTGTACTTCGCCGTTTTTCGCCTTTGATGAAAGTACATTTTCTCATATAATGCTAATTTTGCATTTAGATCATCTTGTTCTTCCACATTAGGAATATCAGTCTCTGTAGTGTCAGTACACGTAGTTGCAGTCTCTTCTCGAGCTATCTCAAAACAGCAGTTCATTTCTGGTAAAGTCACGATAGTATACGACATCTCTCCAAGTTCTTCTTCAGCTGCAAATATATAAACACTTAATACTTTTTTATTGCATATTATATTGGTACGTATGTATTTAAATTAAGTTATAGTAATCATTATATACATTGTTAATTTTTAATACATGCCTTCGTCTCTACATGAGGTTTGTACAGATGGGGGAGTTGGACTTTTTAGTCGTTTTCTCTTAGACCCACTAGAGCTAAAGGAAAATATTGTGGGCACTCCATTGGCTCTTAATTTTCTGGTACCATCAACTCGTGTCTTCTTCCACATTTCCAGAGCAAAATGAACCTAACATGATTGATCATTTTTATGCAATTACCATTACCGATAAGTAAGTACAGCTTAATGATATAACAAAAACGAAGGCCTACCTCACACAACGAAGAGCCATTGGTTGGCTTCCATTCGTCTCGTCTCATTTTAATAGCCCATTCCTCCCATCTATTTGGGTCTTTTGGAAATCGTTTCATTAAGAACCCTTTTTTTGCGGAATTCGTGCATCCCACTGCAGCACAACCAGGCATCTTGTTATCTGAAAACGACAAACTCCATCAATGATGGTACTCTTTAAGGTTATACTAAGGGTATACTTGGTAATTTTTACCTTAATAACTGGCTGAGTCCATACAATAAAAAAATTTCACTTTAATATTAATTGTCTATAGTTAAACGTTTTGCTATGATCGCTCTGATTTCACCTTTTTACTCGGTTCAACACACAACGTGAAACAACACAGTTCAACGTTCAACACAAAACCTCAACGTGTGCTCGCTCATGTGCAACAGCGCAACGCAACACGTAAAACACGGATGTAAGATGTAAACACTAAATGCCTGTTTTGCAAAGTTTCGCGTCAATATGGCGGCCAATACCACGTGCACCAATCGGAAAGAAGCCATACTCGTGTCGCCACTGTCTTGATAAAGCCACTGTACCACATTGAAGGTTGAGACGCCATCTATAACTCAAAAGTTAAATTGTAGGACATGTTGCACTTTGAAAATAAGCTCCTCATATCTTCAGTAACGTTTAAATCTTTGAAGTATGAATTATTTTTTTTTGTGACTTTTAACCTTTACCTTGGCATGTAGGTAAAAATTAATTGAAGATAACATTTTTTAACAACTCAGACTGTTTTTTAATCAATTTAAAAAACTTATTTTCAGAATTTTGCAAAAAATCATTGTATCTTCTAAGCTACAGTGCCTGTAAAATAAAGTAACAAACATCAACAACTCTTAAAACATTTTAAGTTTATAGTCTATTCATTGAGGTTGATAAAATTCTGAATTTCTCGAGGGTCATTGCTTTTGTTGGATCCTTGACTAATTCTTTTTGGCACTTATACAACAACCAAGCATAGTTTATGCATACATCAAGTAATTGAGAAAATATTTACATATATTTATTCATCCTTTTTTTGGCTTGTTTTTTAATATATTGTCGACGAGAGCCAGCTTTTGTGCCTTTATCAGATATCTCATCAACGGATTGCCTTCTTTTATTTTCTATATCACTGCAGTTTCGTCTGACAATTTCCATAAGTGGACTTATTTTGGTATGTCGTCTATTTTATCATTGTTTACAAAATAAAGGTACGTTTTTATTGACTGGTACTTTTTTAAATGCATAACATCTGCTATTTTCATGTACCTATCTAAATTTCTCATATATTCTTATAATTATACAAGCACTGTCTTTCAGATATTGTCATCAAAGTATTAAATGTCTTCATCCTAAATAATTGGAAAAATATAATTTCCTTATACTTGTCAAGCCAATCATGGTGATTTATTAGTGGATGAAAATAGTTTTCTAGAAGTTTTATTCTCTGTTTCTGAGCATGTGGAATAGGGCGGAGCGAAAAAAATTCTTTGTTATATAAATGAGCTTGGGAGTGCAAAAGTTGTTACTGTAAATACCAGTAAACTGTCATTAAGTTTTTCTTTAATTTTGCCGATCTTTCAAGGTACCACATTAATGAATTCGTTGTTTCTATCTAATAGTTCTTGATATCAAATTAAGTTTAACTCGGGCCAAAAATTAATACCCAAAGGTATAACAAGTTACACAAAAAGATTTAGGTATATCATATCATCTTGAGGTGCCACAAAGGCATTTAAATTTTGTAAAGAAGGAAAATCATTTACTTAGTTTTTATTTGCGTTTACGTAAGTTAGACTAGTGTACAGTTTTAAAGATCAGTGATTCTTATGATACTTATTTGAAACTACAATAAACTAATAATATTCTTATTTCATGATGGTGCTATGTGCCATGCACACCAACCAGGTATTGGTTATAGGTACTAAATTTAGGGAAATAAAATTATTTCAAAAAAGTGTTCTAACAAAATTTTTTTATTGGTAGGTAGTAATATAAACTTAAATATTAAAATACAAAACAAGGTTAAACTACATAAGTATGTATAGATATTTTTTGTCGAACTGTGGCATGATGCATCTTGATCAACCGTCGCCAAAAGTTTTCTTTTCTTAATATTATAATCCGAAGCAAAAAGAGAAATTCCTAGAACCATAAAACGTTTACATAGAGCTTCTGCCGATACTTCAAAAAGTTCGAAATCCTCAATAACCATAAAGTTTACAGCTTGAGCTGTTTTAACCGGGGCCGGTCAGTTCGACCACCAGGCAGGTACGTTCTATAATTACGCCATTCAGTTCGACCACGAATACACTTCGAAGGGATTAAGGAGCTTATCTACCTCTATGAATAAAAACAAGTAGTTTAAGAAATACATTTATTTATTATTCATACTGGTAAATATTTAAAAGACATAATTTTTACAAACTCAAATGTAGATAAAACATTGCTATTATATTCTTGAATTTTTAGCTGTATGAAATTTTGTTTATTTTTAGTTATACTTTTTAATTTTCTTACAGAACAATTTGCCGAATTTATTTTAATATACGTTTCTGATTGAAAGTTTTTTAAAATATTTAAAAAATTAAATAAATTAGGATGTGCAGAATAAAAATTTGAATTAAAGTGCGAATGAAAAGACTGTCACGTGGGGACTGGGGAACGTAGTCAGAGGTAGAAAAGAATCAAACACAAGTTGGAAAAACAACTATATACTAAGACAATAAACAGGGTACAAAAGGTTTACATGTTGACAATAAACAGAGTACAAAAGGTTTACATGTTGACATATGGTGAGGACGTATATGTCCTCCTAAACTAATACAATACAGGGGAGGTTGGAACCAACCCTGTCATAGCACTAAATCTACTAACTAAGCGTAGGAACTAGACTCCTGGTAATTATAACTAAGCCGGGTAGCCTGGTCACAACCACCCACAATTCTGCAAAGAGTGGGCGTTTTTAGCGCCGCCCACTCAACTAAGCACAGCAGAAAATAATTGAAAGGTACTCACCAGCTTGCTTGATGTCTTCGAGTCATGGTCACTGACTGGTTTGAAGAGCTCAAACAAGCTGGTTATATACCGCTGAAGGCGGAAACGTTACTGAATTAATTGAATACATTAAGTGGAATACGAAGAACACATGAATACTTAATAAGATCCAAACCGTATAAATTATTCTAATGAGATACAAATTGTATAAATTATTCCAATGAGATACAAATTGTATAATAGTCTAAGAGCCAGTGGCCGGCAGACTGTGTGTATTTTACCAAAGGTGATATTTTGCTTAAGAGGCCTCCGACCATAGCATAACGGTAAATCTGAACCCCCCCAATAAAATATTGGCAATATTTTTACATCACGTCCGAGAAAATCGATCGGTCCAAGAGTCTAAAAACTTCTTAGCGTCATGTACCTAACTATCTTTGTCTGTGGACTGATAATGTAGACGTTTTCTCGTTTTAGCGGTAGGTACATATTATGAAGGGGTCTTGCAATAAAATAATAAAACTTCGGTTCGTTCTATTGTTATGGTAGACTCGGATTAGTGTTACATTTACATGTTCGGTCGACCATAGTCCACCTAAATAATAAAACACGATTCATCACAGAAATTATATTTTTACAATACATATTAGGAGTATAACAAAATTGCAATATATGATACGCCTACATCTATGTTTTGTATTCAACATTTTGCTGTAAAATAATAATAATTAGAGGAGTGTGATGTGGCCTGTAACCTATACTTGACATAGACATGTAACTTTTTGTCCTAAACCTGCTGTGTTGCTAATATATCAGGAAGTAGATGATCAAAATAAAAAGTTTGTAATTTTGGTAACATTTTTTGCTCCCAAAAATCTAAATCTTTTAAAATTTTTTCAAATAATATCCCATGTGGTGTCCATACTACAAAATAACAGTATTGACGCGCGCTTATAAATAATTGTCCTTGCACTTGATAATAGTACTTGTCAGTACGTTTCAGTTTCAGTTCGTTGTTGTCATTTATTGTGGCAAATTTAATTTTTTTTGTTCTGATGCCTTCTTCTGGGGTTAATTCTTTTGCATTAAAAGGGCATTTAATTTCAATGATTCCATCATTCCCCAGGAAACCATCAGGACTTGCAGCAAGAAACGGATATTCACCTGAAATTATTAAACCAGCTTCGTTGATGTTTTCGCTAATTAGACTCTTAAAAGAGGCTACAGCATTCCTCTCATTATCTATACCATATTGCGTAAATTTATTTCCGAAAAAATTTGATCGCAAAATATTGTTTACAGTCTTTTTTCTATCTGTTTTTTCCCGTAATTTACAAATCATTCCAAAATTTGAAGCGGTCAATCGCTTCAATCGTTCTTGTCGCCATAGTACATTAGAACGTTGATCAATGGTCTGTGTACATATCTCTGAAATTTGTTCTTTAGTTTTTTGTAAACTTGCAAGAAACTTTTGTTTCTTTTCATTATATAATTGAATTTCTAATTCTGTTAATACGTTACTGGCATTGGGACCATATTCACTATCATGTTCACCACTATATTTCTCTGGTTTAGGTTTTTGAACCTTCCGTCTAGATGCACGATTTCGTTTCCGCACACACTTATCCACATATTTTTTTGTATAGGTATCTATAGTGCCTTTTCCAATTTTATGATGCAAGTTTAATAAATGATTGCCTTTGCTGTTATATGAAAATGCAGCACCGTAACATCGTAACTGGTACCCGCCCCGTTGGGAAAAATTTATTCGTTTACCCCCCACAAATTTGGCGACCACCGAATTAAACTGTTCCGCTTTATTATTTGTTTTGTTCATTAATATACTATTTACATTAAATTTTAATCTATTTAATGCACTGTTGATATCATTCAACATGCCACAATCTCGTAAAGACGGTATATAGTTCGGTTCGGAGCTACCTTTTTTTTTACAAAAATAGTCTTTGCAGTTTGTGTGCTCTCCCAAAACATGGAAGACGCTGTTTTCAATATCTTCTTTTAAACGAATACTTTTTTCAGTACAAGACAAATTACTTTTATTATAATAAGTTTTAGCGCTATCTATAGCTAATCGCAGTCGATGGATATTTGATTTTAAAACTGCACGAACCGGTAATGGTACTTCAATCCCTGCGGAACTGTATCTTTTTTTTTGTATTTCTGTTAATTTGTTGACATAATTACGTAGCAAATGATTTTTACATTCTATTTTTTCCACTAGGAAATCATTGCCGTAAGGCCATCGCATATTTTTTTAAACGTACTGCTGTCACCATCGGCCACCAAATATTTATATTTTAAATTATGCATTTCTATACTGTTTTTAAAGCCGTCTAATATAATATTGCTTTCCATAGATGTAGAAGAGCCCTGGTGATTTAAATAACATTTATGTGCAGGGGAATTCTCATCGTAGCGCGAACATACATAGCAATATTTATTTTTTACACCTAGGTATAATATTTTACCACTTTTTTCTCCTATAATACTTGCTACGCCTGAATTTGCATTATATACTGATTTAGTGGATCTTTTGGACCACGCACCGTCACAAATTACTGCGGTAAATGGTATCCCATCAACTGGATCTACGTTACCCTCCAGAGTAGCCAAGTGGGCCTCTTCTTTTCCGGCTTCCTCCATGGACTGTGCTGCCGCCTCCAGGTATTCCTCCATAATCTTTTCTTCGTGTTTTTTAAACAGTTTTTCAGAAATTGGTGGAATATTTATGGAGGCGCAAAATTCTTGTAGTCCACTAAATCCTGAACCAATTGAAATTATTCCGGCTACAGCAGCGTGAGTTAGGTTGGGCTGCATGGAGGAACAGTCTTCTGTTCTCACGTAATGCGTAACTTGACACACATCACATTTCAAAGTAAATGTTGACATGTACCCTTCCTTTTTTCCTCATTACTCATTACGACGTTTTTTCCAGAACATGAGAATAATTCATGATGCGGAAAATCTAAGATTTGCCGTACAAAATACTGTGCATCTATTATTCTTCTGCCTTCTATAATGTGACATCTAAAAATGTTTCCTTTGATAAAGTCATTATATATTTTTCGTAATTAATTTACTTACACGTTATTTGGAAGTTCTTTTCTTGGTTCACCAGTCTCCATTACCTCAGCAACTACTGAAATGCTAAACAAAAATTATATTTATATAATACAAATGATAAAACATATTGTAATCAATATACGCCTGATTATTTTTCATATTACATATTAGATAGGAGTATATAATTTACCTTTCATTATTTACTGAATTATGATGAGCTGTGTTTGACGGACCTGGTACTGGAGATGCTCTATATCTATAACACACAAGACTTATTTTATTAGGATTGTTACCTAATTTCATAAGCTGATACCTACATAATATTATCATTTGCTACTTCCACATTGCTGGAGTTACGCCGTCCTGCTTCCTTTCTAAAAAGTATCATACTTATAATACATAATTATACCAAAAAACGTCATTTTATTTGACTTACATCTTGTGTATCCAACCCCTGATTAATTTTTTCCTACTTGCTTTTCTACGGCTTAGTCGGCGGTGCGAAGAACCCATTATACAAAAAGTTTTCAAAATCTCACACACTAAACTAACCTAACAACAATGATGAACTAAAACAAACTGACACTATAACTATCTTATACTACTACCACTAAAAAAAACAACAACACTTCAACTCATTTTACTATTTTCACTCTTGCATTTTATATCCCTTCAAAGTGTATTTTTCATATTTATTTTTCTCTTTGTACGTATAATACATCTTTTGTCAACGTATTTGGAAATTCCAAAGTGGTCACACGGCTACCCCTTTGAGGATTAGCAAGTTCTCCGCAAATGAATAAATTTTATGCTAATTCCGAAGATATGGGTATTACCAGTGTTAAATTGCAGGTAGGACATGAGTGTTCTTTTTGACGATATGGTCTTTCAATTGTGATATTTAGTGAATACCTAACTGTAATAAATTCACACCCTGATTTGGTCCAGCTACCTAAATACGGTAATGCCTTCGGCAATGTACAAATTTACAATCCCATTGACAACTACCCTGCCATAATAAATCTTTGTTCAACCGTCCAACCTGTGCTTCAGCTAAACTGACACCCTGATGCGACAGAGAACGATGTTAGGGGATAGATATATGTGCAATTGGATCGTTTTTACGCATTTATTTATTTATGAACGTATATTTTTTTAAACATTTTTCCCGTATTCTCTGTGTCACACTCTATGTTTTTAATTTAAAAAGTGTCTTAGAAACGATTATTTCCAATTTACCTTACTTTTATTATGGTTTACAACGGTACCAATTATATTTTAAAGAATTCACGACATAGAATACATTGTAGGTCAATTTTTGGTAAAAACCAGATCAAAAAATATTGAGCGGTTACTGAATAATCACGTATAAACGTTTACATGCGTTTTCCTATCTTCCAGAATCGGGTGGCAGAGCCTTAAAGACTCTCCTATACCTGCCTTACCTGAGATGGATAGTCACTAAGCCCAGCGAAGGTAGGTATGACGTCACTCAGGTAATACAGGTATATAAATCAGTCCAGATTCGAAAGTATTTTAACAAAGCTGCCGTTTTGTCACATTAAAGAGTATAATAAATGTAACCAAAAAACAAAATGGCAGACGATTTTATGGGTTGTAATCTCGTGGCAGACGTTTGAAAATTTGAAAAAAAAAAAATTTTCAAAAGTATTTTAACAAATTTGATTTTTATATATGTTGTTTTTAATAGTTTTATTAGCTTATTTTTAAAACGGCAGACGTTTTCTCCGGTTGCAATATTCCGGCAAACCACCATACATTACTTACCTTGCGAGGATATGTGTTTACTGTAATCACTTGTACTTCTGAAAAACCTTCCTGTGAACAGTTATATTTTGAAAAATATAACAAAAATTCATTCTTACTAGCTTATAACAATGAATGGGAAAAATGGACTATTAATGAAGTAATAATTTTTGTTATAACAATATTTTGTGAAGTAATATTAATGAAAAAATTATTGAAGTTTTTATTGATTCTTTTTTTTATTGATAAGTTTATCCGTTATTATTCATCACTTTCATCTTCGGAATCATCTGTACTATGAAAATCATCCTGCTCATCATCTTGATTGTCATCTATTGAACAGTCTGTAAAAATTAAGAATAATTTTCTTAAGTAAATTAGTAAAATTTTAAATAGAATTTAATATAATACAATTACCTGGTACATCTTGAATAAAATCACTGACGTAACATGGAAGCTGATCTCCCTCAAACCACTTAAAGACGTATGATTTGTTTTGTTCTTCCCAACCATATTCCAGTGGATTTAAAACCGTAGGAATTTTTTTTGACGCATTTTTCCATATACTAGATATATAATGAGCCCTCAGAAATTGTTGGTACAGTTCAGATTTGCAGGGAGGTATTGAGCTAGCATCGAAGTTCATCACTTTTTTATGAAAGTTTTCATTTATGTCAGAAGCTTTATAATTTCTGATGAAGAGTTGGAAACGACTGTCATCCACGTCTTTGGATTCCTTCGTGTTGTACATGTTGCATGTAAATTCTTGAAGAACGTTAAACAGATCTTTTAACATATCCTGAGTTAAATCAGCACTTCCCAAACTTTCAAAAGCTTTTTGGAATTCTACATTTTTTTTAACAATGTGAAAGGTCGTTTCTTTCCCTTATTAAAAAACGCAGGGTTGAAATCACATCCCGTGAAAGCGTGAAAACCAATCAAGCTTTTTGTCAGCAATTCACCGTGTTGCTCATAAATCTTTGTGATATCAATAAACCTTTCATGGTTTCCGGTCCCAGTAAGCATCCAAATATGAGACGACTGATTTTTTAAGTGAATCATATTACCCAACATTATTATTAAGATATCCGTGTCAGAGCCTCTAATGACAATATTTGACGAATCTGGGATACTGCATACATGGTAAATTATTCTACTATCCGCTTCTTCGTGCGACGGACAGCAAAGATCATCAACAACACTCGATTCAATTATTTCACCTGTCACTTTATAAGAATAGCAATCGCGAAAGTTTAGATGTATTAATTTAGTGCCAAGGAACGGAATTACTTTGCAGCTAGCCCAATGTACAGTAAAAAAATCTATTAAAGCCTCCTTAAATCGAATGTTTTTCAACTCCTTCGCAAAATCTGTTGGTCTGACTTGTTCTGGCCCTGAAATTATAAACTGCATTTGAACAAACTCATGTCGCAAAGATCTTTCATTATCTTTTATTGATGGAGACCAATATTGATCGAAGATAACATCAATTCTTCGTCCGGGATATTTTGTGACCATTTGTAAAAATTTTTTGGAAATATTACCAAATGTTTTTGGCACTTCTTTCATAGAGTGTAATATGGAAAACCCATCAACTACATAAATATCAGCAAAATGTGGTGAATCGTGCACAATATTTGCTTCCAAAACCTTGGCTAGTGCCGATTTATCAGTTTTACAAATTGCACCATCTAAATGGCACAAAGATAATGGCACAGGTGTTACGGGATATGACAAAATTTTCAAGACATCAACTTTATGATCCATTGATATTCCCAACATGCGGCCAAACAAATCTCGCTGTATTTTTACTTCCTGAATTTTTCCACCGACTTTTACCGATTTCCGTTTTTCAATTTGACTTGCAAAATTATGTATAGGTGTTTTTTTAATGGTTTTGTCAAATCGATTTACATCAGACGAACACTCCAACAAGAATAATTCTCGTTGTTCATTGCCAATTTTTTCAACGTTCAAAAGAAAATCTTCAACTTGACTTGTTGCAGCCTTACCAGACGCAATATTGAACAATTGATCTGTCGGCAACTCAGGACTAAACGGATTCATATATTGATCAAAAGTCTTAATAAACTTATCAAGTTGCTGTGAGCTTTTTTTAATATTGTGCGCTTTTAAGTCTGCAGTAATATCTTGCTCTTTAGTTAATCCAATCTGCTTCAAAACATAAGAGATGATAGCAGAGCGGATATCGTGACTTCTAGCCCAGCGTTGACGTGCTGGAATTGAATCCGTAAGGTGGATGATTCCCGTAAGCTTTCTAGCCGCATCGGCATTGATAGTTTGCTCGAGAGTTAAATCTACGGGCTGCCTTGAAAACGGCTTTTCAGTTCGTTTAATTCCAAAGAAGCCATTTTTAAAATCATCTTCCAATCCTGGATGAGTTTCTGCCACCTTTGATAAATTATAATGGTACTGGACCGTCCATATGGCGTAGTTTTGGTGGTTACAAACGAAAAACAAGTTAGTTATTTTTGGCAATATAAACTTGAATAATTCAAAATCCCCAACGCGAATACTTCGACTCAGAGTTAAATAATACTGTACAAGCTGTACGTAAAGCATATAAAATTGAGCCGTTTTACCGAATTCACCGTTGATTGTTTTTTCTGTAAACTTCTCGTACTTATCGTATAAATCTTTGAGATGTTCGTCATGAATGAAAAAGAAAGGTGTTTGGCAAGTTCTTAATCTTTCAAGTTCGTCAGATATTTCAGTACTTACTTCAATATTTTCGCGTTGTAAAAACGAACGAAAATGAAGAATTTGCAACCCTAAAGCCATCATGGGATGTAGTCTCTTGCATCGATTAAAATGTTTACCTTCCACAAAACTCCATACTGATCCACTTGCAAGAAGTTCACGCTCCACCATTATTGTGGACAATCCACAATTATCAATAATTTTTCCTATTGCCTTGAAATACGATAGCATGATATGGAATGCGCCTAAATGTATAAATAGTTTCGAAAATTTCAATTTCCCTTCGTGTTTTTCAGTGGCTTGCAGTTTTAGTGCGATTTTTGCAATTGCTAAATCATATGTCAGTTGCATGTATGGTTGATTTAACTCTTTCAGAATGTTGATACTTTGTTCCATCGTTGCTAGAACTACTGGAATTGCGGTTGGTGACGCATTAATTGGGGTCAAATAGGAAATTAATTGCTGTGGACTGTTGTCTTTTACTATCATACTATTATACCCTACCCACATAGGGATATTTGGCTAGCCTTGAGCATGACTTAACATCCAAACACAATCAATTCGCTTATAAAGATTCATGTTCACAATAATATCACCTTCATTTTCTTCTGTGACTTCTTGAATTTCTGGTTGAAAGTTACTAGTCATCTTAGCTTTTTTGGCATAAAAAGGCAATTCTATGTCGATAGCATCAAACGATCTTCTTCGACGTTTCTTTGAAAAAGTTTCTAACAGTTCTTCATCGTCCTCCAGGTTATTAGCATTGATATTTTGATAGATTATGCCCACGGTATCATGAAGAGTATCTTTACCAGTTTTTGTATCTACAAACCTGTCATAGTTGTCATATGCAATACCTACTGACAGGTTTTCAGTTTTGTTGATAGTTCTGTGGCTTCTGTTTCCAATTCTTCAACAGCACTGTAGCTGATACAATGACCATACCGATTTATCATGTCCACAACTTTCCGACTGCTTGTCATACTTTTCAGGGCAATTCCTAAGCAAATATGTTTAGAAGTTTTAATATTACCATTATGAACCGTATATATCAAATCTTCAGACAAAGAATTAACGTGCCGCTTAAAATTGTCACAACTTCGACGCTTTCGAGCATAACCTCCTATAACAGAAGCTACAAAATTAGATACAGTTGGTGGTACAGAACATTCCCCTTCTATCAGTCGTTTACTATTAAAGTTATCTGGTAATTGACATTTATTTATGGACATAATTTCATTACGCAAAATAGATGCTGCAGCTTGTAAAATATCCTGATCTTTTAAATGAGCAAACAGCGAATTATCAATAGTAGTAATTCCTTTAGGTGTTATGACTTTTTTATTATTAGAATGCAATATATGAATTTGATCTGCAAATTTTTTCTGGATTTTTTCTTCTAAATAATGTGCTGTAAACCCAACTGATATTTCCTCGTTATTTAATTCCCTGAATGAGTCAACATATTGTTTATATAAGTTAGAAAGAAAGTAACATCGCCCACGTTTAATTACGTTCTCTTCTATAAAAGTACATATTTCCTGAAAAATAATTTGATGATTTTCCCGAGAATCATGCCACGATGTACGCACTGGTAGTTTTATTGATAAATTTTTTTTGTTTCTAAAATCATTTCGACAAGCATTGTGATAAAGAACTTCTTCGGTTTTAATATTCTTTAACTTTTCTAATGTTTCATTGTATAATTCTGTATCAGTATTGAGATTTTCCAAAAGGCTTGTTTGAAATTTTTCTTTGCTAGAAGTGTGCATAGCCACGATTTTTGAACGGAATTTTTTATTTTTAGCATACTTCACCCAAATTTACTAAGCCGAATTCTTCAGAAGGTAAAATATCAGTCGTTGAACTTGTTGATTCTAAAGGCACATCAACCGCTTGTTCCAATGGTACATTTTCTTCAGGATTGTCATCTCCTTCAGATAAATCTTGCACTGTAGCATCAGTAATTATTGGGTTATTCGAAGTTGTTGGTAGCTGCTGATTTGATAAACATTCTGGTAGGGCACGTGATTGAGATGATGATAAGACTAACTTTTTTTTTGGTTCAAAATTTTTTTTTAATGCTGTAAATGAACTGTAGCAATTTGTATGATAACCTGCTTCAAAAATATCACTAGGTAGAACAGTATTTTTATATTTAAGGTTATAAAGTTTTCGTTGCTGCAAAATAAATCGACACCTCTTAATTGTTTCTTCAGAGAACAAATGTACTTTATCTTTTTTTTCTTTATCACAAAAAACACACTTTAATTCCGATGACATATTCGTAATTCACGTTTATAACATTAAATGAGATGCTTCTTTACTAACACTCTAAAAACAACTAAAAACATGGGACAACATAACCGTTCCGCCAGATGTTCTATTCTCTGGGGTAACGTAGCATTCAGGCAGAAATTTTAGTTCTTACAATGGCCATAGGGGAACCGTGGAAAAAAAATCTATCATAAGAATGAATGCGATAGTAGTAGTGCATCATGGGGAATAGAGAGAGAATGAAAATCACTATACTCTATATATTATATGGGCTATTATACACAAACTGATGCTCGAGTGTATACTCGCACGGTAAGTAATGTATGGTGGTCTGCCGGAATATTGCAACCGGAGAAAACGTCTGCCGTTTTAAAAATAAGCTAATGAAACTATTAAAAACAACATATATAAAAATCAAATTTGTTAAAATACTTTTGAAAATTTTTTTTTTCAAATTTTCAAAACGTCTGCCACGAGATTACAACCCATAAAATCGTCTGCCATTTTGTTTTTTGGTTACATTTATTATACTCTTTAATGTGACAAAAGGACAGCTTTGTTAAAATACTTTCGAATCTGGACTGATTTATATACCTGTATTACCTGAGTGACGTCATACCTACCTTCGCTGGGCTTAGTGACTATCCATCTCAGGTAAGGCAGGTATAGGAGAGTCTTTAAGCAAAATATCACCTTTGGTAAAATACACACAGTCTGCCGGCCACTGGCTCTTAGACTATAAATTATTCTGCAGACTGAATAATTTAGTCTAATCAGATTCAATTGGAATATTTTATTCTAATGAGATTCAAACTGTATAAATTATTCTCAAGGCAATGCAGATTGTGTGCCGCGCGTGGCGGAGTGTAGGCGTCTATCGCACTACTCTTGATACGAAATGAATGCAAGTAGAAATGTCTCAAAAGGGATTTCATTTAGAATAATTCCGTTTGTGACACTTTCCCCCTCTTCGACGGAAGAGTGGTGGGCAAGGTGTCGTGGAAGGTGTGACCAAGTTGATAAAAAATTCAGAGAATACAATAGGTGTAACTAATAGCTAAGTAAAAGTACGTTAAAAGAACAATGCAGACAACAAAAGGTCGAAAGCATAAAGAAAAATAAATATTGTGAAAAATAAAAAGTGAATATCGTGAAAAATAATGTTACTGACTGTTTCGAAAGATGTTTTCCAGGGTTGAATATGAGATGTTGAAGTTGAAGATGAGAACTGCTTGGCTTGGAATTGTCTGAAGTGCGCATGGCACAGATGCGAAGCAAGTTGATGCTACCATAGTGGCGTCATGAGCTGGTTGTTGGTTGAGGTTCCATAAAAATTATTGTTCCATAGTCATAACATAGGATGTGTTTAATATAGCGGAACACATCTGGAGAGCTTATGCTCATGGAATTATTCTTCCTTGCCAAATTATTCGATTGCAGCGGTAATTGATTGCAATATTGGTCTGGAGATGATTATTTTCAAATTCGAACCATAGGTGATGGTCGGTAGAAACCAATTGGAACAGCCAGAGTATTCATCCAGTTGAAAACCATTGAGCATTTAGCTAATGCCGACGGAAAATCCATTTGTGCAGGCGAAGAAAGAAACAGTTCGTAGTAAGTAACAATGCAAAAACAAAAAATTATGAAAAGAGAACATCTAAGGGATTCAATGAACGTACTTTGAACAGTATATCATATAAGTCTCTAAAGTAAAGTAAAGCAAAAAATACAAAAATGATTAAAAATACAAATAATTAAAACTACAGATGGGTCCGTCTTCATAGCGAAAGTTAAAATAAGTAATTAAATAAGTAATTAACAACTTAATAGGTCAACATGAAAAGTGACTAAAAGACTAAAAGCTATAGTGATAAAATAGTAATTCACAAAAGGTGAATAATAAAATAAGAAGTACATAATGGTAAATTATGGTATCAAATGCAAAGTTTACAGATGTATACATAAAAAGCAAATGGATACAACACTTTTCATTTGTTACAAAAAAAACAATATATCATAGTTATGGAAAGTATATGACGGCAACCCAATAGACATAAGTGCGTTGCTTAAAAAAGAAGAGAGAGAATCTGGAGTAGGATTCAGATTAGGGCGAAGACTCACGAATGGGGAAGAAAGGTTCGTGTAGCCCTTGTGGAGGGAAATTGTTGCTTACTCAAGCAATTTTAAAAGTATAAAACGGGCGGTAATCCGGAAATGTGTGTTCATAAAGCAAAAAGTTAAGAAATTATAGTGATTTACAAAAAATAATGGGTACAATCGACGAGGTCGTCACATATAATGGGCCGGCGGGACCCACATTCTACCCAGCAGCTCGTAAGTAGAATAAAAATTGTATAGTAACAAAATGTAAGGGACAATGTGTTGAATTTTTCAGGACTAAACACGGGAACCAGACTCCACAGAGTCTACGTCGTGTTGGACGGCAATGTCGCTTTCATTATCAACGACCTGGGAAATACCCACAGCAACTCAGGGATTGTAATTGCCGTCGTCTACGATCGTGACCGTTGTGAAGTATATGGGGTAGGGGTGTTGAGGACGGATGTAACCGTCCATTTCCACCCCAACCCCCATATGGTGGTGGTGGATTTTTTATATTCTTTACCGCCACCTCTCCCGGACTTCGGGATCCTGGACGAGTGAAGGAGAGTCAACAATGAAGAATTGTAAAAAAAAACAATTCAAAATCAATTAGTAATAATGAAATAATAAAAAAAAGTCAATCTGTAGCAATCTGTAGAAATAGTAAAAGTAGCTGAAATAAAGGAGTAGTTTAAAAAAAAAACGGTTTGATTAGAAATGAGATAAGTATGAGAAATGTAAGGTAGTATAAAAAATGTCCGTATTCAAAGGAGGCATCACACAGTTCATCACTTATAATTTCAAAGGTGTGGTTGATAGCACTGCGAAAGCATAATTTAAACGTAAGTAGTGTGAATCTAAAGTGTAGTGAAAGAAAGTAAAAAGTTTCGCAAGGAGGCAAGAAAAATTTAGAGAAAAACGGTAAGTATAAAGAAAATTACGTAAGCAAAAGAGAAAAATTTGATACTAAAAATAGTAAATTGCAAACAAAAAGAGAAGGAAATAAATATAAATCAGGCAAGGGAGCTAGGGGTAATTAGTTTTTGCCTTTGCTTGTGTTGCTAACGAAATAACCTTGTAGTAAAAGGTACAATAAAACTACAAAAAGTGCCGTTCCAGCGCATATATAAACAGCTGGAAGGTTGATTGCGCTTGCGGAATTGTTGTTTAAAAAATCACGCGAGATTTTTGAAACTTCGTCGAGTTTATAACTAGAAAATTGTAAATCCTCCAAGTGCTTCGTAACGTCTTTAAATGTATAACTTAAATCGAGGTGTGAAAGATTGGTCAAAAAAGAATTCGAGGACGTTAGATTAATAATTGCAAAATGTATTAATGAGGTAAATTCTATCTGGAGTTCTGTTTTAAAAGTTTTAGTATGAGGAATTAATACTGCTGTAGCTGAAAATGCTTTACAGTTTCGAGATAAGGATAATTTTCCGACACCTTTTAGAAGGATGTCGAAGGGAGGTCGTCCCTTACAAGTTATGGTTAAAATTTCAGAATAAGGACAGACAAAAATCCAAGTATTTGACATGGTAAGTCGTGTAAAAAGGGTGGATTTTATTTCTGTGATTCGTTTATCACATGAATCGGGAATATGCGAGCCATGCCTATATAAAGAAATTTCGCACGTGTTCCCATTAGAATACAAGGGTTGTAATTGATGACAAAGAAATTTTAAAGGTTTGTAAACAAGGCATTGTTGAAATTGTTCGGCGGTAAGAAATAAATAATCTCGTTTAGAATTACTAATGGCTAAATACGTTGAATGCGGTTGCAGGAAAAAATATTTATTTTGAATTATAGAGATTGGTAACGGTAATAATTTAAAAAGAGAAAAATCTCGATTATCTGATAATGGGATCAAAATTACGTAAATTAAGTTTCCATTTGAGTAATAGACGGTTAGTTTTAGAATTTTTAATAGTAAATGCGAAAAGGTAGTATCAAGCGTCACTGGGAAGCGTAAATCAGTGGGTAGTTGTGCGTCTATTTTATGCAATTCTTGAGATAGTCGGTAAGGGGACAAAATGGAAGGGTGTAGTAGGCCCTTTTGGGCTGCTAAGACAGCATTAATAAGGGTAGAAGTTTCTAACTGATACTGACCCAGTAACATTGATAGCAGTAGGATATGTTCATCTATCAGCAGTTCCATTCGTAACTCGTTTAATTGATTATAGGTGGAATTGAGAAATTGCTCAATACGGCCAATATTGGTAGCTAATACATTTTGATTGAATTCCAAAGTACGAATAGTAGAATTTAAGGTCGAAAGTGTAGCTTGTATGATCAATAGGGTGGCCCTTATTTTCAAAAGTATCTTTTTTTTCAATCGATCCCCCTAAAAATATGCAAATAGATGAAAAACGATAAAATATGAAGTTTCAGATCAATCCGAAGTAATTTAGAGGTAGCTCACGCCGGTCAAAATTTCGAAAAATATGATTTTTTGCATTTTTTTTCTTTTACCCACATCTGAAATATATTATACCAACCCTGAACATAAAAATAAATATTAATACATATTCTATAATCGATTACCTTTCCAACAAGCCAAAAATAACAAAAATCGATTGACAAATAAGGACGTTATGGCCATTTATATTATTAAAAAACCAAACATTTTAATTTCTATAAGAATATTTCATATTAATTTAATTTTCAATAAAAACCAATTAATTTATTTTTTATTTTGAAAATTTCATTCTTGAGTAATAAAAAATATTTAAAAGTGAAAATAATATAAAAATTATTTTTGCTATGTTGATATAAGTGGCATTCATTAATTTTTTTTCTATGTTGGTAACACTAATGATATTGAAGTCAAGTATTCCACATTGTATTCACAAATAGAAACGTGTTTGGTTCATAAAAATTGATTTTACTTTTTGATATTAGGTTAAAGATAAAGGTCATCACCGAGAAAGCAAACACGGAAAAAGACAACTGCCGAGAAACCAAAACCGAGAAACCAAAACCAAGAAACCAAAACCGAGAAACCATAACCGAGAAGCCACAACCGAGAAAACTAAAGCTGAGAATAGAAACTACTGAGAATAACAAATACCGAGAATGCATCCATGCATTATGAAGTAATAATTATTTAATTAATTAATATTAGAATATTAACACTCACACGGCATAGCGTGTCCTGTTAGAGTTAGTTTCTCTCTCAGTTGTCACGTTAACTATTGAAGTCTGTCATCAAACTTACTAACTTATGACCTACCCTCCCCTGTATAGCGTGTCCGTTGGCCTTTCTTTTTCTTTCCTCGCTCTATGTATTTTCCTTGGTCTCTGTTAAATCTATCAAACTTACTAACTTATAACCTAACTTCCGCTTCATAGTGTTTCCTTTACGCAGTTGGTCTTTCTCTGTCCTTCCCCGCTCTATGTATTCTCCTCTGTCTCTTTTAGATCTATCAAAGTTACTAACTTTTAATTATCACTTCATGAACTCTCGGTAGTTTCCATTCTCGGCAATGATTTTCTCGGTTGTGGTTTCTCGGTTATGGTTTCTCGGTTAGTGTTTCTCGGTTGTGGTCTTTCGGTTATGTTTTTTCGGTTTTGGTTTCTCGGTTGTGGTTTCTCGGTTATGGTTTCTCGGTTGTGGTTTCTTGGTTATGGTTCCTCAGTTGTGGTTTTTCGGTTATCTTTTCTCGATTATTTTTTGTCGGTTTTGGTTTCTCGGTAGTTGTCTTTCTCGGTGATGACCGCATACGCGTAAAAACACAAATTTTTCAATCGCTTTGGAATTTCTACTAATTTATTAAATGAAGACCCTTGTAAGTGGAACGATAATGAAGCTTATAATAAAGTAAAGAATATAATTCATAATTTAAATGTAGTGAATGATGCAGCAGAACGTGTAGTAAAATTAATTGAAGAATACAATAAAGTATTAACCAAAAAAGAAGAAAAAAGCAATATTTATTGCAAGTGGTTACTAACTATCGATAAAACTGCAAATCTCATACTAAAACAGCATTGACTAGTACTACAAGTTAAGATTAATTTTGTATTATTTTTACTTTTAAATGTTTTTTATTACTCAAAATTAAAATTTTCAAAATAAAAAAAAAATTAATTGGTTTTTATTGAAAATTAAATTAATATGAAATATTCTTATAGAAATTAAAATGTTTGGTTTTTTAATAATATGAATGGCCATAACTTCCTTATTTGTCAACCGATTTTTATTATTTTTGGCTTGTTGGAAAGGTAATCGATTATAGAATATGTATTAATATTTATTTTTATGTTCAGGGTTGGTATAATATATTTCAGGGATGGGTAAAAGGAAAAAATGCAAAAAAATTATATTTTTCGAAATTCTGACCGGCTTGAGCTACCTCTAAATCACTTCGGATTGATCTGAAACTTCATATTTTATCGATTTTCATCTATTCGCACATTCTTAGGGGGATCGATCAACAATCCTACTGAAATAAAATTTTCCCATACAAGCAAGGGCCACCAATGTTTGATCGTGTAGGAGATTGGCTAACTGATTGTGGTCAGCATTTAGCTTAGCGATTTCGGTGTTAAGAGCTTCAGCATCTTCGGCGTCCATGACTCCAAAGAGGACCTTCAGGAGGGAACCTCCTAGGTCTATGAGTCCGCGCTTTTTTCGGTGCGCAAGAGATTCATTGTACTGACCCAACAGTTGTTGTAACATGGAATCATCGAATTCAATTTTTTGAAGCATATCCCTAGTAGCTGATAAGAAGTGATTGAGTCGTGCTACTGGTCGAAGAAAGAAATGTGCTTCTAAGGTTCTCAAACGAGCTGTTTTCTCGTAACATTCTTTGATGGTATGAAACTGCTGATAATGTTTCTGGAGGTTTATGTAGGTTACGAATGTAAATTCGTCATTATAGAGTCGTACCGTACCAATTTGTTCAAAATGAATTCCGGCTGTTCGGTTAAAAAGTTTCACTGAATATGAGTCAAGTTCCGTGGTCACGACGGTTATGACTGCCAGGAAAATCAGAAACCTGTAAAAAAAAGAAACAAATATTATTTATTTAATACATGAAAGAAATTACCAGGTCGCCTTGTATGTTGCCACTGGGAGGAAAAAACAAATACCACCCATATGAGTATTTATATAAAAAAGCTCAACCCTCTTATATACTGTTTCGTCGGTTCTGGCTGAAAAGCCCTTCACTCAAATTCGTAATGCTTTCCGGTACGTGGTATATTGAGCGCTCGTTCCACGTACAAATCCCGGAGGATAGAAAAATACCTTCAAATGAGAGCGAGAAAAAATAAAAACGAGAATGCACCAGGTCAGAACTGGCAACAAAGTCTTGACCTGTCATGGGCAGAACACATCCATATCCGCAAATAAATACAACTATATAAAAAAACATAATGAATGCATTCATCGCACTGCGCAGTTACAATACATATAAAACCAAGCCTGCCAATATATACCTATTCACTAATAGGCTGGTCCAGGCGAATAAATAAAGCCAAAATTTTAGGAACCGACCTTCAAGCATCATAATTTACCCATGCTTGGAAAAATAATAATATAATAATATAATAAAATATCTCCCAAAAAAAACTAATACTAAAATAATAATGAACCTGGTAATGAACTCAATACTGGGGTTATTGAGGTGACCATACGTCGTGATAGGGTAAAATTCGGCTAACATGGACTACTTCCTCCTTCGCGGATGAATGCAAACCTTTCTTGATTAAGTAGTCAACTTCTGAATAGCGTTGTTTTATATAATAAGGACCGAACCATTGTAACAAAAGTTTGGTGGAGTTCCCGACGTAACGACGGGGAGTAGAAATTTTAACTTTTTGTCCGATATCAAAATCATAAGAACGGTGTTTGGAATCATACCGTTGTTTGTCAGAACGCTGCTGTTCGGTAAGGTTTTGGACAGCCAGCGCTCGTGCCATTAGGGCGCGGTCTCGAGTTTCCGAGACGAAGGTATGTTGAAGGGGTATATTGAGCTGGTTATCAGCAGGTTGAACAGGATCTCGTCCATAAAGAAGAAGGAAAGGGGACATCCGAGTTGATTCTTGTCGGGATGTATTGTAGGCCCATGTGACATGGGGAAGATACAAATCCCAATCTGTCTGTTTAGTGTTACAAAACTTGGAAAGCATGTCTATCACGGTAGCATTACATCTTTCAGTTAATCCATTAGTGGCCGGATGATAGGCCGTTGTAAATCTGCTAGAAGTCCCCATGAGTTTCAGTAATTCTGTCACAAGCTGAGAACGAAAAACGGTTCCTCGATCTGAGATGAAACAGCGAGGACTGCCATGGCGACAGACGATTTGTTCAAGGATGAAATTAGCAACCTGAGGGGCTTGACCGTTAATTAAAGCACGGCTTTCGACGTATCTGGTCGCGTAATCGGTAGCTATAATAATTACGGTTTTGCCCTTGGCAGACCGGTGTAAGGGTCCGAGAAGATCTATACCGACTTTTTCAAAAGGCGTTCCGATACAAATGGGCTGTAAAGTTCCTAGGGGTTTTTGATTAGGAAGGCCTTTGCGTGCCTGACAAGTGGGGCAACCCTTTACATAACGGGTAACATCTTTTAGTAACGCATCCCAGTAATAGCGGGATTTAATTTTGTGATAGGTTTTTGCGATTCCTAAATGACCACTAGTAAGTGAATCGTGATTTTCAAAAAGGATCTCAGCCTTGAGGACATCAGGAATAACTAATAAGTCGGGAATTCCGAGGGGGTCTGCATTTTTCTTATAAAGAATATTATTAATTAATTTGAAAGATTTTGCTCGTTTAAGATCAGCGATTGTAAGGGAAGGATCTTGGGTACTAGAGAGAGCAAGAAGTAATTTCTGTAACTTTACATCATTACGTTGAAGTTTTTCCAAATCATCAGGAAATATGAGAAGGGTTGGAATTTTTTCGGCATCGCGTTCGTCACCTTCTGTGGCGGGACGACAGGGGTTACGGGAAAGGCTATCCACATCGGTATGTAGGACACCATGTTTGTGGACAACGGTGTAGTCATAATCTTGGAGTTTAATGGCATAACGGGCAAGGCGTCCGGTGGCATCCTTGGCCGTTTTTAACCAACATAGGGCATGATGGTCAGTAACTATGCGAATAGGACGTCCATAGATGTAAGGTCGTAAATAAGTCAAGGACCAAATAGCTGTTAAAGCTTCTAAATCAGTGATGCTGTAGTTTTTTTCTGATTTTGTAAGACCGCGAGAAATGAAAGCGATAGGGTGCATCTCCCCGTTAAATTTTTGAAGTAGAATTGCTCCTAAACCTGAAGTACTAGCATCTATGCGAAGTTCGGATTCTAAAGAGGGGTCGAAATGTCGTAACAAAGGGGCTGAAAGTAATTTGTGTTGAAGCGTTTGAAAAGCGGTTGATTCAACATCACTCCAAATAAAGGGTTGGCCAGGTTTTGTTAAGTTATATAAAGGTTGTGCAATCTTAGCAAAATTTTGTATATGTTTACGATAAAAGTTACAAAGTCCCAAAAAAGATTGTGTTTAACATTTTTGGGTACAGGAAATTCTGAAATAGCTGATAATTTAGATTGGTCTGGAAGAATACCATCTCCTGAGACTTGAAATCCTAATAATAAAAGTTCCGTTTGGGCGAAGAAACATTTAGCTGGTTTAAGAGTTAAATGATATTGTTGTAATCGTGTTAATACTTCATGAAGATCGGATAAATGATCTTCAAAAGTTTTACTAAAAACTACGATGTCATCAAGATACACAAGTACTTTCCGAAATCTAAAATCCGCAAGTATGTGGTCGGCAACTTTTTGAAATGTTGCTGGAGCGTTTGTTAGCCCAAAACTGAAAACATTAAATTCGTAAAGACCGTCAGGTGTTATAAATGTTGTTTTTTCCTTATCGGATTCTTTTAAAGGGATCTGATTATATGCTGATAAAAGATCAAGGCTGGTAAAAAATTTAGCACCTCCAAGGTAGCTAATTAAATCACTAATTAATGGCATGGGGTAAGAATCCCGTTTTGTGACTATTCAATAACCTATAGTCTACACAAAATCGATGACCACCATCCTTTTTCTTAACAAGGACATGTTCTAAAATATCACAAAACCCTATCTTCGAAAAATCACTTGCAAAAATTCCAGAAAATTTATTAAGTAAAATTGAAATCTTCTCTTGGTCGCTAGAAGATAGATGCGCATTAATATTGTAAATGACGTTGTTGTTTGTAGGTGCAGACAAAGCCTTATTATGCTCCGAGACGAGTAGGATAGAATTATCTCTAGGCGCGAACGTGTGACCTACATTACTTCCTGCGAAAAGTTTTATCGGTACCCAAGAATGAGACTGCAAGGTTACCGAGGCTCTACTGGAAGAATCTAACGAAAAGTCAAAGAGAGAAAATTTCTTCCGGGTGAGAAGACATTCCAATGGATGGAATCTATTTTTAGCGAGGCACGTGCTGATGATAAGGTTAGCTTAACTATCTTTCTTTCATATGCGGGAATTATTACATCAGTTAATAATTGGATTTTAATTTTAGTCTTAGGGGGATCTGGTAACTGAATATTGAAAATTTCGGGCTTTTCCTCTGTTTTAGAAGGAGTACATATACAAGGATCTGGGGTAGTAATTTTAAAAAAATTGATAGAGACAATATCGTCGATGTTACGAAGATATTGTTGAAGATTGATTGTTGATTTATAAAAATTAATTTCTGTACAATATTTGGATAAAAATTTCATACCTAGAAGTAACGGTTTAGGGAGTGAATTTATAACGACAGCGGAAATTTCTGTTTGAAAATCTTCAATTTTCAGGGGCAAAGCAATTCTTCCTAGAATACATAATTTGTGCCCACCAGCTGTAGATAGATAAGAATCCGAAGTTTTAGGCGTAAAAGGGAAGGGAATAAAACGTTGATCAATTATATTTTCGATTGCTCCCGTGTCAATAATTATTTCAATAAATTTATTATCAATTTGGCCAGAAATAGTTAAAATTTGCAAGGGTTGAGAAAAATCGTGTTGTATTTCGGTTGTACATACATGTGACACTGGAAGATCTGTGGGTGTATTTAGTTCTGCCGGCGACCAGAATTTTGGCCGCGGCCATATCGAAAATTTGAGGGCTGATCATGCCGTGGAGGACCGGATGCGTCCGCAGTTGCTTTTATGTTATCGGTGTAATCAGGGCGTCGATAAAAGGTGCGTGACCCATTTGGGTTTACGTTAGAATATCCGCGATTATTAGTAGGTCGGGTAGGTGGTCTTTGTGTTGGACAAGAACGACTATAATGACCACGCCGTCCGCAAGAGAAACAAATAGGTCGCCCGTCGGTTGAACGAGACAGATTTTTAAAAGATTGATAAGGAGGCCGTTCAGGATGAGAAGGTCGTTGTTCTACTACCGGCATAGTTAATAATGTAGGAGATGTTTGTAATTGGGACATACTGAAACGTTTTTTCGTGTCACTAAGTTTCATAACTAATGGTTTAAGTTGAGGAAGGCTCATATCAGATTCTGCAAGAAGTGAATATTGATATTTATAACTGGGGTGAAGACCAGTTTCGAAGTGCTCGATAATAGCTGAATCTGTCATTCTAGGATCGAGATCGTGACAAAGGGCTAATATTTCGTAAAAATAACTTAAAATGTCTTCATGTTCTCCCTGCATACGTTTGCGAAGTTTAAATTTTAATTCGCGTAGGTAGTTTTGACTAGCGAATTCCTCCAAAAAAGCTTGTTTGAGTTGTTCCCATGTTTTTGCCGTATTATTGGGGTTTGATTTAAATTGTTGAAACCAAGTCCTGACTGACAAGAAGGACCCAAAGAAAAGTATTTTATGGGTGTCACCCCATGAATTAATGATAGCCGACTGTTCATACGATTTAAGAAATTGGGCGACACTTTTACTCTTGATAGGATCAAACGTATCGGGACTTATAAATTTAGGCAACTTAGGGTTTGGTTGATGTTGCAAGGCTTGAGAAATAGTGGTATTATAGGTCGCCATTGTAACGGGTGGTTGGTTATCGAATTCGGCGATAACAGTATTCTCTAATGGGCTGTCAGGAGAAACTGATTGAATTGTGTTTTCAGGTGAGCTATCGTAACTCAAATCATTTACGGAAGAACTATGATGGATTGGAAAAAAGCGTGATGACGATCGGGATCCAGTTGGTGTTGGTGGAGCAGAGAATAATTGATCGGGAGCAGGAGATCCGTCTAAAATTTGAAGCCGTAAAGGAACTTTAGGAGGTATTTCTGTAGGACCAGGACTGTTAATACGTTGTTCTTGTTGTAGGTTTGGAGTTGGAGTTTGAATCGGTGGACCGTGACTACGCAGATGCGGTTTAGGCATAACGGAGTGCCATTTCGTGGGAATTACAGAAGTGGGTAAACCAGAAAAATAAAAGTATAATGTGTTCATCAAAATAAGACACGGAAAGGTTCTTTATCTTGAAGATAATTTCACGAGAATTAATACAAAAGGGGTAAAATACGAAAGGGAATCCAGAGTAGAAGCACGCGCCTCCCCAAGTGGAGTGTGCGAAAGGTTTATCGGGAAAAGAAGCACGCACCTCCACCACAATGTCACGTGGGGTTTTGCGTGACTTGGGAACGTAGTCAGAGGTAGAAAAGAATCAAACACAAGTTGAAAAAACAACTATATACTAAGACAATAAACAGGGTACAAAAGGTTTACATGTTGACAATAAACAGAGTACAAAAGGTTTACATGTTGACATATGGTGAGGACGTATATGTCCTCCTAAACTAATACAATACAGGGGAGGTTGGAACCAACCCTGTCATAGTACTAAATCTACTAACTAAGCGTAGGAGCTAGACTCCTGGTAATTATAACTAAGCCGGGTAGCCTGGTCACAACCACCCACAATTCTGCATAGAGTGGGCGTTTTTAGCGCCGCCCACTCAACTAAGCACTAAGCAGAAAATAATTGAAAGGTACTCACCAGCTTGCTTGATGTCTTCGAGTCATGGTCACTGACTGGTTTGAAGAGCTCAAACAAGCTGGTTATATACCGCTGAAGGCGGAAACGTTACTGAATTAATTGAATACATTAAGTGGAATACGAAGAACACATGAATACTTAATAAGATCCAAACCGTATAAATTATTCTAATGAGATACAAATTGTATAAATTATTCCAATGAGATACAAATTGTATAAATTATTCTGCAGACTGAATAATTTAGTCTAATGAGATTCAATTGGAATATTTTATTCTAATGAGATTCAAACTGTATAAATTATTCTCAAGGCAATGCAGATTGTGTGCCGCGCGTGGCGGAGTGTAGGCGGCTATCGCACTACTCTTGATACGAAATGAATGCAAGTAGAAATGTCACAAAAGGGATTTCATTTAGAATAATTCCGTTTGTGACAAGACTCACAAGAGTTTGTTGTCCTGCACATACTGTCTGTAGTGCAAGCCCACATGCTTGGCGGAAAATCAGATTCCTCATCGATGTAGGTTTCCACAATATAATCGCAAAATTTTGTTAATTTTTCATTATTGGGCAGTATTGCGTACAATTCAGTTGAAAAAAATTCAGCAACTACGTGCGGTTCCAAAAAATGAAGCCCAAAAAATAATTTTAAAAATTTACCTATTTCTGAATTTTTATCCTTTTATTCCGTAACTAAACCTAAATTCTGTATTTTTCGGAACCAGGATTGACAAAGATGAAATCGGCATCCTATAATTTTTACATGTGGCCACATGGTTATACAGGCGTTGTGAATGGCCTTTTCAAAATCTACCACAATTGTGTTTGGTTTAAATGTTAGCTCTAAAGTATTACATTTTTCAGTTAACAATTGAAGTAATTTAATATAACGAAGTATTTTTGTTTGACAATAAACAAAAAGCCACAGGTACGTAATAACCATTTTTAAAAGCATGAATGGTAAATAATGAAGGAAAAATTTCATACAAAATTGAAAAGTTCCGTCAATGTAGATAGTATTTACAGAGCAGAGAAAATGCAAGTTTGTATAACATGAAAACACTATAATACCATTTTCTCTATCTACTAGACTTAAAAATTCCTCTGCTTTGTTGGTTTTTGGTTGCAGATTCAGAAGCGTGTCAAAAACGTCATTTTGATTTTTTGGAAGTGGCGGTAAAACGTTGCGACGATTAATATATATATTTCGCCGTATGCATTCCAAGTCTTTTGATATCATTGCCGCAGTGACATCGTTGTTCTATAAATATGACAAAAAAAACATAAATAATTAATAAAAATTTAAAAATAAAGTAAACAAAACTATATACCTGTAATTCTTTGTGAATTAACTTTGACGGCCTCTGTCAAATCGTCTAAAGCTTTCCTTTTTACACCGTTGCTGACCACTTGCCTATTAATTGTACAATCTTCCGCGTGATTGTGGTTGATGATTGCTTCCAATACAGTAATTTCGTCGTGGGCAGTGTAGATTTTGGAAGTACACTTTCTGTTAATACAGCGCCAACGAATTTTCCCACATTTTGCTACATGAGCTTTAGAAAACTTATAATTATTGAGCAACAACAATTTGTTACCCTTTTCACTAAGCATACACTTCCGTCATGTGGGGCTTTATGGAACGATATTGATATATTTTTTACCATAACTTGTTTGTATTTTGCTCTAACCATTTGTAATTTCTTTTAACAGGACCGAGATTATGCAAGGAACGCAATAACGTCAAAAGCAAAATGCCATCTTTAGTAAAAAAAAGTATTTTTTTTATTTTGTGTCGTTCTGTATCTTCCAAAGGTTCGTAGTTTTCGTTTTTATTTTTACTACTTTGCCTTTCTTGATTTATAATACTAGCATTAATCAGAATATCTTCATTGCATTGTTCAGTCTCATTAATTATTTCAGTCTCTTCAGTTTCAATATTATTATTTTGATAAAAATCGTTTGTTGTAACCGATCTACCTGGAGGCACATTGATTTTTTTTGTTCTTTTTTTGGTAGGTTTTTCTTTAGCCCCAGTTGTTGTTTCCATAATATTTGTAAAAGATTGTATTAAGGCTGCATCCTGTCCTACGATGTCGGGTGGTGCTGCTCCGATCAATCGCTTGAGAACCTGATGTCTATCGGGTGGTAATATCCCAGCTCCTCTAAAACCTGCCAAAATATTCGCTTCTATATTAGAACCTATCTTTTCCAACGTTTTTTTTAGCACACTTGGAAAAGCAGTTTTGGGTAAAATACCTTTATTTTTTTCCTTCCATGCAGATAGGGTTTTTTTCCAAGCACCCTTCAATGGACCAAAAAATCCAACGTCCAGTGGGTGCTATTGGCAGGCAAAAATATAAAACATATTATTTCTTTCACAAACTTGTACAACAGTTTCGGAAAGGTGGCTAGACAAATTATCCCCGATTAATATCTTTTTACCATCCAGCCTCCTCAAAAATGGTAGAGCTATTTTGTTGAACCAATCTTCAAATATAAAGCCATCAAACCACCCGCTTGCAGATCGATTATAACAGGCTCTAGTTGGACCATTCACCACCCACTCGGGATATAAATTGGTGGCTTTATAAACAATGTATGGGGGCAGCAAAGTCCCATCTGCAGCAGCTGCGAACATCACAGAAGTGTGAGCTTTTGAACTGTCGACAATCTTGTAGGCATGTTTAACTCCTTTTTTTACAATTACAGACTGTTTTTCAGGATCATCAACTAGTCCCGATTCATCATAATTAATGATGTTCTGTGGCGGTACTCCCCTAATTGATTCTTCTAATTCATTGAAATAATTGTTAACTATTTCAGGTGATAACTCAGCCCGGCTTCTCTTAATATTCTCGGAATTTCTTACAGATAATTCACTATGTCTTCTCATGAAGTTTCGTACCCATTCTTTACCAGGAAGATTATCTTGGAAACATTTGATAGTAAGTCCTCTTCTGTTTAGATATTCTCGAACAAAGTGTCTCAGTGAACTAGGAGGAAATGGATATCCAAATCTTGATGCAATTAACAAGGCATGAACAATTTTTTTTTCATCAGCGTGACTCAGAACTGGTGGTTTCCCTAACTTGTCAGAATTTAGACCTCGATACCGCCGATAAAGGGTAGTTTTCGGCACCCCATGCCGTACAGCTGCTTGTCCAACAGAGAAACGTCCATCCACAACATCTCTGAGAGCATCTTCAAGGTGGTCTAATGGATAATCTCTCCTTAATTTGCGACCAGGCCACCTCTTGTACGTGCGCACCATGTTCCATATAAGCCTGCAAATGTTCATATTTTACATTTTTACGTTTATAAAAAAAAATGAAAATAAATAATTTATGACAAAGAGGTGGATATATTGTTTATTGAGGTTATGTACTAATATTCGTTCCACAGAGGCATCAACGAATTGTAAACAGTTTTTGAGGTACAGATGAGACAATTCATGCTTTAAGAAACATGCAAAATTTTGTCTGCCCTTGCATTTTTTTTTCAATACTCACCAGACCGTAAAGTGCGTAAAGTTCAAAACAAACGTCCATCACTAGTGTAGCCAGTACCCAAGAATAAGAATCCTATTTTACCGGCAATAGCACTGCCAACATAAGAAAGTTATTAACAAATATAAAAGTTGGCGCCAAATTCTACCATATAACCTGCCCGTTCCATAAAGCCCCACATGACGGTTTAACTCCATTTTAGACGCACTTCTTCTCGTTAGTAAAAGTTTAATTAAACTAAATACTTTCTTTTCTATGCACCCTCATTAACCCCATCGCTTCTTTTGATTGGTTGAGCACAACCCCCGCCTACTAAAAGAAAATATTCTTCGAAAAGTTTGAAACATCTTTGTGAAACAAGATAATGGGCAGTTAAGAACTACAACAATTTTTGCTTATCTAATAGATAAGATACTCGACCTCAATTAAGGTGATTAAGCCATAAGCTATGTGGTCGAACTGAAGAGGGGGCTTAACACGACCTTTTTCAAGTGCCGGATTATTGCAGGTACACATGGTCGAACTGACCGGTGTCCGTTTTAACACATGTCTATTATTGTATAGGTACAGGATTTCATCATTAAAGGGATAGCAGAACGGTACTCTTGCAAGGATTTTCTTACGGCAACCCATTCATGAGATCAAAGGTATTATCAGTCGGCGTTATGAATGGGTGATATTTTTCTCCGAATGATGAATGTTGTGAATAAAATTTTAATATTTCCTGCTTAAATAACCACATTATAGAGATTTCTTGGTAGACCCAGGATTATTGTAAAAACACATAAAATGTTCTCAAATGAAATAACAGCGTTGCAGATAGCTCTTTTGGAACTTGAGAGAGCAGCGAATTTGAGAGATGCAAAAAAGCATACTAACGAATACGTATCATCTCGTCTTCAGCAAAGGCGGAAGTTCGACTTACCTTTAAAACTACTTATTAATGAGGAAATCGTAATGAAACTATGCCAAACACTAGGATATTCACCTCTACATTTAATGTACGTTCAGAACTAATTTCACATTAAAGTCGAAATTTTCAGATGTCTCTTCATAGTTCGTAAGCTTGTAACGAATAAGTACATGATAAGAAGTGGTATGTATACTGTGTATATGAGTGCTATGTATATTTTATTATGCAGTTGCATAATGTAAACAAAAACCTTTAAGGATAATAATTATTAATGATAACAAAAAAAAAACAAAAACGTATAAGGATAATATTTATTTAACAAAAGAAATTGTATTAAATTACACGTCAAAAACGGCGGCGCATCGCTTGCCATATTACTGAGTCTATCAATTGCAATCCCCGACGGTTGGGATGGACTCCGTCGTTCTCGAATAGCCCCCGACGACCTCCAACTTCCTGGAATACGTTGGAATGAAAGTTGTAGTTTTAGGGTATTATTTACATTCGATTTCGATGTAAGAAAGGCCAGGAAACAAACAACGTACTACATACACAAGTTAAAATCGTAACTTACCAGCAGCACGACAAGGCACGACGACAGATATACGCAATAACAAAATAACAAAAAACAACAAAGAAAACAAACAACGACAAACAAACCAACAAAAAATAGTCAACAAAAAATAAAACAAAATACAACAAAAACAAACAACGTACAACGCGACCGATTATTAAAAAAAGAACTGACAGCTTTCAACGCAAACGACGAATTAACCCCTTGTCAAGTGTTGGTAACTTTTGCATTCAGATATCTCCCCCTACCCCAGCAAAAACACATCCGCCTTCCTGGCGGTTAGCCTAAAGGTGCGTGCAACGTCGTTGACCCACGGAAGAAAATGTAAAATGATAAAGGTTTTATAATTTTATTATACAAGCCATATCGAAGCACAAGTTGTTAAAACGTCCCCGACGTGGTCCGCGATGTCGTCGCGGACGACCGTGTATGCCCTACATAAAATGTCGCCCTCTGTGCCCCTTAATACTGTAATAAAATACTTACTAACGTTTAACCTGCTTCTCTCCTCGACCAGGCAACATTTTGCAATATATTTCTTAATAAATTACTGTAATAAAAAGCCAAGAAAACAGATTGATCTTGGGAGTGTAAAATGGGGGTCCTAACCCCCCGAGGGGACGTGCTCCCATTTTAAACATATTACATTTTATATTGGTCCAGTACTGAAGGCATTACAAAAGATTTCAAGTCTCTATCTTCAGATAGTAAAAAATAAGAACTTAATGCAAAAATTGACTCTACTACTAGGGCAGAGCGAAGGGGTTACATAATAAGGTAACCAAATTAGTGTATTCCTTTGCAAAATCACATTTTAAACACTTTTTGACTCTATGTGTTTTTCTCTAAAATCAATAGAAACTGCGTAAATCGTATTCTCAATCTCAAATGCCGTTATTTTAGGACCGCCATTTTCGGTCCGCCATTAAGAATTTTCCAATTTTCTCATTGGATTCATAATTATGAATGATTATAATCAGCGACTCCAAGAACCCTCCCAACATAAATTTCTCTCAATTTGGTTGCGTCATTAAATTAGGGGTACAAAATGGGAGTTTCAACCCCCCGAGGGGGCGTGCCCCCATTTTAAACATATAACATTTTATATTGGTCCAGTACTGAAGGCATTACAAAAGATTTCAAGTCTCTATCTTTAGATAGTAAAAAATAAGAACTTCATGCAAAAATTGACTCTACTACTTTGACAAGGATTGGTTATACCGATACCAGCAATAAAGGTTCGTTGTTTTTTAATTTGCGATTAAAGTTGGTTTTATAGTTTGTACTTTGGTTACTAAGAAATCTGATTTTGTAACCCTACAAACATTTGTTTGTCACGATTTCCTATTTTCGATAATTTTTTTAAAATTTTTTTCCATTTAACGAACTGCTGTTGAAATTTCTCGAGAGGTACTTTATGATTTATTGCCAACTAATACATTAAAGTAAGTAAACTAACTATTTAACTCTTAAAAAAACAAGAAAGAAAAATTCAAAAATCTACATGGGACTGAAGTTCGTTCTATAGAGGTTCATTCTTCAATATAGGTAAATCACATTAAATCGTCGTTACTTTGACCTCAGAATTGTAGTGTTATAAGTACCTTATATACGTATATACCCTAAATTTTGACTTTCCGCCATCTTTGCAACATTTCTCTGATTCTATCCCGGAATCTCCTGAGCAATCACAAATTCTGTTGCTGCTACAAAGGTTGAGTTACTCTTCAGTGCTCAGAGCGACTGAATATTGTCTGGGAAATGTGGTATTAGACTGCCAACGATGCTGGCATAGGATCTGTCAGTTGATTGGATAGATCGGCGTACCGTGCAAAGTGCGCTAACATATTCTCGCCTTTCCCCATTCTAGACTCACTCTATTGTCGGCCTCTATTGACGAGCGTTTCACGCCAAATCTGATCTTGGCTGCTGCCAAGGTCGAACACAAAATAATGGCGAACGCCAATTTTAAAATTTACTTGCGTTGTCTCTATTGAAGCCCTTTCAGCTAATTAGCTTCAAATATCGCACACACCACAATCAGTTCGTCAAGGCTTGCCTGTCGTCATCGTCATTGTATGCTGGTAATAACCACGGTAGAGGCACTTGAATATTGCAGTTGTTGGCACGTTTCTCTATGCAACATTCTGTATACAAAAAATATGAAATTATGGATCCATGTTGTAATTATGCGCCAAACCCCTAAGGTAGTTTAGTATGCCACGGTTGTTATAATTTTGAACGATATTTTGTATTCTTCTGTCTGTTTCTAGATACTTTCTAAGTTTCGCTAGATGTTTCTTGACACTTGAATTTTCTTTAACGTATCTATAAATGTCCAGATTGTCGGATGGTCCGTAGATAATTCAATTTCCAATTTCCGATGTGAAGCTTTGGCTAAGTTGTTGGTTCTGCCAGAATTTTATACCAACTATAATTTAGGTGATAATTTGCCTCCTTCCTGCTCCACGTTTACTCATATTTGGGCGACCTACATAAAAATCTTCGAACCAGTCAAACATAGGCAATAATTCTTGTGGCAAAGAATCTGAAAGCTTTAAGGGCCTCAATTGGCACTAATGACAACGAAGTTATTATTTTAGCAATTGTGGCGTAATCAACATCATTTCGGTATCGTGTTAAAAGGTGTAGTTCACCAAGAGGTTTTTAGTTTTTTACTAAATGGAAAAGCAGCCCTGCAAGGTTACTTCTGGAAATGTTTCTTTAAAAGCATTTATAGCTGCCAGTTCGAAGTCACAAAAACCCTCTGCGGATCTAATCTTGACTCCCACTCCAACAATATTTCCAGTAATTTATTGTATGTTGCCGTTTTCTTATTGGGTAGCAACGGGTATATAATAGGATGTACTTCTCCGAATCTTTCCGCTAGAATTATGTACTCTTGATAAAATAGTGAAAGAGCAGACCAGAATGTTCCATTCAGAAACCAATCCTTAGATTCTTTTAAACCTGTAAAAACAAATATTAACAAATTAACATAATAAGTATAGATTTCAAGCTGGAAAGCTTAAAATTATTTTTTTATCCTGCCCAACTACAAAATGTTGCAACGTTGGTCAACAAATTTTATAGGCACCTATTGACACAAGTTCGTTCATTGTACCCTTATGTGTGGGCGAAGAACTGCAAGACTAGTCCTTGGTAAATATTTTTTGGACAGAAAAAAAAGTTGATTTTAGGATTGTACACAGTCGTAACATTTTCAATATTTTTGCCGTAATTCAATCCTATTCCGTTAATATTTTATCACATAAGAAACTGGATTATTTACGAAACCATACTGTTGGGTGCAAGTTAGTTGTCACAGCGAGATTTAGGCACACTCACTGCGCCTAAATCTCCTTTGAAATCACCTTAAAGATCATTCTTTAATTAATTCTCTATTTTATCAATTTCTTGTCTCGTGATTAGAAAAAAAATGTATTTGGGCAAGTCAGAGATTCTCAAACATAGATTTAATGGAATCCAATATCAATTTCTTGTAGTATCACTGGATCTGCTATTCGCTAGCATATATCCCCAATACCATCTGGTGCACCTTTCCCACGTCCTGCTTCCTGATAGTTCCATGTAACTATTATTGGCCAAAAAGCATATATTTTTGAATGGCCGCACTTTCAGGCGGGAAATGAATTTATTTTACATATTGTTTTACATATTTCTGGAATTTCTAAAAAACGCCGTATTTCTTAGATATTATCCTTCACATTATGTTCATCCTTTTTTGCACAAAAATATGCAGCACAATTCTTATGTTCTCCAAAACATGAAAAATGCTATTCGCTATAACCGATTTTAATGGCTGTACAAGATCTCGCTGATTCTCATTGTCGATTATCTGATAACTTCCGGTATTGTAGAGGATAGCTTGTATCCTAACAACTTTTAGTTTGATACTTACTATAGTTACGCAATCAATGGTTGCGGCACTCTAACTAAGCTAAAAAGCTAAAATAGTACAATCCTGTAGATTTGTAAAATATATTCATGTATCGGATACTATATGTATTATTATTTAATTTGTTGAAATACTCATACAAACATTGGGGATGAAAACACAGAATCTCTGAGATTTTTATGAATAACTCGGTAACGCCGCAACAAAAACTAAGTAAACCAACTAAAAGCTACAGTTACAAGTAAAGTAAAACACTTCACATGCAGCTTTTATAGAGTCGACCGGCAACTTTGCGATTTTAATAAGTTCTTTTCTTTCTTTTAATAAATTTTTAAATGTTTTTGCCACTTATTACGTTGTTGTAAGCTGGCCAGCTATTCTTTCTGCCAACGTTTCCACAAGAGTTGACATAATCCTTCAACTCGTTACCAACGGGTTAGCCTGTTCACCAGGCAAATTTTCGATGCTTGTAATAGCTACTAAATCCTGTAAAAAAAATTTATTTCATACCGTGTCACATTTTTGTCAGTTTTACGTCAACCTTTTTAGTCCAGAACATGCGATTTTACGGTCTAGTATGCCTGTAATAGTTATTTACGTGCCAAGCTTTGTAAATTAATCTTTACGGGTGAGCTGGAAAGTTTGTGGGACGAGCGACGAAGGAGCGAGCCTCCATAATCCAGCGAGCCCAGTTATCAACTGGTTGTTATTTATGCATTGTTATTCAATGAACAAATTAAAGAATGCGAAGGGTATATGTCCTCCTGTTACCATAAACAACATTACTGTACCACAATCTGAAGAACTGACGGACTGGCCCCCAAAAATGGATAGTCCTGACATATGTACAGGCCGCACTTATCTACATTTCGGCCTGTTATTTCTTCATATCTGGCAATGGCATTTGGTTCATTTATCCGACCATAAAAGAATATGTTTGTTCTTGCTGAGGGGTAATTCCATATGAAATCAACCAAGAAAAAATGAAACTTGGAACTTGATGTCATGAATTTGGCTAATTTTCGGGATATTTGTTTATTACCATCTAAAATATAAAAAATAATCTTTTTGAAATTTTCCTGTTGTCTATTCTTGAATTATTGAATTTAAAAAATTGCAGAAATTGCTTAAAAACCGCTCGCCATCAAAACTTTAAATGCAATTTGCAAGAGACCGGTTTTAGCTACAGAGTTGAGCTTGATCTCATTTTATAGCTTATGAATAGGGCTTTCATTAGATATAACGTGCATGGTTCTTGAGTAAAACTCTTTTTTAACAGTTTTTCAAAATCTTTATTTTACAATTTCCAAAAATCGAAATCTTTTAAAATTTTCAAAAAATTCACATATACTTGTAGTACATATTTCCTGAAGACTTAGTCAAAATCTCAAGATTGTATCTCTATGGTATCATGTAGAAATTGAATTTCTTTACATGCCATTCAACAATTTAAGTTAACATTTACATACCTTTCTTAATTATGAATACAGATGCAATTACTGAACTAATTAACTTTAACACAATGTACCAACGTTTCTTCAGATTCAGAAAACACTTTAGTCGCCACTTTTTCTACGCTTAGTGGTATGAATGCATGAAACCTCCGAGTCCCTGTTATGGTTAAAGCTTCATCAAACCGTGTTTTAATGTTTTTATTTCTTCCAAGTATTCATCATTTGTAACGTAAAAGAAAAAAATTGACGAAATGTTTTTCTTTCCCCAGTGAAACAGCTGGAGAGGTGTCATAATTTGGCTTGAAAGCGGGTTCTGGAGACTAGCTTTGGCTGCCAGCCTCTTTACTGTCCCTCCGACAGCATCACACACTCCTTTGCCATGCGCTGTTGCATAAAAATGCCATTCAGCATCAATGCCATTGAAATCTTCCCGATGATGACACAAATTTGCAAAGTTTTTGCGATTCTTATATTGAGATGCTGAACCGTCAGAGAAGTAATACACTTTCCTTAGTTTTGGCAGACAATCAACTTTCAAGAAGTCTAGAAGCTTTTTTTGGAAAACATGAACAAGGACTGTATTGTGCATCAACCAGTCTGAAATGAATACAAAACTCTTGTTTTAGAACATCTTTGTCTTTGTAGTAACCTACAAATGGATGAACCGATGCCATCGAGTTATTCCAGTGGAATCCTTGTGCTTCATCTTGCAAAATAAATGAATAATTCTCAGTAAAATCACATGTCACGACAGCTTCATCAGGCGTTAGTGTATTTTTCTTTTCAGAAAAAAAAGCGGATTGCAGTTTGGCAATAAAATCGTGCCGCTTAAGGTTGACCAACTGATCTGAAAAACTTGGAACAAATTCTTCTGCAGTTTTACTAATTGTCTCAAAAGAACAGCGATCAACCGAGACCCATTGCTTGTAAGTTATGTTTTCAATCATTTCATTGTCAAGACTCGTTAACAAGGCTTCCTTGAAATCGATAACATTGGGACAGCAATCACACTCATCTAAAAAGCACTTCTGTTGCGGTGGATTACACATTATTTTGGAAAGGCAGTCTTGGTATGTTTTTAATGGGTTGTCATATCCTGGAAGTGTTACTTTATGTAAGTTAGCCCCAGCTATCATTAGCTTAACATTTTGGTGAGTGGTACAAACACATACAGCGTGGGTACCACTGGCTCCTGCTATTATGCAGTTTTTTGGTCGTAATTCTGCGAATTTTGAAAACCCGATTTTTATAAGTGGGAAGTTATCTTTTAAAAGTTTGTATATTTCTCTCAAATTTCCCAGAATCAACCTTTTTTGAACGTGGATACGTTTACCGTCTGTGTTCTTCATCGAAACATAGTCTTTCTTGCCAGGCATTTGCCTACTAACTTCATCACTGCAATAAAAATCTTTAACCAAGGAGGCAGTTTCTTCTGGTAAAGTCTTTCCAGGTTTGGGGTTAGATGAAGTCAATTCCCTTTTCTTCTACGAGTTTTTTTGCTTTCCTAGCAATGTAATTACTCACACCAAATTCTTTTTCAATTCTTCCACATGACCAGCTTTTTGGCAAAATAGTCAAAATCGTTAATCTGTCACTTTTGTTTGCTTTTTTAAATCATTCTTTAAGTTGTTCAAGTATTTCTGAATTTGAGTTGTTGCAGTGACATTCATTTTCCTCCTCTGTATCACCTTCTTCATTAAAAAAAGATTCTTTAAATCTATTTTTTATTTTGTTTATCTTATTTCTCCTATACTTTTTACAACTCTTAATTTTCTTTCTACTCACTGGAGACTCACCAAGAGAAGTCAAAGGGGCATTCAAGTAGCTTAAGCCTGCGTCTAAATCCATATATTCTGAATCTTGACTTCTACAACTAGGACCAGCAATTGGATCAGAAGGATTTTGCATTTCAGGAACACTCACGTCATGTTGATTTTCCTTCCCTAATCGCAATCTACAAGAAGTGCAAATTTTCATGTTTTCTTCAATTCCATCATTTAAAGAGATCATCAAAGCTGTCACATTTCTCAGATTTTTACTAACCCAGTGTCCCTTCTTTTTGAAAGGATTACAACAGTAAACGGACCATTTCTTGTCTTCCATATTCGAAACTAAGGCTTAAAACTAGTCTGATTTAAAAAGTCACAGCACTAATAAAAAGATCACGTTCAAAAAATTCACCACACAAAAAATAAGAATCAAGATGTACAATATGTATGTAAGATTTAGCTCCCGATGTAAGAATTCTGCTAGGTAAATTAAACAAATTCTCTTCTACACACAACACACGTTTATTCTCACAACTCTCATACCAGAATCCCTCGTCTGGTCCCTTTCTAGTAACATTTTACAGTTTTCGAAATCCTAATTACATAAATCTTATTATATTATGTTCCGCAAAAACTAAAACTAATTCCTAAAGAATTTGGGGTAGCAGTGACCCGTGATGCCAGTGATCCATGGCGTTGCTCATATGTCACTAATGTATTGCATTTATATATTTGAAATTTCTATTCACAACAGAAAAAGTAATAAAATTGAAAAAGGTAATAAAATAATAATAGTTAGCTCATTATAAAGCAGGGTATGTAAGTGCTAAATTACGGTTATTGGTTTATTTGGTTTTTTATTGCACCCCCAAAACATTAAACAGATGAACTGTTTTAGAATTTCTAATATTGAACCTAGAAAAAGGTCTCTTTATTGTTTTTGTGTATTTAAACCTTTAAAGCTTGAACATATCTAAAAATACAACAATTTTTACATATTATTGTGTCAACTGTAATAAAATGTACAGCTGTATTTATGTTACCCTACAAAGGAAATATTTTTATAGCTTTGCGTAAATCTTTAAACCTATTTTTCGCTTTTACTTGGGTTCAAATAATGCCATAAACTATTTTAAAAGATCGTGGCATTTTTTACAAATTAAACATAACTGGCAAGTGGAGAACAAAAGGGATGAAACTGCAATTAATGCTAATTGGCTTTTGTATAAACTAAGAAATTGGAAGCATCATACATTTTATCAAAGAAAAAAGATTCTGTATTGGTAAGCAAATGCACAATATTTGGAATCTGTATTTATAATTAAGAAAGGTTTGTAAATATGTTAACTTGAATCGTTCAATGGCCTGTAAAGAAATTCAATTTTTACATGATACCATAGAGATACCATCTTCAGATTTTGACTAAAGCCTTTAGGAAATATGTGCAAGTATATGTGAATTTTTTGAAAACTTTAAAAGATTTCGATTTTTGGGAATTGTAAAATAAAGATTTTGAAAAACTGTTAAAAAAGAGTTTTACTTAAGAACCATGCACGTTATATCTAATGAAAGCCCTATTCATAAGCTATAAAATGAGATCTAGCTCAACTCTGTAGCTAAAACGGGTCTCTTGCAAATTGCATTTAAAGTTATGATGGCGGGCGGTGTTTAAGCAATTTACGCAATTTTGAAAATTCAATAACTCAAGATTGCGCAACAGGAAAATTCCAAAAACTATATTATTTGTATTTTAGATGATAAGAAACAGATACCGCAAAAATTAGCCAAATCCATGACATCAAAGGTTTATGCACTGGTTGATTTCACATGGACTAACCCTGAGGTCTTCCGTGTACAAAATTGCTTTCACGGTGCTTGCACTCAAAGTATGAGGTAGCAATTTGCATACTTTGCCAAAATTAGAGGCCGTGAGTCGGTCTTTTCGGGCGTCATGCCATAAGGCGGTATTGTGTTGACCGCGTGTACTTTCTTCTGTTTCATGTAGAAATTGATTGGTGCAAGAGACCTTTAGATTTTTTATATATACCGCACATCTATCCTCCAAATTTTCTATTTCTACTTCGTCTGCTTCTGGTCCATAGTCCTTGTCGGGCTGACAACTGTGCCTTTTGGCTTTTTTACGTTTTGCTTGCTTCCTAACTTTCATCATTTGTTTTTGTCGGCGACTGAAAACCTTTGCCATCACAACCCCAGGTTGTTTAGCGGCAGTTTTACGCCATGCACTCAAATGCCAATTAGGTCCGCTTGTGTGGCATAGTGCTGCAGCGTACATCCTTGTCCCAAAAGATATCCTCTTCGAATAGTCTAATCGTTTGCCACCAGTACACTTGGCCGCCAAAGCATACAGTCTTCAATAAAATCGACAAAATTGTATTATAAACTTTCATGTTACTTTTATAGTTACCTTTCTGCTTGGTTTGTAGTTTCGTTGTAGGCTAATCGGTCTCTTTTTTGTATTAGCGGATCCAGAATTTTTTTTATTTCCGTTAGAAGACCGCATTTTTCTAGTGTGGCTACCACATTCTCTTCATTTGTTGCATCGTCTTTTCTGCGACAAAATCTTAGACTGAAAATGCAACAGAATGTAATAAATGCTATTTTTAAAACGCACTTAAAAACTACCTGCAATTCTCATGCGCACCAAAGATGTGATATGGTGCATTTGATAGTTCTTCCCTTAATTTTGCTGCATTGACGCTGTTTTCTTCAAAAACGCTTTTTACAGCAGTTCTCACTCCCTTCACAAGGCGCTCAATGGGTGAAATACCATTACTTCTTTTAGTCAACAATCGACGATCCTTTATATCAAATGATTTATTCGCTGCAAGTTTGTGTAATTTATCATTGACTCCACGTGTCATGTGATTAGCACATTCAATTTTGACGACATGCCGTCCATAAGAAACTTTTTCTTTTATTCACGCGTAGACACTGGCGTCACCATCCCCTAGAAAAAATGTTAAATTAAAGAAAGTGGTTATCTGAACACTCATACACTTCTCCCACACTGGTGTGAAAACGTGACAGAATCTATCTTTCGTTAATCGGCGATCTGGAAACTGCTCCCAATAATGGAGTAACTGCTCATCCCAGTGATGTTCGAATGATCTAAATACTGCCTTATCTAATGGTTGTAACTCATGGGTTGTGTTGCTTGGCAAACACAAAATTACAATATCATGTTCGTCCGCTTTTTCAACAATAGAAATATCGAGGTGACAAGCAGCTCCGTCTAATATTAGTAAAATTTTTCCTTGTGGTTTGTATTTACTTAGATGTTCCAACCATGCAACAAAGTGTGTTGTAGTCATGCTTCCTTTCGGTGTCATGGCAACAATGGAACCTGCAGGCAGGTTGTCCTCGAGGTTTGGTTTCATCCGGACTCCTTTAAATAATATCATTGGCGGAATGGAGTTACCCATCGCATTAACGCACGCCACAATTGTCACGTTTTCCGCATGTTCGTGTGCGACGAGATGAACTCTTCTAGCCCCTTTTTGTGCCAATACAGCTTGCTTTGCTGGTGGTGCAATGTTAGGCGGCAACCTTTTTCATCCATATTGAAAATTTTTTCTGGGGAAAGTTTCAGACCGTGTTGGTCAAGAACTTTCCGCAATTTGAGAAAATAATCGCGTACAATAAATTTGTTCAATTTTTGGGATCTAGCGGGATTCATTGACTGAGCTTTACGCTTAGAAATACGGGGATGTCGCTTTAGAAATGAAGCATACCAATCCTTGCCCGCAATTTTCTTGTTGGAGTTGAACTTGTTAGAAATGCTGTTTAGTTCCACAAATTGAAACACACTTCTTCGTAACGCTTTTGGTGTTAGAGGCATTCCCACTTCCGCTAGTCTTACTATCCGTTTTTCAAGTTGATTTTCTTGATCAGTAGTCAAAAGGGGTTTTCTTCCAAGATTTCTTGTCACACTACCAGTCTTCATATGGTTTCTTAATGTACGCCTTGGTATCCCACATCGATCCTCTACATACCGTTGTGATTTTCCCTCTTTTAGCAAGTTCAGAGCCTCTTCCATCATGTCAGGTGTCCAGTTGGCCCGCATACCACGACATCTTCTTCTGCACGGCATTCTAAGATTCAATTTTTTTAGTTCAAATCAGCTAATTTTTCGGCGGAAAATAAGGCCCATGTTTTTACTTTTGTGGGCCTTATTTTACGTCAAGACATGTGAAAGTTTTTTGGTTATAAACGCAAAATCAGAGTTTTTTTCTAAAAAATTTATAGATGAACAGGAAGAAGAACACCTACTGATGTTTTTTGCAAAAACTCAAAGTGATACCTTTATTTTAAGTGATTAAAAACAGTACTTACATTAGAAGACGCGCTATAACACGACGCATTCAACTTCGACGTAGTTATAAATCGGTACAGAAGTTTCCTCATTTAGCTTAATCTGAAAACTGCTTGATGGCAGCACATTTCTAGAGATCTGTAGAAACTTATATTAGAAGGACAAATTCATGAAATGACATTTAGGCGCCAATTTTAAAAATGGGCCTTATTTTCCGATGGGCCTTATTACCCGCCGGTACCTTATGGTAATTTCTGACCACCAATTTCTACTATTTGATTATTATTTATCGCATGTTCCTTTTCAATCTCACCTGCTTCTTTCATTTTCTCGTCCAATTCTTCCGCCCAAACCTACAATAAAATCTGTAAGTGAACGAATGTTAATAATGTAATTACTTTAAAACAAACCTTTTTTACATCTGATGTCACTTTCGCAAAAGTTTTCTCATTCATAAATGGAACGTCGATGATAGCAAAAAATTCTTCGCATTGCCTTTGACCAACTCCAATACTCAAGCTCCCCATGTAACTTCTTTATTAATATTTTTCTTCATATTGAGGGGTTCGGAAGTTATTATTTTTGTTTGTTCACAATTGTCACAATAAAACCTTAGTGAAAAGTAAAGACCCTGCCGTGTCTCACCCACTGGACGAAACTTGCCCATTGTGCAATAGTCCGAATGATTAATAATTTTTTCATATTCCTGCAATAAATGACCCACATCTACAGCTCGTCTGCCCTTTATGACATCTGATATTTTCGGCAATTGTTCAGTGGATTCTTCGATATCCAGGGGAGGAAAGATTTCTTCGGGCCTTTCTTCGTCATTAGGAGCAACAATTCTACACAAACAATTTATATTATTATATACTAACTCAGTGCGGCGCATAAATATGTAACTTACTCATTATTTGAATCATTCAATGATTGTAATAGAATGGGAGATGTAACATCTCTTACATAAATGTTATTGGTTGATGGCACATCACCTGTAGAACTGCAAAATTGGCAAAATGTTACTCATACCTAATGTATTATAAACTCTAAAATACGCACTTTATAGGGTCAATATTTTCTTTATTGTAATCGATAGTTCCAGGATGAATAACATCGACAATCTGCGGTAAGACCTTATTTCTGGAATAATTTGAAATATGAAGAAATTGCATTTAATCCAGTAAGTAGGTACATAGCAAAATACTTAATTACTTATACAAAATACAAATACATTTAAAATGCTCTTACCTCTTTAATTTGTGAAACGTCCTCAATGCTTTTGAGCCTGTACCACGTTTCCTTCTCTTTGTTAGAGGTGGTTTACTTTTTGCCATGATAAAAGTTCACTCTTACAGTTACACTTTTCACTTTGACTAATATGACTGTTTCAGACCAAGGTAAGAACACAACTAAGCTAAAGATGTTCATTTGTGTTCAAATTTCCAAATTCTCTTTAGAAATTAATTTCTGGGAAAATTATTGCAATGTAGGAAATCCTAGCAATATCCAATTTTAACTAATAATAATAGACAGGAAATTGAATTATTTTCAAAGCGGCATTTCTTAATAAAGTTTGTTTATTTAGAACCCTAAAGGATCAAACATCAACATAACTATACAGGGCGCCCTTGAACTCCGACAATTATAATCCCATCCCTGAGTTAACAGCGGGTGGCGGGTTAATCTCAGGCATAAACTCCGACACTATACACTAAAGACGCTGGGCAAATCTGTTGGCAATTTTGGCGGCTATTAATGATAAGTCTGGTTTGTGATATTTTATATTCAAATATGTATTAAAATTAATTAACAATAATTACAGTTTATAAAACATATCTAAATAATTAACGTAGATATTCTTGGTAAAAATTAAGACAAATTACTAAATTTGTATGATGTACATTTTAAAAAATCGTAAACAGATAGGTATTTTAGACTCATCTAATTATTCAATTTTAGATTTTATAAAATTATAACTCTGTTCGACGTGTAATCTTCGTTTTACTTTTTCCTTCATAAAGGCAGAATTAATTTTTATGTAACTGTCCGTTTGCATTCCAATTAAATTTTGAACAAAAATGTAAATATTAGGGTGTGGAATAGCCGAGTATTTACTAAATTTCGAGTGGAATGATTCGCACGAATTTGTTGTCCTGGAAAGGTCTGCTGTTTTGGCAGCCCATATATTGGGTGGATATGTTGCATCTTCTGATACACTGAAAAAAATATTCAGGTTAAATTAACCAAAAATGAGTTGCAGCAACCCGAAATATGGTACAAAAAGTGACAACAATACGAGGGTAGATTGAAAAGTTTCCGGAATGGGCAAGAAAACGCAGTAATTGAACAGGTTTTTGTTTTTATTTTTCAACATAATATCCTTGCAGGGCGATACACTTTTCCCAGCGGTGCTCCAACTTTTTTAAGCCTTCAGAAAAATATGATTTCGGGAACTCTGCAAAATAAGCTTTAGTGGCGGCGATAACCTCCTCATTTGACGTAAAGCGCTTGCCTCCGAGCCAAGTCTTCATGTTTGTGAACAAAAAGAAGTCGCACGGGGCCAGGTCTGGAGAGTACGGGGGATGCGGCACCACCTCGTAGCCCAATTCAACCAATTTAGCATTGGCGATTCGGGATGAATGGGCCGGCGCGTTGTCGTGATGGAAGAGCACTTTTTTTCGCTGCAAATGAGGCCGTTTCTCCTTCAAAATGCCGTTGAATTGATCCAATAAATCGCTGTAGTATTGTCCCGTGATAGTTCTTCCCTTCTGCAAAAAGTCGATGTGTATCACACCTTGCGAATCCCAAAAAACGGTGGCCATGACCTTTCCAGCAGATGGGACAGTCTTTGCCTTCTTCGGAGCAGATTCGCCTGGAGAAATCCACTGTTTCGACTGCTGCTTGGTTTCTGGTGTGTAGTGGTGGATCCATGTTTCGTCCACGGTCACGAATCGGCGAAAAAAATCCGTTGGATTACGATTTAACAAGGCCAAACACTCTTTCGAAGTGGTCACACGATTTCGCTTGTTGTCCATAGTCAGCAAACGCGGCACCCATCGCGCCGAGAGCTTCCTCATGCCCAAATGTTCGTGCACGATATTTTGCACACGTTCATATGAGATGCCCGTGGTCTCTACTATTTCGCGCAACTTCACTCGTCGATCGGCTAACACGAGATCATGGACTTTATCGACCATTTCTTCATTTGTGGCCGTTTTTGGACGTCCACTGCGTGGTTCATCCTTGGTGCTCGTACGGCCACGTTTGAACTCGCTCACCCAGAAACTAATAGTCGAAAATGAAGGTGTGGATGTGCCATGAACTTTCTGCAAAATATCTCGTATCTCCGTCGCCGTTTTCCCGTCCATCCAGAAATGTTTGATGACTGCACGAAATTCGTTTTTATCCATTTTTGCAAAAGTGCCTGAATTGCTTCACAAGATATCCTAGTAAACATAAACGGAACGACGCACGTGTCTGAAAATTTGACAGCTTTCCTAAAATAGGTTAGCCTTGACAACCATCATAACAATTTCACGATACGCGCGCCATCTCTTGCCCATTCCGGAAACTTTTCAATCTACCCTCGTACTTATGGGTAACACGAACTATACGATTTTAGTAAAATGTGTTTGGTTAAATTTACCCAATAAGGTTAAATCAATCACACTCCCATATGGTAGAAGCAACCGGTAAATAGTTAAATTTACCATACCGTGTTAGGTTGTTTCAGCCTTGCATATAGTTAAAATAGTCTTAATAGTATAGTTAGATATACGAAATGAAACAGTTAGAAGTGAAGCTCATATAGTTAAATCAACCTAGTAGACTAGTAAAAGTAACTCACGATGTAGTTGCATTAGCTTGGCTTTTCTGGCTGATGTAATAATATTGGATAGTAAAAATACCTATATGTCAAGTTAATTCAGCATCTTTCTAAGGTGGAATCAGCTACATATAATAGCAGTCATGACCATTGCATATAACTAAAATACCATTCTGCTTAGTTGATTTTACCCATCGATTCAAGTTCACATTACTATATTTTCTGGTTGTTTCTACCAGATGACATTGGTGATTTAAACTCACTATTTTTGGTAGTTTGCCTAATTTTCTCTTCATAATCTCCAAATTGCCCCCACTCCCTAATTTTAAGTCTTATTTTAAGCTAATTCTAGGAGAAACCCTGTAATGATATGGGAGGAAAATGCACATTGAAAATATGAATGTTTTCAATTTTTATGCCTCATTTCAATGTGTATTACCTTCATCTGCTATATAAGGTTTTCTCACAGAGATAGCTGAAAATATTTTCAGAAACTGATGGAAATCTAGTAATTCTGAAGAGCAAATATGGCCAACTAGCAATAATAGTGAGTCCAAATCACCAATATCATACTTACACAAAAAAAGTCGAAAAGAAACAAATTCAATAAAAAAAACTGTTATTGTTCAAAAATGAAGGCAAGACAAATAAAATAAAACGATATTTAAATAAAAAACTTACATTAGAACGATTAATTATATTGTATTCATTATAGTCAACATCCGGAAATAATTATCCAAATAATTATAATTATGATAACATGTGACAATTATAAGTACAAATTAAAAATTCCAATAAAAATGTAAATCTAAAGACGCGACTTTTTTCCTTGGTTCCTCGCTTAGCTCTCGTCAACTATAAGGTGGCATAACCTCTTTCTGGCTGTCTGATCTAGGATACCTTTCTCGAAGTAAAGATCTAATAAGGTTCTGCCCTGTGGGGCTAGTTGGAGTGTTACAGCATACACTTCCTGCAATGAAAAGAGAACATTATTTAAATTTCAGAAATGATAAGTATGTCAAAAATATTGAAGTAAAAAATAATAGTCAAATCACTATAGTACAGTCTTACAAAAAATAGCGGAAAGTCGAGTTAAGTCCGTGGATTTTTGCATAGGGCTTCCTTGTGGATTGTTAAATCACCCCCTCAAAGTCAACACCTGTAGGTGGTGAGCTCGAAGAGATAATGAGGGTAAACCAGGTCCCCTAACGGTTTTTGTCGTTTTTCTCAAAACTATTAGGTTTATTGAGATGGAGATTAGGTAACATAATGCTTATTTAAATCCCTACCAAAAATGCTTTTTCGTACCTCGCCTTTGTTTTGTGTATTCGAAGAAAGAAGGTATGTCATACATGGATCAGCAAGTTGCACCAGTAAATTTGCTCAAGGAACATTCGGGCGTAACTTTTTTGGTCTAATATTCGTCATGAAGTAGCCAAGAAAAATTTGTTGAGATCCGGACGCGATCGTGGTCCAGTCATCTTTTACCTTAGCATCTCTTCGTCAAAACCCATCAGGCGAGGTTATCGATATTCTTGGTGTCAGTCGGCTGAAAAATTCGTATTAGCAAGTTAATTCTTAGGAGACTACACTGTACCAGTTAATTTTTGTATCCAACCCAATACGTACAGGGTGTTTCGCCTATTTTGAAATCCGAATTTTCTTTATTTATAAGACCTTGGTATCGAGCAAATTTTTCTCTTGAATGATTTTTGATGTGAAATTGAAATACACGATTTAATTCCTGATTTGCTCGTATTGTACGGGCGCCACAGTAAGGTAACAGTTTCGTTTTAAATTGTATATTTCAGTTTTACAGCAAAAATCATTCCAGAAAACTTTACTGATCTTATAAATAAAGGAGATTAGGATTTCAAAACAAACGAAACACCTTTACATAATAGGTTGAATTAAAAAATTGACTAGTACAGTGTACTCTCCTAAGAATTAACTTGCCAAAACGAATTTTTCAGCCAACTGGCACCAAGAATATCGATAATCTCGCCTGATGGGTTTTGGCAAAGGGATTTAAATAAGCTTTATTTTACCTAATCTTCTTCATCTCGATAAACCTAAGTTTTCGAGAAAAACGACAAAAACCGTTAGGGGCGTGGTTTACCTTTATCTCTTCGAGCTCACCACCTACAGGCGTCTCTTACAATCTCGAGGTCAGGAATATTTTGAAAAGTGCCCCGAGTCACAGATGAAGAATAATTTTCTTTAAACATTCCTGATCGAGACAGAATTTCTGGTTACTAATTCAAGCGCGTGTGAGATTCGGTACGAAGATTTCACACCAAACTTCAAATTCAAAAAAATCAAATATGAAAATAAATTGTCAAGAACTTTCCAGTGTAAATACCTACTGTCAATCAAAATAAGACTATCCTAGTGGTCAAAAAATACTGGTATGGAATTTTCTAAGATATGTATTTCTGTTTAAAGAGGTTTAGATCGTTATACAGTGATCATGAAACAGTTGAACCAACTGGAGGCAGCGGTGAAACACTTTACCCTAAGCAATGTGTTAAATTACCGAAATATCACAACTATTCATACTCACACTTTCATTATGCCCTTCGACCTGGGAGATGGTGTAGGAATGCTGTATGTATCTGTGGCAGGATCCAAAGAAATACTATCCTGGCTGAAGGATGGATTAGAACTATAGGCGGCCTCAGATTGACTTTGAGTAGTGCTGGTGAACTGACCAACTGGTGATGGCAAGTCTCCAATATCTACGTTCTGAAGATCAGTCGTAGCAGCTGACTGAAAAGAACAATGTAATTCTGTTACTGTAATAAATAGTAATTATTAGTTCTTGAAGTTCAGTCTATAATACTACATTTCTTATGGCAACATTTCGAGAGCCCTCCCTTGCAGAGACCAGGTCCAGCAATGTTTATTTAAAAGGTTATTGCCCAAAAATTATTAAAAATCACGTTTTTACGTTGTAGATAATTAAATTTTAAAGTACTAACTATACTTTAAAGCGTACTAACCTTATTGACTGCAGTCCCTTGGAATGTAGATTTCCACTGCTATAGGTTAAACATAAAAACAGAGCGGTCCCCTGCAACCGGTATCAAATCTCGGGAGATAACTGCTGTCAGGCATTTCTCTAGTAACAATAAACGGCATAATTAATTTTCAATAACAATGAACTACTATCCATTTTTTTTCTAGAGTCCTCTGACTTTGAAAGCATATTGCTCGGGAACTAATGAACCAAATTAAATATTTTAAAAACGAGCAAGTAGTAAATTCATTTCTACATACAACAGTAAAATATTATATTTCTAACTGGTATACTTTTGTTTTTATCGGACGATACGCAATAAAAGATACCCATTTTTAGGGACAATTTCATTGAAGTAAGTTCACTAATTTTTTTCTCAGAAAGTATATGTCATATATCTATGAGATTTTTGTAGGGGTTAGAAAGAAACCTTGCGGTTCTTATACTATTGTTTTCCAGACAAAAAAGCGTTTTATTTAAGAGTTATGTGAAAAAAAAGCGAACAATGCGTTCTTGTTTATTAATATAGAGATAGCGTCAAAATTTTTTCGCTAAATCAACACTTTTTATGCGTAGACATTATTGTTTTTAAAAAAATGTTCCTAATTTTAATAATAAAAATGCGGAAACAAAAAAACGATTTTTGATGATAAGCGATTTCGACAAAAAACGGGTTTTTTGTTATTGCACTTTCATTGTTAAAATTCGGAACATTTCTTTAAAGAAAATAATGTCTATATATGAAAAATGTTAATTTAGCGGAAAAAATTTGACGCTATCTCCATTAATAAACAAGAACGCATAGTTCGCTATTTTTTCATATATATCTTAAATAAAACACTTTTTTGTCCGAAAATTAATAGAATAACAACCGCAAGGTTGCTTTCTAACCCTTACAAAAATCTCATAGATATATGAGATATACTTTCTGAGAAAAAAAATATTTATCTCACTCTCAATGAAATTTTCCCTAAAAATGGGTACCTTTTATTATGTATCGTCCGATAAAAATAAAAGTATATCAGTTAGAAATATGATATTTTACTGTTACATGTAGAAATAAATTTACTATTCGCTCGTTTTTCAAATATTTAATTTGCTTCAGTAGTTTTCGAGCAATACGGTATCAAAGTCAGAGGACTCTAGAAAAAGAAATGGATAGTAGTGAGAAGTTCAACTTATAAAGAATGAAATACGTTAAAATTATGCTTAAAAACAAATACTAGATAATTCAGAAGAATCAATCTTCAATCCTAGAAATTCGATGGGTTTGCTCTTTAAAAATTCGCTGAGACTTGAAAAGCGGAAAAGTAACAAATTTTACGCGTTAATGACTGTGGAACAAGTTTATTAAAGTACATAAATACATAATTAAATTATGCTTAAAGACCCGACTCATTGTCAGATATCGAATTTTAAAATTTTTTTCTTGTCATGTAAGACAGTTAAATATTATTGGTATCATGAACAAATAAAGTGACTTACCTTTGAAGGTGTCTATGTACTCCTAAAACCCTTCTGCCAATAAAGTTTATATTCACTTATAACAGCACTCGATAAAATGAACTCGCGTTTGAAAGACACAATATAAAATGTCTTTTAATTTTCGCAGGCTAAAAAGCTGATGTAACATTTTTAATAGGAATGATATAAAACCAACTTCACAAATACACCCAACACAGACGTTTTATCAAAACATAAATGCATATTGTACGTGACTGATATATGTTATGGATATCAAATAACAAAGCTACTTTTGTTTTTATGTACGTATGTATGACATCATTATTCTAAATTCAACTTTATTTTACACCGTAAGGTTTGGTTTATTTTACCTGTTTATATAGTAGATTAAATCAATTTTTTAAGCTATCTTAGCCCGAGTTATAGACTGAAATAGCCCTGCTAACGTAAAATCCTTGTTAAGCTGACTTTACCCATACTAATGGTTGATTTTACTAGAAGCCCAGTAAGATCTGCCAAAGACCGATTGACCATAAACAAATAGTTCACTTTACAAATCGTTTGTTTATTTTGACCTAGATTTTTAGTTAACACTGCTAAAATTAAGTTAGAACAACAAAAAATCGGTTTACTATAATATAGTTAGTGATATTTTTCTCAGTGTATGTATGTGTCAACCAAATAATAGGCAAGGTGGGAGATTCTTTCGTCTTCTGGTTTATCTTCCATAAGTATAAAGGTAAAAACATCCCCCACTTGATGGGGAGACAAAAACGTCAGTCCAAAAATATGATGCAACCATTGTCCAATTTGTGAATGTTTGTTTTTATATTCTGTTGTCAGGGGCGGACTGGCAATAGTTTAGCGGGCCGGGACAGTGGACCTCTCAGGCCAGAGGTTCACGCATGTTTTTATTAAATACCTATACCTACATTTTGAAAACCTCAATGTTTGAGTTTTGCAAACATCAGTTAGGTTGCGGTCAAATTATTGTAGATTTTTTCAAATAAATACTGTACATAACCTGTCTTAGGCCAATCTACATTATTTTACATAATATACATAAATAGTAGATACTTACATTCTATACATTGAATTCCTTCCTCAGTAAGCTGCTTTGCTGAGATAGGCGGTCGATTATTTCATCACTGTTTAAATTGTTCAAAACGTCTTTTTCGACAGCCATCAACATAAAAGATTCAAGATTACTTTCACTTAGTGTACTTCTTAGTCTATTTTTCACAAATTTTAGAGTAGAAAAACACCGCTCGCAAGCCACTTGTGTTATTGGTAGTGTTAGTAGATATTTATAAGCTAAGGCTAATACACTGTACGCTTCACTATGCAAATTGTATTTGACAAGAACACTATAACAACAAACAGCACAATTTTTGCAAGTTTTGCAGGATTTTAAATTAATTTTATTTTCTTCTTTAGGTCTACCTCTTCGTCACTTCTTTCGTTTTCAAAATATTGTTGAAATTCGTCTGAAACAGTTTTTTTAAGTTTGTCCCAACTGCTAGCGAAATGCACTAACTCTTCACAAAGCCTCTCTTTTGTCGCATCTTTATTAAATTTTAATAATTTTGAGCTTAGAGTAGCAAGAGCTTCGGAGGGTAGATTATTTTTATCACATATCTGATGAAAATTCAGCGGCGATAAAAAGTTTAAGTCTAGATATAACTTTTTGTTCTTAGCAAATCGGTTCGTCATGCTCTCTACTACATTATCCAGTATTATATTATGTACATCTACACTAAATTTAAGAAAGCTGTCTGCAATAGGATTGTCATGGGTCAATTCTCCAGGCATTATTTTAATTTTTCTGACTCTCTTTTTGGGAAAGTCGTCTTCTATAACAATCATTTCATCCGCACCTCTCCGAGTCAGCTCCTCAGATGCCCAGTTCACAAAGGAATCTGTTGCTGATTTTACTCCATCGATATCTCTTTGAATTGATTTTAATTGAAGAAGTGTAGAATCTACAAGTTGCTGGGCCTTTAAAAGGTCAAGTCCACTGGTTTGCAAATATTTTGATAGTGGGTTTGTAATGCTGAATATTCGCAGATATATTTGGGATAGCATTATTGTTTCATATTTTTGCAGCGACTCCCTCAAATGTTTAGCTTTCACTCTGACATCAGCATTAAATTTTTTGGTATCTTCAATCTCAAAAAGTGCCAGAATTACGTCCACATAAAGCGACTTTTTATAATCTAAAAATGTTCCAAAAATGCGATTAAGTGCCGTTTGTTTGGCCCACCACCGAGTTTCACCAATGAGCTGAAGATTCATTTTTATTTTTTGTTCTTTATTAATCTCTCTCCATATATTCATTCGCTGATATGATTCTTTAAAAAATACCGCCAAGGAATTAGCCAAGTGAAAAAAAGAAGCGGCAGGGACTGGGGCTTTGGTGGCATCGCACAATACTAAATTTAAAATGTGAGAATAGCACCACACATGAACTTGATTAGTAGATTTTTCACTAAGCCATGAAGTGAAACCACTGTATTCTCCTCTCATGTTGGCGGCCCCGTCGGTCGAATTTCCAATGCAATTGGTCACATCTAAATCATTTTTTTCCAAAACACCTGTTAACAAGTTCATAAACCCTTTTCCTGTTGAATCGTTGACACTGACCACTGCTAACAATCTTTCTTTTATTTCACTGTTGAAAACATATCTTATTATCACTGAACACTGATCTTTTATAGAAATATCCTGAGTGGTGTCTATTTGAACGGAAAATATTTTTGCTTCCCTGATCTCGTTTGAAATATATGTTTTAATACATGAAGATATGGTTTCAATAACAAGGTTGACAGTAGTTTTTGAGAGAAGAGTTAACAGACTTCCTCTGCCCTGACTTCTCTTGCCTGTTTCCAAATATTTTTGCTCAGATTTTTGATGTGCAGCCTTGCTTGCATTAATGGCTACAGTAACATGATCCTTTAAAATTACGTCATATTTACTTAGTAATAAAATTAATTCTAAAAAATTTCCGTGATCTAAACATGGATCGTCTAAAGTATAAGCGGCTTCAAATTGTTTTCCCCGGAAACTTAACCTCTTTTGCCAATAAACTTTAATGTATCTATGATTCTTTCCATCACTTGACGTTTCTTCTTAACTTGAGATGTTCGAATCGCATTTTGTTTGTTAAACAGCAAATCGCCAATAGTTGTATTCTGTGTTCTAAAAAAAATGCCTCAGTGGATTTACAATGTGCCTTGCTGCTTTCATGTTCGCGTATACGCTGATGAATATGTTTCCATTCATTCATGCCCTCACAAAATGAGATTTTCTCAGGAGATTTCGAAAAAACTAGACAGAAAGTGCAATATAACCTTGATGTAACTGAATCAAAACTAAGCCAAACACGGGTTGTCTCATCCGAACGATAGAACACCTTTCTAGTCAAAAACGGTAATGATTTATCGTTCAAGGGCTGAATGGGGTGATTTTTAAAAAATAAATCGATTTCGTAATCTTTCGGTTTAGTAAATAAATTAAATAATGAAGGTATTGGAGGCGAAGACTCTATTTCTGTTTCTTTTTCTTCTAAAATCGTAGCATTTTCTACTTTTTTTTCTTCTAAAATCGTAGCACTTTCTACTTCTAAATTAATATTATCGTTAGAAGTACTTGGTATATTATCTAAGTGAGAAGAAAACGTTGACGTACTTGCCACCGAGTCCAACAGTAATTGACATTCTCCAGAGCCTACAGGTGGTTCAGGTAATTTTGCACTTTTGTCCGCAACAACTTTAAACATATCACTCACTTTGCAGCATTTTTCAGCTTCCTTTAACATTAGTTTTCGTTTTTTGTCTCTTAAACGTTCCGCACCCCCTTTTCGTTTAGTACCTTTATTCATTTTTATTCTTGATCGAGAACACGACAACCGACGACGTCAAAATCAAAAGACTAACTATCTGAAGACTTTACTCTGGACTATTATATAGACTCTAGGGCTTCCGCAAAATTGTGAGAACTGAATGTGAATTGTGAATGAATATTGAATACTTCAAAAAACGAAAAAGGAAAAATGTTCACTTATTTATTCCAAAATAACAATCGTAAAAGAAAAAAGAATCCGACGCTTTGTCGGCATAAATACATTTTTGGTATTTTATGGATTGGCGACTTATTGTGGCCGACTGGCCGGGTCACCATAAAACATTCCTTCATCTATTGCAAGAATAAAAAAATTATGTTTTCGCACGGTTTTTTTCCGAAATGTGCAAGCAATCTTCCGATGTTTCAATTATGGAACGCCGACACTTTGTCGGCATAAAAACATTTGGTACTTTATGGATTGGCGACTTATTGTGGCCGACTGGCCGGGTCACCATAAAACATTCCTTCATCTATTGCAGGAATAAAAGATGTTCGTACTTTGAATTTATATTTTCCCACGGATTTCCCTGAATTGTGAGAACAACTGAACAAAATAATAAATTTGATTTTTTTTTCAAATTTAAAAGTAGGTAGCCTTCGATAGACCTTCGGGAAACGTTGTTATAGTAAGGGGTAAAAACTGAAAAGTGGAAGTTCTTCTCTATTAAGCTCGAAAACTAAATAATAATTATGCATTTTTATTTTTTGGAGAAAAACAGCCATTTAATGTTTATGTTTAATGTCATTTATGAACGACGAAACGACGTTAATATAGCTCGAGGGCGAGGCTCGAGTTCAGACTTCAGAAAAGTGAAAACGATCATTCAGCGCACTCGCAATGCGCACTTGCATTTCCGGCCGTTGACGTTCACTTACGGGTTATTTCATTTGAGTTCTTTGACTTTGATTTTCAATCTGTATAACTATTTTTTTAATACGGTAGTATGTACCAGTACATACGGTAGTATCAGTCCAGCGGCGCCTCATAGAGCAGGCCACCGGGAATTGTCCCGGTATCCCGGTGGGCCAGTCCGCCCCTGTCTGTTGTCAATCCTAAGTGCTGGATTCTTCTAAACCTAAATGAAAAAAAAACTGTTAATTTAAAACACAACACAGACTTCCATGATCAACTTACCAAGACTGAGCAAGATGAAATCTGCAGCCAATAATATTTACTGCAGGAAAAACTTCAGTCAAAGAACTACTAATTCCAATTTCAAAATTGACAACGACATCACGAACAACCCATGTATGGCCCATTTCCATGCACTTTTGTTGAATAAGTTGAAATAATTTTTTATAGGTTGATTTCTGTTTGTCTTTCAGCAAGCAAAACATAATTGGAATGTAAATATCATTTGCGTATACATGAATTGTGAATAATTGTTGAAAATGTTTAGTGCAGAAATCAAAAGTTCCATCCATGTAATATTTGTTATGATTAACCATAAACATAATGTTTGATTTTGGAGCAAATACCACAATGTTGCTATCTAAATCATTTACAAAAACAAAGTTCTCTCCTTTTGTAGTTTTGGGTGAAACTGAATTTAAAATAAGTTGAACATCTTGTGTTGTTTTTGGTAAAGATGGCATGTTTTTCCTGCGATTTCTTCCTATGTTATTTCTAATATATTTCATGTCCACATTTGTTAACGTGTCAAGTGTATTTGGTTTCGTTGCAATTTCCCGATGTATTAATTTTGATGGTCTTGTATATTCTAAATCTTCTTCGGCTTTTCGCTTCACTCAATTACTAATCTAAAAACAAATTATATTATTTGTGCATATCCAGCAATTGCTCTATGTATTTTGTCAATTTATGCTTATTGTTATTATATGTATCATTACCTTCTGTCTATTGAGAAGAGTTGTAGTTTCAGGAGGATGCACATGAGAATTTTCGATTTTTGAAAATATTAAATTATCACCATCACCAACTGTATATAATCTTGCGGAACACGATTTTTTTATACAGTACCAAAGCACTTCACCGGTTCTTTTCATTTCATGTTTTTTGAAATACTTTTGGTTTTCTAATACAATTAATGCATTTCCACGTTGGCTCAAACACTGCGTTAATTTTACTGACATTTTGACCAAAAGCAGAACATCTAATGACAAAATGATATAAAGGATTTGAGAAGTAAACTTTCTCCCTACTTTTGCATAATTATCCTCGGGTCATTATGATAAGAATATTTCGCAAGTGTCAGAGATTATGGGGAAGGCCCAGGTAGATTTTAGGGTAGCGTCGGCGAAACATACTAGTTGGCTCCCGCGGTCAGTTTTCAGGAACGGATGGTGGGTAAGTTGGCCCCATGCTTTGTACTATTTGGCTCCCAGGTCTTTTTATAGGATTAAATCGAAAATTAAGCATCTAATAAAATGTATAAATGTATGTACATACATAATGTAGCTACAATCATGACATTTTAGACAATTTATGGTTTGAACCTTTGCGATACGCATTTTACAAATTCAAAATTTCTAATTATATTTTTATTTAACAATTCTATTTTGCTCTCAATAAAATCTTTCTGTGAAATTTTTTTTTCCTGTACACAAGAATGAATTTGCTTGTTCGATAACAAAAAAAAGGCGAGAGGTATATAGTGATCGTTTTCCAGATCATGAATAGTAAAAAGTTGATAAAAAAACTTTGTTGCACATTTAAATGTTCCATCAACGTAAATTGTTGACATTTTGCTTAAAAATTTTAGGTTTGTTTCGCACGAAAAAGCCACAAAATTGTTGTTAACATCGTTTTTACGAAGAAATAATTCTCCCTTATTTGTTTTTATGTCTATACTATTCAAAACATCATGAACCTCCTCTACATTTTTCGGAATTTTTGGAATTACACTTTTCCGACTATTGTACATACACTTTCGTATTAAGTTTACATCCGTGACAGTTATTGTATCAGCGTCGCACGTTTTCAATTCTTGATGAAGGATCTTCATGGGTCTTTCACAAATGTCGTCAACTGCTTTTCTCTTAACGGAATTGCTTATTTTTTGACGATTTAAAGTTTGTACACTTACAGGATCATGGTTATGTACGTCGTTATGTTCTATTATGCAGTCACTTGAACCCTGAGTTTTAATAATTGATTTACACCCACGTTTTGCACATTGCCATCTTTGCACATTCTCGCACAACATTTTGTGAAAATTATATTTAAAATTATTTAAAACAATTACAGGTTTCCCTTTTTCACTCAACATTTTTTCGATACACTCCATTTTTAAGGCAAAAGTAAACTAATTATCATAGTCCTAAGTTTTAATTTATATCACAAAACAATGTCCAACCCTTAAATTTTGGACCAATCACGGACCTCAAATTTTTCAAGAACTAGAAGTGGGTTTTATTTATAAGCGGGTGGGATTTGTTTATTTCAATTTCTTTTCTTAATAACAGTTTTATTGCTTCTAAATGACATTTTAAGTTTCCACGTTAATCCCTTGTGGAGGATTAACGGGAGCCAACTAGCAAATATTTTCGGAGCCAACTTACCTCTAACCTTATTTCACAAGAGGATTAAAAATTGACCGCCGGAGCCAACTAGTATGCACCCAGCGTCGGAGTTCGAGTCATGGATTAGAGGGCGGATTAGAAATCGTCGGAGTTCGAGTGCACCGAACTATACATGGCGCATACGCTTCCCAATTTCCTTCATAATATAAAAAGCATGGGTTAGAAGGAAATAGAAGATTGGGAATCCCTTACGATTCTAAACAAAAAAATCCAAGTGTATCTATTAATTTGTTTTGTCCAACGGTAAACTTTAAGTAAAAGAATTCTAAGTAATTGTGTCAAACACTGATTATACCTAATGTACTTAATTTAATCCGATCACCCTTGGTATTACCTACAAACATTACATACAATAAACATTCGTATGTTTATTGTATGATAAGCCAGAATAGGCCAAATGTGCAATTTACTAGGTACCATAAGGTACCCAATAACATTTAAGCTTATAGAAAACTGGGTGGACCGACTACCTGTACCCTTTGACAACAATAGAAGTGGGTGTAGCTACATTGAGGGGAGTAAATATTAAACAAATTGTCATCATATTATTGTTATTAGTACAAATACGTTAATTCGGATGCAACAATGTGATTGCTACTATAATTACCTAGATATTCACGAAATATTTATTCATTTATCAAGTTTTAAATCTTTTTTATCTCAATTGCAAAATATTTTATTTATTAATTGTTGCAATTATTAAATTAATACTTTATTCTAGAAAGAAAAAGTGTGAAGACGTTCAGGTTAGCTTTCTCTACGCATTGGCAAAATTTGGAGTCGGGGAGATTATTGGTTTTCAAGTACCGATGGCAGAAACTTTAAATAATTTTGAACTAATTATTTTTCTTGCGGTTCACTTGCGCTAGTGAGATTTTTTAAATATTTTTTCAAGCTTTAACATAGCGGCATAAATAATATCCAGTAAAAAAAATCAAAAACAAATCAACAAATTTTTCTACCGAAGCCCCTTAAACGAAAAGACTTAAAAGTCAAGCTTTCTGAAGATTTCGCCACAAGGGCCGAAGCTTCAAAACTCCGGTAGGTTTCCATCAGCTATGCAATATTTCAAAACTGAAGTCGTGAGTTGCTTTGCTTATCAGAACGCTACGAGTGAATTTGCACATTAGTTTCCGGTTTTAAGTAAAAAAAAATAACTATTATATTTCGTGTGAAGTCTTTTCCTCACGATACACTAAGGGAAATTTGCTTAAAAACTTGGCCAAAAGTTTGTGGAGGTATATTTTTTACATTTATTGAGTATAATTACGGAAAACACATTTCCTAGTTCATTAGTTTTTATTTAAATGAATTAGATCTTACTAAACACATTATTTTTTGGTTTCGTTACGTTGATGACATTTTAGCTTGTTTTGACAGTTCTTTTGAGGTTATCAATGAATTTTTAATTCTTATTAACAGTCTTCGCACAAACATCACGTTTACACTAGAAACAGAACAAAATAGAGCTATTAATTTTTTGGATTTAACTATTACAATTAATACAGACAATGAATTTGATTTTTCCATATACAGAAAACCCACAAGCACAGATGTCACTATTCCTAACGATTCATGTCATTATAAAATGCATAAACTAGCGGCTTATAGATCTTTAGTACACCGAGCTTTAACTACTCCAATGAAACGATCACATTTTGATAAAGAAATTTCAATCATCAAACAATTAGCATATGCAAACCACTATAACGATAACATGATTGACACTTTAATGTAACAAAAAGATTATAGGTTAGCTAACAAAAGAATATTTCCAATTGACACTCAAATACAAGACACAAACTACATATCAATACCATACTTTGGCAAGATATCAGAACAAATTGCAACTATACTAAGAAAAACCACCAGTTACAAAATAACCTATAAAACTAACACCAACACCTTTACATTTTTATTCAATGCTAAAGACAAAACACAAGATATCATGAAATCCGGCATTTACCGTTTGAATTGTTCTTTTTGTAACTCGGTTTATATTGGACAAACACTTAGAAATTTCGCCATAAGATACAAAGAACACGTACGCTCTTATAGACTTAAACATCCAGAAAAATCGAATTATGCCAAACACATTTTGGAACAGAACCACCCAATGACACCTCAAAACAACATTAAATTCTTACATTTTTGCAACAACTAACACACATTAGACATTTTAGAAGCTTTTGAAATATACAGACATAAACGCACAGTACCTTTAATGAATGAACAAACTGAGCTTAGTAATTCTCCTTTATTAGATGTGTTAGATATTTAGTTTTTGTTATGTATTGTATCTAGTTACCTATTTTCTGTATGTTTTTATCCTTAGCAACGTGTTTGTTTATCAATCTTATCTACCTTTGATAATGACACAAAGTGTCGAAAGAATATTGTCAGGTTAAGATATTAATAAAACTTGTGAAACTTTAACTAATCTTTGTATTTATATTATATTTCATAAAGTTTTTATTTAATTAAGCATTATTTTTCATAATAAATATTAAAGTTACTTTAAAATTATATAAGTTTATGACCAGTTAACTATAACTTCCATATTCTATTGCACTGTTGTTATTAGTACTCACATCCTAATGTTACTTTGAACTAAGTAACCCTAAGATTAATTATGAAACTAACCCTTAGTGATTTATAATACCAAATGGAATATACCTCTCTACAAATAAGAACGTTAATTGGAAATCTATCTATCTAATATTGTGAAAACCTCTTGAGGAATTAATCTTTTCGATCATTTATGTTTATAATAGTTGGTTTAGTTGGTAGAAAGCATAGTTAATCACATGTTCATTTATTCAGTAAAATAAAATGGCAGAATATCTGAAACATGAAAATACAATATATTAAATGTGTTATTCTTATAAAATAAATGTTAGTCTGTCTTTTTGTCTCCCTCGTGATGTTCATCTTCGATCGTCCCCACTTCTTGTATTAGCAAATCTAACACTTCTTTCGGAAAATGCTGATTCCTTCTTTTTGACAATTTCCTCAAACTAGTAATCACTGGATCATCCTCCATACTAGCTTCCCTGGAAATGTGCTTAGAGTGAAAATTTTTAAAGTTTTTGAAATCTCGATGGCGAGCCTCCTGCGCTTCTTCTGACATCTGTCCTATTGGCAAAATCGAGGATTCTATAACGTCTGACTCATGAATAAGAATTTTGTGGACAGTAGTGTCCATAGTGTACCAGGGATAATCTTCAACAAACGTCCTTGCCGTTTTAACGTTCACTTGATAATGTTATTAAAATTATTCTGAAACCTTCCAATAGCTCTTTGTTAATGCCCGTGATTTCTGAAGACTTTTCTGTATCGGCAAAACATCTTCTGGCGGGATTGTTGCTATCGTTGCTGCTTCCAAATCCTGGCTTTGGAACGTCAACTAACAAGCTCATTTGTCCGCAAAATAATTTTTGTATTCGTTTTTTGTTTTCTTCGACTAATTGTTTGCTCTCACTTATTCTTGCCTGCCACTTCTTAATTGCCAGCTTGTACGATAAATGCAAAGTGCAGTCGAAAAATCTTATCCACGCATGCAGCGTAGACAATACAAACTCCAATGCATTATTTTTGATAGGCCTCTCCAGCATTTCATCTATGTTATTAAATTGCTTTGATGTTGTTTCACATAAGTAGCATCTCTGAGAGGAGGTTTATTACCTTACCATTTATTACTGTACCATCTACCATAGTAAAGAGCAATTTATGGCAGATTTTAATCTGCACATCTTATGTTCTACACATTATTGATATACGGGAGCAAATTTGCTTGTCAACGTATTTCTGCTCTTCTATAGTTCGATCAGTAGATTCTTTTAAAAACCGCATTCGAATAGGCCGACAATATCTTTTTGATGAAGGTCTGGGATTCTTCCAAATAATTCGTTTATTTTTGCTGCAAATAATAATAGTGGAACTAAGTAAGATGAAAATATAGATTCATCACTACTTTCTAGTAAATGTAGCTGTTGTTTGTGCATACTTTGAACAGAGCTACCGTCACAGCCCCATTTGCTAATTAGGGATATTTCTGGTGCCCCTAGATCAGGGGTTCCCAAAGTTTTCCAAAATTCCAATTCCAAAATATTTGGCGGGCCAAAAAAATTTATGGAAAAATAGGTTGAAATCAATAAAAAGTTAGACACAAAAGAAAGATTTATACTAATTTTATAGCATAATCGTTCTTTACTTATAACAATAATTACTTTTTATTTCAAACAGTTTATTAACACATTTCAACAATAAAATTAAACAAAAATAACTTAATAATTTAAAAAAAAAAAAGAATCTCATCAATCTGAAGTGTTTTGTTTTCTTTTAATAATATCATTGAGCCTTGGTTCTAAGTCAGTTTGAATGTATTTTTAATACTGCTTGTAATAAATGTTCATCAGTTAATTTTGATCTCACTTTGGATTTATTAATACTCTTGAATGAGAAAGTTTTTTCGCATATAACTAAGTGCTTCCATATAATGAAAACATTTGTTGAGTATGTTTGCTCAATTTTGGAAAATCCTGTGAAGATAATCCTTTATAAAAGCCAATTAAGGAATTGTTGCGATAAGAATTCTTGGCTTCGGCATTATCCTGTAATTCGATTAGTTCAATAAGACAAAATACAGTGAGATCCAAATTGTGTGAGGGCGGTTTGAATTTCGCGCCTTAGGATTTAGTTTATTTCACATTGTTAGTGTAGCACTATTGAAATGTGTTGCGTCAAATTACAGCGTCAACTCGTCACTTTCTCGTTTACATCGTGCTTTGCCACATTGTTTTGGATTTTCATTGAATTTTTGCTTTATTTCGCTTGTTTTCTTATTTTACAAAATAGTTCTTTTCAGAACTACGATTTGTTAGACGATTTTATTATCAAGTTAAGGTTATTATTTAAAATAAATGAAGTTTATAAGCTATATTATTTTTGAGACGCCACTGTAAAATAAAAGCATGATAAAAATGTCTAAAAAGAATTTATGTTGCCAACGCGACAATAATTTAACGTGGCGGTAAATTCAAAGTGTCTTCAGTCATTTTGGATCACCCTGTATATACAAGCTATATAATAACAATATACTTATTACATATAAAATTTAGTATTTTTGTAAGTGAATAATTTTTAAGTATAATATGATAAAATTTATTGATTTTTTTTGTAAAAGTGTAAATTATTTCAATGAATTCAAGATCGCGGATGATCTGACATCGCGGGCCACATCTCTAGGGTTTGAGGGCCGCATTTGGCCCGCGGGCCGCACTTTGGGAATCCCTCCGCTAGATCATCCATAACAGATATCACTTCTTTCTGAGTCTGCAAGATTCTTTCAGATGTGTGATTTAGTAAGCTTTGTAGTAATACTTACGCGGAAATCGGTGTAATGGTCATAAGCGTAGGATAGCATTTTTCTTTTGATTTTCTTACTAAATAATATGGTGGAAACCTATCTTTGCCAACGTCTCTTACAAGTATCGGTGTACTTTTTTGAATTTTTATGGCTGATCTATATTTTGTAGCGCGGGTACGGGTTGCGATTTAAGATCTTTAAGCACCTTTGCTGCCTCAACTTTCCGAGAACTTCTAAGGCTCATTTGAGTCGCAAATGTACAGCCTGATTCATAAATAAAGCCTATCAATTAAAAAATAAAAACGATATTGGAACAGAATAACTTTATTAAATAAAGAAAGATTACATTCTACCCTGATTATCAATACCCAATATAATCACCGTTTCTGGATATAAGAGTGTTTAAACGTGTTGGTAATGACGTGACTAATGTTTCTGCAAGATGCAGCGGCAGTTCCTTCCAAGTTGACCGCAGCAAACGTTTAAATGCTTTCAGCGATGACCTGGGTTTACTTGCTATTTTCATCTTCATTATTCCCCAAACATTTTCTATAGGGTTAATGTCTGGGGACATTGATGGCCAGGGCAAAACCTGAACGTTGTTGTCTTCTTTCCATTGTGTACATTTTCTTGACGGTGCTTAGGATCATTGTCTTCCTGCAATAACCACTCTTCAGAATCGGCTCCAAACATGGTACGTGCAGATGGCAGGAGTCCCTTCTTATAAATGCAGCACATGCAATTGGCATCCAAATTACAGGTAAAAAGAATAAGCTTGCCGAACCCGAATTGTGAAAAACAGCCCCATGCATGTACTTTGAGAGGATGCTTGCATTTCTTAATAATATATTGCTGTTCCTTCTTTACCCAGAACTTTTTTTTCGTCTGCTCCATTTGGAAGGTGCATTCATCTGTGAAAATAACCTTACTCCAGTCCTGGCTCTGTTGCGTTAGTGCCCACTCATGTCGCCGCTGTATGTGGCGTTCTGTTAGAGGAATCACCTTTGGCGCTTTAGATCTAAATCCGAACTCCTTTAGTCGACGGATAATTGTTGCTTTGGATAAGTTTATGCCTTTACGTGTTATGATTTCTCGCAATTGTGCGGTTGTTTTATTTGGATTGGCGTTAAAAATGTTTAACAACACTCTATCTTGCTTTTTATCCGTTTTTCTACTAGCACCACTTTTTGGAAAATCATCTACATTTCCTGTTTCTTGGTAACGATTAATCCACCGCTTCGCTGTCTTTTTACTTACATTTACATACTTCGATATTCGCCTTCCTGGCCATTTTGGACCAAAGCGGTGTTGAAATAAAAATACAATTTCCCACCGCTTCTTCACCGAAATCGACATTCCTTTAAAATAGACGTGTGTATTGCAAGGAAGACTTTAAACAACTAATTATATTGCTGCTAATCTGCAGTTTGAATAAATATGCCTATCCAATTATGATGACGCAATTATTACGATCGGTCGGAAATTAAGAAGGGGTCGTTACTTATGATTCGGGCTGTAAGTTCATTGAGCGATTCTTCTTTTTGATCTATCTCTTATGTCTTTAAACAATTTTTTGGGTCGTTCAATAATCTGGGAAGAAAAAGAAATCGATGTAATTGCAGGGGAAATTTCAGTAGTTTCAAACCAATCCTTGTAATTATTCAAACGATCGGATTTTTTTCTATAACTTCTGCTATATATTTCTTTTAAACTAGTTAAAAAAGACATTTAATTTTTTGTCCACTTGAACCTGTTGGGATTGTCTTAGTTGTTGATAGTTTAACGTTTCATGAACGTATGTTTTTAAATGTTGCAGTTTTTTTTTGATACATTAGGTTGTTCGAAGAGGCTGCCAATAAAAAATTTTGATCATCTACTTGTGGATTATTATATGGTAGCGAGCCCAGTTCATTATCGAGATCATCAAGATAATTTTGACTTGCACATTCACTTTCAGGCAATTCAGTTAAATAAGTTTCTGAACAATTTGTTTTGAAATCATCGTTATTAGATTCGGTATTTTCGACTTCTAGTTTGCTGAGAATGATTATTTCGTGAATTTTGCGGTTGCGGCGGTTGCCTTGCACTTCGAGATCTAACATTATACTGAACTGACATTGGCTCAGGTAGGTTTCGTCTTTTATTTTGTGCAGAGAAATTTCGGTTACCTTGAGCTTGATCGATCCTTGCGGGTTGATTTGTAGCTATTCTATTATCTGCACGTTCAGCATTAATTGTCGCCTATTATTAACCTTTAACTACTGGCGCATCGTTAGGGAACTTAACTGAGTGCACGGTGTATGAGAGTACACCAGCCCTTAAAAGCGACCAAATCAAATTGTAAAATTAAGTATTATTTATAAAAACTATAGAAAATTAACATTTATTGAAAAACATGAGTTACAAAATAAAGAATAATTGAAAATACAATGGAAAAAAAAACAAATTGTGTTTTTCTTTAGTAAGTTATTCACTTTCATTTCATTGTCATTGTCATTTGAAATCTTGCACTCTGGGCAAACGGTCACAGAATGTTCTTTACAAACCATTCTCCTGCATACTTTGCATGAAATTGTTACTCTATTTTTGCGCCTTCCACAACAGTAGCATCTTGCTCGTGTTTTTGCTGGTGGTTCTTCTTCAGGTTCTTCCATGTTTTTTATACCTCTTTAGAAAAACTTTCAAATCCAATGGTAAGCTCTTTATTTCAGCTCTCTCCGAAAGATATGGTTTTATCAGTGATAGGGATAATTCCTTTAGAAAAACTATTCTGTATTTGCGAGGATTTTTGACGTTTACAGCATTGTAGAGAAGTTGGCTGTTTATTCCAGCTATGTTCAAAAGTTGAAAAAAATATGGCCATGGGCCATCTTCGTGTTCGTCTAGAAACTGAATATGTACTGCACATTTTATTTACAGTGTCAACACTTCCTTTTTAAGAATTATTAAAAATTAAAATTATCGCAGGTTTTCGTGTTTCAGGATCTACTGCAGCATTGTTGTGCATTGTTGAAAGCAAAACTACTCCTCTATTTTTCCTAGGGACATATGAGACAATAGTAACCTCTTTTTGAAATCCAAAAATAGACGATTGAACTTCTTTATTTTTGTTTGACAAGTCCAGTATTTTTTCCAAGAAACAAATTTATTATCGTAGAGTAATGCATAAAACAATTTTTGATAAAATAAAAATATGGTGTAATCGATATAAATTGTTAGTAATTAACGTTTTTCTACACGATGTTTAACACAGGCTCTTATGGGGTTAAATATATAATTGCAAATAACGCGTTAAAAACCCAGCATGAAAAAATTAAAACAATTGAATCGGGGTCAATCATATTTTGTAGAATAAGAATAAATTTTTTAATATATATCTTACCGCGATGATAACAGAGAAATTTAACCTTCCGGTAGTCTGCCGACTTTTTTCTACATTAGCAGTCTGTTGGGGTCCAATAGACCCCACACTTCTAATCACGAAATTTACACCATATTAACTTCTTTTTTTAAGTGATTATTGGAATAGCAGTGAAATAGATACTGAAAAGTTGGTATAGAAAAACTTTATTGCTTTATTGTCAATTATGGACAATATAAACAATTATGGAATATGAATATAAATAATATAACTAAATAACATAAATTTAGAAAATTTCAAAACTGTACTAAACAAAAACTCAAAATAGAATTATTACTCAAAACATTCATTGCACATGAAATTGGAATGTTGCATACAACAGTTTTCTCACATTTTGCGCAAAAATATTGCGATTTTCTATCTAACCTCCGAGGGCAAAAATCACAACGTCGTTTTTCTTCGACATGTTTTGATTTTGTTCATCTTGCACAACACGTTTTTGTAAAGATCTCCGTCTTTTATTTAGATGGTTGAAAATCATTTCCATTCCTAATTTTTTCAAATAATTCCGTCTTTTAGTGTTGTAGTCGTTATTATTTGATCTGTAAACAATTTTCGAATTTATTCCTGCCGTGTTCAAGAGAGAAAAAAAGACAGTAAGTGACCAGCGCCTACTGTTTCTTGAAATATTATAGGTAGCCGAGAACTTGTCAACCGTATCGACGCCACCTTTTGTCATGTTGTAAAATGTTATGATTTCAGGTTTTTGGGCCACACCTGAATTCTCATCAATGGCATCGTTGTGATGTAAAGTAGAGAACAAAATTACATTTTTGTTTTTTCGTGGCACATGTGAAACTACCATAATGTCTTTGTCAAATCCGAAAATGTTAGAAGGTAATGGTCTTCCATCCGGGGACACAAACAGTGGCGGTAGCTCTCGCTTGTTCTTTCTTACAGTCCCCACTGATGTTAATTTGTGTTCGTTCAAAAGCTTTTTCATCAAACTATAGTTGGTAAACCAGTTGTCAAAAGTCACGTTGCGCTTTGTGTTAGATATTAGAGCAATTCATCTCAAAACGATGTCCTCTGGGATGTTACTTACTCGAAAGGGGACCTTCAGGATGCAGACCTATGTACTGTGTAAAAGCGCAACGTCTCCGAAACGCTTCCAGCTTTTCGTCTATTGTCAAATATTCGCTGAGTATATAGACACTTTGGCAATTAGTAACTTGTCGAATATAAATCTTATTGGCGCCAGTTTATCGTTTATCAGTTTACCCATTTAAATCGTTGTATCCAAAAATTTTAAATTGTCAAAGTAGATATACTTTTTAACAGTTTGGGCAGCATCGCCGCTTTTGCATGCTTAAGTTTGGCTCGGTCTCTAACATATGCATCTCTTGCAGTTTCCCATCTCTTTTGTACTAACAGCATTGTAAAAAATATGTATAAACATTTGAAGTAAATTGTAAATTTGTCTAGTTGCTAGTGGCAACACATTCACCGATATTCATTACACCTACAGAATTGAGACCTCAACAATTAGTGCATTTGGTAAATTCTCGCATTCTAATATATTTGTTAACAGTCCGTTTTGGACTAAATTTCAAAATAATTTACTACATGTTCCCGAAGACAAACCTATTCCAGGATATGAGGAAATACGAGCTTTTCCCCATATCATTGTTGGTGATGAGGCATTTCGACTTACTACCCATCTACTACGTCCATACGCAAAAAAATTTAAACCATAAAAAAAATCAATGAACGTCTTACTCGGGCCAGGCGATCAAATTGACATTCGGAATTTTATCAAATAAATGGCGCATATTTCATAGGCCACTCAATGTATCTTTTCGTCTTGCTAAAAAAAATTGTTAAAACCTGCTGTATTTTACAAAATTTTTTGTGTACCAGAGATGGATATGCATTTCATCATACTCTGAAAGTAACTAAGGGGTTTTCAGTTGTACAAGATAGAACAGGTTATTCTGTAAGGATAATTTTGCCAATTATTTTGTTAGTCCATCTGGGCAAGTTCACTGACAAGAATCAAGAATCCATTAACATAAACCTCATTTAATATTCAAGTAAAAAGTAAATAGCAAAGATATGGATGTAATTTTTAGGTAGATGTAGAAGTAAGTACTTTTCACTGTAAGCAAGCATTTATGTAGGATGTAGAATCAAAATGTATTTGTCTCAACATATCTGTTCATTGTAGAGCGTTATTTGTGTATTTATAACCGTTAGTTTTTAACTTTTCTTGCAGAAAATATGTTATTTATAAAATATGTTTTCTCAAGAATTTATGGCATTTACCCTGTATATTTATAGTATGTTTTGAAATCAATAAATATTTAGTGTAAAATACATTGTGTTTACTTACCAACTTCATCTTGTTATTTTTTGGTTAAATTTTCAAAATTCTGTAGTACAACAGCTGCAACGTCCCTAAAGCTTTGATTTTGTCTTTATTTTTATATTCTTCACTGGAGATATCCCAAATACATTTTTGATTTTGTATGGAACAAATTAAAAATTCTGTGTCCATTTTATAACTATTATGGTATTGTAAACCATTAAAAAACAACTGGCAAACTTGCAATCTGGTACGCGATGAAATAGCTCATTTACACCAATGCTCGTGAGCGCGCTGACCATACGTTTGACACCCAGGCTCGACGTAGGCCCGACGTATTTAATGGTACGAATTGATCATACGCGTTCCATGTGAAATTGCCCATTTAACCACACGGTACTTTCTTATACGTTCTGACGGTCAGTACTGACCATACGCTTCATATGAAATGACACTTAGCCACTTCATATTTCTCATGCCACTTGAAATAAACGTCTCCATTGAGCATGTTGTTAGAAATTCCTTTGAGTAAATGTGGTGGGTCATATACCGGAATGATTTCATGTTAATTTATAATAAAATTATAGTTTCATGCGTCTGTGCCTTTCTTGCGAATTTCCGCTTCGTTTCATTCACCAGTATGTTGATCGCAGGTTTATTAAATTGATCACATACTGTGGCAACAACTTTAAGGCCAATAACCTGCACATCACGATAGCTGCTTTGATGCATTTGGCTACATTTGGCGACTTCATCCCATTTTCCAAGAAGTAGTAGGCAATAGACTGTTTCCACTTACAGTCGTAGTGAGCCCAATTTTGGCACGTAATGCATTTGATCAACTGCTTTCTATATCTTGATTTAGAGAACAGCGAATTGCAATAAAGGCAGACAATATCACCTTGGCCGTCATCTTTTAATGGATCTTCAGTACCAGAATTGTCTCCAGGTTGTGACTGTATAAATCTTCTCTTACTTTGTCTTGCTGTGCGGCGTAATTCCTTCTTTTTTTCTGTTTCATTATCTTTCGAGGTAACGCAGTCATTCACACGTCCAGGGAGGACTAACCTCTTAGTTTCGTTTGCTCTACGCCGTAATTCGTTGTATCTGTCTTTCTCACTTTTTGCTAACTGCTGTGCCTTTAAATCTTCCATGTTTGGAGTACCTGTTAGCTCTTGGGATACGGTAGCTTTGCGTTTTCTCGAAGTAGTCGAATTGCTTGCGGAATTAGAGAAATCTGCTCTACAGAAAATGTGTAAAATTGTAGACATTTTTTGCACTGGAACATGAAGGTTCACCTGCTTCTCCTTCGCGCTTATTTGCTTTCTCCTGTGGTGAATTGATAGATGCTTGCTGTTCAGGAGATTCAGAATGATCAACTTCGTTGTCAACTTCACCATCGTTAGTATTATTGGGAGGTATATTATCAGATTGCTAATTATTGGCATCATTGATCTCTTCTTGTCTTATATTTGTAGCCTCAGATAGTGAAAATAAATGGCCTGGGAAAATGTCAGGATTAACTGGCCAGATTCCAGTTTTTAGGTCCATTTCGTACTCTTCTTCGAAGCGTAGCTTGAGGCTCATTATCCAGTTTGGATGCTTTTTACTAACCTGCTTCTCCACTGTTGACAGCATCAATTCTCACTCCAGCTCTGGCGATTACTTTTTCTTGTATAATTTCTAACCATCTGTAAGGAAAAAATATGAGAAACTGCGTTCACTTTTTTGTCACTGTTTGTATTTAAGCATCAAATTCCGTAGTTCTTCACGATATGTTTCCCGTTTTCTAGTCTTTATTTGTTCAGTTATCGTTCACTATATTTTGCGCCGTGGAACCGTTTTTGCATCTAAGAAACAATTCACAGTTTATCCATCCGTTTTCTTGAAATAAACCAAGGGTTCCTAACGGTGCCCCATCTATTAATTCCTTCTTCCATCTTTTCCTGGTAGAAATCAAGGCAGGAGGTATGAAGTGGCCTGTAGTACTCATGCAAACATACCATGTTGACATGAATTCCGCGCTCGACACTAATAAGAGCTCCAACCTACCTTTTTCCAGTTTGAGTAAAAACTTTCGGGGTTTCTGCACAGTGGAAAGAGCGCTTTTATCCACATTGTAAATTCTTGTCGGGGAAATGTTGTTTTCCAAAATTTCTTGGTAGGATGCGAAAAATTTCGATGCTTGAGCCTTATTAACGCCATGACGAGCGCTTTGGAAGTGGACTCAGATTTTCTCAAGGCAATGTCCGGGTTTCTTTTGCGAAAACCAGCCAACCAGTCGCAGCCAGCCATCTTGAGATTTTTGCTGAAGCGGTGCTTTATACCATTTTTCATAGCCATCATAGGCATTAAGTCAATCCAAACAATCGAGATTCAAGAAATTTAACGTGGTCCACAATCTTCCTTTTCAAATCAGCGTTGAAACTTGTTTGAAAACGACCTAGCCGTTTCTAGGTACCACTAGCAATTAAGTTTTTATTTCGTACTATTTTCCGAAGCGTATCTTGAGGAGCAGCATAGAGTTTGAATGCTTTTAACCAAGTGCGCTGCATTGCATTCTTACTCCAGTTCTGGCGATTACTTTTTCTTGTATAATTTCCAACCATCTGTAAGAAAAAAATATGAGAAACTGCGTTCTCTTTTTGTAAGGGCAAAATGACATACTATGTCGCTTTGCCCAGACAACTGGTATGTCGTTTTACCCCGAACTGAAAATTTTCATAAACTTGCCCTTAATTCACATACAAGCACAATAATTGCGTAAATCTATTAACAAAATGAAGGCTAGTAACCATACTAATATCACCAATACTTGTGGAAGCGGGTTCTTCAGGAAGAGGTACTGCTATTTTGCTCGTTTCACCTACTAACAATGATTACGTACATAAAAAATTATAAAACAAATAGAGGAAATAATTACAATGATTTAGATTGGGTGGGAAACAGGCAGGTTGTTCAGGATGTGGAACAACTGTTACTTCGGTTGTTTCATCTGCTAACAATAATTATGTAGATAAATTATAAAACAAACATCAATAAAAATAATTACTAAAATACTGTGAAGCACCATCGTAACAGTTCTCCAATGGCTTGACTTGGCTTTGGAGCTCTGCTAATAAAACCTCTTGTTTACTGGTAATATAACAAGAGACTTGCCCGCCCCCAGTTTTAAAACCTCGTTCTTGAAAAAAGGAGAGGAATTAATAAGGAATATAAATTAAGCAACGTATTACTCATTTATTATTATGGTTGGTATGAATACCTTAACATTAGCTGCTGCAGCTTTTGCAGCGTTCAATTTTGCTAAATACTCGGCTTGCTGTAAATTAAAAATGTTGTGATTATTGTAAATTTATTGCATGTATCAAAACTCAAAGCATACATGCCCATCTGCAACGTTCTTACGAGCTTCTTGTTTTAAATTTTCGTACAAGTTTTTTAATTGCTTGCACGTTCTAATACTGGATTCGGCTGAGCTGTTAAACTCAGACATAACTTCTTCCCAAACTCGTACCTTTTCGTGCACGTGAAATGTTTTCATCGATTTATTTTCAATAACGTTTTTGTGCCTACATGGATTGGGAAAGTAAATAGGAGTAAAATTTAAGGTTATGTTTAAAACATGTTTACTAAATTATTCAAATATTTATTAAGCCTGCATTAGAACAATTAAGAAATGAAATGCGTTCTGTGCTATTGCAGTCACTGTTATTTTGATGAAATTATGTACATAAATCTGTTTCATTGTACAATTCTCAATCTCATAAAATTCATGTAGTTAAGGAGTTAAAAACTTTTAAAAAGCACCCTTAATATTTTTAGAATCACCTAATTTTACCGTTTTATAAACTTAAATGAAAGCTAAACATCAATTTAGTATGTGAATTTTAACAATAAAGTGATTTTAATTGGTATGTAAATATTGCTTATAAATGTGAAAATTAACTTACTTGGCCACAATAGATGATTTCTTCCGAATGCTAATTTTCTATAGCCTCTCATAACTAAAGCACAGTAAGCATGTTTCGCGAACTACACACCTAAAAGAATTTGAAGAAAGAATCTAACACATTGACGTGTTAACAGGAAAATTGGTCTTATGTTAGTAAGCACTCGGGAGATATTGATACTAAAATTGTACCAAGATACACGAGTAATCAGAAAACATGTAACAAATAAGAAAAGAGCAACGAACAATATTACAAAATTACGTATACAAAATGGTTCATTCGATACCGTAGGGATCATCTTGCAATTCAGATTCTGACAGTTTCTCATCTGAATCTTCCCAAACTAGTTCTAGTGCGTCCGCAATTTGCTGACAATTTAGGGCATTATTTTGTGGAGCACGCTCTGGTTGCGCGTCCAAAAAGCCCCTATTAAGGTTTCTGCGGCTTAGTGAAGGGTTCAAATCATCGAAGCATAAAAAACGTAAAACCTGCAAAGCAACCAGAATTTAATTTGCAACTTAAAAGCAAGCATAGTCGAAGAACGCACCTCTGCCACGTGTCCACAACAACCAAGAGTCCTAGCTCCATTAGGACATAAGCAGTACCAACCAAGGATACCGTCAGGTTCATTTTTGTGTGGTTCATATTTGATGGTTCAAATTTTTCGGAATTTGCTACTTCTCATTCTTGAAGACAGATTCACACGGATGATGTTGATTTCCGTTTTGTGGACAACGTAGTTAATAGGCTGAGGTATCGGGGGCGTGGTCTTCATTGTAAAGCCTTCCAACACGTAACTGAAAAGGACCAAGCGTCAAAGTTTTCAACTGTTAAATAGTAAGTGATGAGAACTCAAGAAGATCGTTCTCGTTAGCTTCTTTCCCCACCCCCCTGCTTTCGACTTTCCGTCAAGTTTCATCTGCTTTACTTGCTCCTCTAGAATATTGTTTTGCTCAGGGCGTTTTAGATACAGCTCAAACAGCTGCAATTCATGTGTAGTTTAGAAACGCAAAACGAGTTTAAATAAAAACTACATACCTTCTCGTGCCATTCGGATTCAGTAAAAAGAGCGGGAGAGAAAACATTAAGAATTTTAATGCAAATCTTTTAAAAGTCATTCAATGCAGGGAAGTAGCTTGCTGGAATCAAATTTTGAAAAATCTAAATTTCTTGTTTCAGTCTTCCGTTAGCCATTTCTACAATAAATCGCAGGTAACCTGCAGGGAATTTTACATAATAAGCTTATGTAGAGTTTATTTAAAAACTTTTTTAGTTGATTGTACCTGTCGAGACTCATTTGCCTCAGAAGTAGTAAACTGTTCTTGTCCATTTTTCAAGAATTTTGGAACAAATGCCACAATACCATTGTCATATTGACATGGCTTGAATAAATTCCCAGAACTTTACTGATAACTGATGTGCCAGTCCTTCTTGACAGCGGGATTGCTACAATGTATTAAAGGACAGATTTATTATTTATTTGAAAGTGTAATAAAGAAACAATTATCACTCACCTTTACGGAACTTTCTAATGCAGAAGAAATCTTTAACACTGACACTTAGTTAAGTAATTAAAGTAAGCTGTATGTGTTACTTGAATTAGCAATTAATATCGTCTATGAAACGCAGTCCTGTTGGGTATTTTGTCTCTCGCGAAGTGGTCTTGTTGAGCGAGGTAGTACATTTAAAAATTGGGTGAATATTTATCCCCGTTGGGCAATATGTTACTACAAATGGATGGGCGAAGTGACCGGATCCGCTTTATTCAAGGAAAATATACTAGTAATCCAACAAAATTGTATTTTTATTGCTAGGTAAAAATTTCTTTATTGTTCAAAAGACTTTTGACCCTTGTTGGCATACTATGTATTAAGGTTTTGCGTTTTTCTTTTTTTTTGTATTATGATGCCATGTTATTAACGAGTTCTTCAATTAATTTTATTGTTTCGTGATCATCGTTTTTTGCATAGTTCTTTCTTAAGAATCGGCCATAATTTTATCAATGGGGTTCATGTCAGGGCTATTTCCAGCCTTTGGCAACACTATAAGCAGCTGTTTTTTAAAGAATTTTGCGCTTTTTTGAAAGAACGACACAGGACTTCTTTATAGCATAAAAATGAAGGATCCATCTGGATACCAATCGGTTGTTTGAGGTATAGGAGGTTTGCAGAAAAGCTTGTGGCGCCGCCTGTCGGAGATTTACGAATGATCCGTAGGAATACAATATTCCAAGACACACACGTGTGTATGGTTGTTCTGTGTATGTGCTTTATTGTTTAAAGTTTTAATTGCTTTAATGTGTAGATTATGCGTTTTTAAATGTGACTTTACAAACTTTGATGAAGAACGTGCCTGTAAATTATTTGTAATAGTGTTATTAGTGGTTATTGTAAACATTATTCATTGTGTAAGGACAGTGAAGGATTGTTCTGTGAGAGTGACCATCATGAATAGTTTGAAGCTACTACGTAATTCGAAAATCGCTTGTTGTGTTGTTGGTTGTCACAATGCCTATTATAATACGGATGCCTCTATAAAATTTTATAATTTCCCAGGAAGATGGTACGAAAAGGAAAGGCGGGAAATTTGGATTAACAGGGTTCGAAGAGTAGAGTAAGATTACACAGATTTTTACAGATGACATTTATCATTTCAACTTTGTTATTATAGTGCTAACAACAAAACTGCCTGGAAGCCTAAAATCCATGACAGGGTGTGTAGTACACATTTTGTTGGTAACTTGAAGAGTAATAATCCACTGCATCCTGCATATAATCCAACATTGTTTCCAAAAGTTTGTATTTTATTGATGTTCTAATATGTTGTATATTGATGAAAATATTGTTTTTAGGAATATCTGAGCAAGAAACAAGGCGACACTCTCAAAGTAGACAGGTTTGACAGAGTTGTACATCGAAGTATGAATCAAAATTCTCAGATAAACATAGAACCCTTGCCACAATCTTCTTTAAATAATTGTTCTGCCTTAAGTGAATCATTTACAAAATTAACAAATAATGACTTTTCTTGTCAAGTGAATTTTGAAAATGTTCTTGAAAAAAATATCTTTTTGTTTGAATCAACTTTTTATGCTGGTGAGAATGGACATGAAGTTTCAACTCAAGTAGATTTACCGGAAGTTAGTATTAACAATAATTTATGGAAAAGAAGTGAGGAAAAATGTGTGGGAAATGATGATACAATTGAGTGTAATGGGTTTCATGGATACAAATCTATTAAAACAGATAATGAACTGATAACTATGGCAGGTGTCACGTTCGATCGTTTTTGTTTATTGTTGTCATTTTTAACTTTTGTCCATGGAAATTCTAAATTAAATGCTGAAGATAAGTTACTTTTATTTTTAATGAAAATGAAACAGGGTGCATCGCATGCATTTTTGGCTGTACTTTTTCAAATTCACATTAGCACTTGCTCACGCATATTTATCTCGGTACTTGACGAATTAGTACAGAAGATGAGAAATTTTGTATTTTGGCCTGATCGGAGTGTCATTGATTACACAATGCCTACATCTTTTAAAGTCAATTATCCAAAATGTCGTGTGATTATTGACTGTACAGAATTCAAAATTCAACAACCACCTAAGGTTGACGAAAGAATTTACACATACTCTCATTATAAGGGTACTTTCACAGCAAAAGTATTGATTGGCATCTCACCTACTGGATTTGTGAGTTTTGTATCTCCTTGCTATGGAGGTAGATCTAGTGATACTTTCATTACAAATGACTGCGGAATTTTAGAATTGTTAGAACCTAATGATGTGGTCTTGGCAGATAAGGGATTTCCAGGGATAAAGTGTGAAGACGACGTAATTTTGGTACTTCCTCCGTTTGTTCATGATGGACATCTTTCTTATGAAGAAGTAGAAGAAACATATTCCATAGCGAGTGTGAGAATACACGTCGAACGGTCTATTCAAAGAATTAAAATTTACAATATTTTACAAAATATATCATATAACTTGTTTACTCATCTCGACGATATTGTTCATATGTGTTGTGTCCTAACTAATCTACAACCGCCTACTATGAAATTAGAGGAAGAATAAATCAAGTAGAGTAAATAGATTAAAAAAACTGTACCCATTTAATTACACAGAGTATGTAACATATGTTTAAAATATACATCTTTTAATTTGAATAACATTTTTTTTGTAAATTCCCTATCAAAATCAATTTGTACAACAATAAATGAATTGTCAAAGGAACAAAAAACCACAAAATCACATCTCTGGATGTTCAAAACAGCCATATTTAGCTGGACTTGCGCGTAGTATGCATGTCTCTTCTTTAAAACTAATTGTCCCTTTTCACGTTTTAAGAAGTGGCATTCATCTTCAATGACGTTAGCTGGCATTGCCTTTCCTAAAATTGAAAGTTATTTTTTTTGGAATAAATTTTTGCCCAAATTACCTTTAAAAGGACACTTTATTTCCAGCAATTTATAAGTGTTGTCATTTCCCAAAATGATGCCATCTGGAGATACTGCCAGCCAGGGATTGTTCTGACAGACCACCAATCCCACTTCGAATATCCTACAGTTTCTTACACTGAAATTTTTCTTGATACAGTTTCATATAACTAAAGATTTTAGAAATTCTACTTACGATGAATATGTTTTCCTAGCTGTAGATTCATAATTTATCCCATGTTCTACAAACTTGTTCGAAAACTTTTTAGGGAAAAAATATTTTTTGCTTTTTTCCAACCAGTCATCGCCTCCATAGGTATATAGTGCATACGCTCTTGACGCTGTGATCCTGTACTTCCTTTCTGTCATCCAACTGTCTTTATCAGAAAGACTTTTTGTACAAATTTCAACAGCATCACATGGTATTTTAGAATTGTATGTTGTAATACAGCAGCCAGATGAGAAAGCCATGTCATGGTAATACAATTCTTCCAATAATTCAGATGTCATTTGATTTGAAACAACATTTGTAATTGTCCAATTTGGAAAACTTGCTTTCACTTCAATCGATGACAAAATTCTAAACAAAACAAACATTGACATGAGGGGCAGAATTACAAATCTAGTAACACCACATATCTAGTACATTTCTCATTTATAGCAACATCCTATGATATTATATCAGTGAAGTGAACCAAAAATAAATAAGTAAATAAAACCAAAAATTACTTGATTTTTGCGGGGGGAACTTGCTGCATCATGTATTGGATCATCGATGGAGTTCCAAATGTCACAGTTTCTTTTGAAACTTGACGTGGCGCATGTATTTTTTTTCTCTCTGATGTTCCAAAAATGTCCATCCACCTGCGGCCACGTTGATATTTTTCTTTTGCCGTCTTCAGCGGATTCTTCCACTAACATGGCATGCTTGTTCGGGAAGACAAATCTTCTTCATTAACAGCACACACTGTAGCAGAGGTATGCTTGCAATGTCCAGAAACACCAGCAACACAAGTACACTGTGCATTTTGTACATGTCTGTTTGCATCAATCTACAAATAATTAAATGATTTAATTTTATGCTATATTGCTTTAAACTCCGTGTCATACCTTAATCACTACACTATAAGGGGGTAAATTTATCGAAGTCTCTCTTAAAACAGAAGACAGAATTTCATTTCCTCTTTCAAATAATTTAAAAACATGCTTTGCTTTTTTTAATTTTGCTCCTTTTGTGAGATTTCCTTGGGTTTTATGATGGTAAACAATTGGTAAAAAAGAGCAATGCTTCACAAGCTCCATGTTCCTAATTTACACAAATCGCAGATCTAAAACCCTGAGACCTTAAAATGTTTAAAGGATGATAATAACTATATAATGACCTTACCTGATAAACAAAAACGTTGTGAAGACAAATTTTTAATAGCACTTTTAAACTATGTATCTAATAACACTTTAAACCACACAACTTTTCAGAAAAAGAACTGTTTCACTAAGATTGAACGCTTGTTACACTTGTGGCACGTGTTGAACGGCATTTAGTTTTCCTACGAATAGTTCAAACGTCGCCGATAGGGTGCGCAGCGTGGCGCAAAATTTAAAATGTGCAAACCTCCTGGGTTTCTAGCATGTTTATGTATTGTTCTTGTCTCATTATATAATAATAACGACTACTACTCTTAACCTGGAAACCATGCTCCAGAAGCTATGATGCTTGTACATTATTATGCAGACCGATCGTGTGGCTGCAGCCGACTTACATATGGTATAGCACAAATCCCACATTTGTGTTACAGATAGGAAAACTGCAGAAAACCTTAACCAGATTTACCGGCACTGGGGGTTGATCTCGGGCCGCTTGGGTGAAAGACTGCTGTGTAGCTGTCTCTCACTTGGTAGTGTTACCAAGGCTGTTTTATTATTATACTTTGAGCAGTGTACGAACTACCTGGATCATGAACAGAAAAAGATACAACAAAAAGGATGGCTACTCGCATAATAGAATTGGAAAATGCGGTGTTAAGCCAATTAAGGTGCCAAAAGAAGGTTGCTAAATATGTCTCTTAATATTTGCATCCAAACATCTAGGCAACTAAGTAACCAAACGAAGCAATATGGAATTATCATTGTATCAAGTTCGGCCAGGAGAATTCTTACAAACGATATTTATCTTTACCACCTTCATTTTGATAAAATGAATTTTTTTCGGCGCAAATTTACATGAGTTTCTTTCACCATGATTTATTGCTCAATACAAATACATAATTTCAGTCAACTGTACCAAATAACAAAATAAAGAAAGGTTTTTTATTTCTAGGCTGCTCGTTTTCCAGATATAGAATTAAAATAAAAGTAACGACCTCTATGTATATTTCTATTTTGCTCAAATTCAGGATCTGTCACACAAAATACACATTTTAGTTTTTTGGCAAGATACATTTGCAACTGTACTTGAGCATTATATTTAGCACATATATCTGTCTTATTGGTCAAGTAATTCTCGAATGTTTTTGTCGTCATTGGACATTTTACTTCCACAACAAAGTTTTGTGATATAGGATCTGGTGATTCTCCAATGAATGGATATTCAGTACACAGAAGTAAACCACATTTTCGTATTTTTACATTACTTATTTTTTTTAGTTCTGTTAGGACTTCTGCCTCTAACCGCCTACCCCTTTTCATGGCAAATGTGTGTTTGGAATTCTAGTGCCACCTAGTAGGATTTACACCAATGTGCCATCTGCTGTACTGCAATGGGCTGCTTCGTGTGCTCTGAAAGCAGTAATTCTTCCATATCTGAGCTCGTATCATAGTTCACTCTCATGCTGTGAGTATGTTGATTGTTCAACCTCCATAAAAACAATTGTATTCATTTTTTGTTTAGCAAGTTCGATGAAATTATTCTAAGTTAAGCCCCCACTTTTCACACAATTCAACATTAGTTGGTGAAAAGACAAGTCGGGGTTGCTGGTACACTATAGTTTTCCATATGCTTCAATAATTGCGCTTGAACATTTTTTCGGGTAGCTTCTTCAATTACTTTACTAAATAATTGGGAAGGCCCCACCATTAAAAATGTAGATCTATTCGGACCAAATTCTTTCGCATGTATGTATTTCAGAGAAGTGCCCACCTTTGAGAGGGGAGATTTTGTCCAGTAGCTTTCAACTGAAGTACATGATGGTTCTTCACTTTTGCGGTGAACCCACATTATAAATGAACAGCATGTTTGCAGCCTCCTGTAAAATAAGAATTATAATTTAACTAGAAAAAAATTATAACACTCAGTTGTCAGTCATTATAACAGCACAGCTAACAAAAAATTGTTTCCAAAATGTATGTCTGATTATTATCTACATCCAGCCCTAGACCATTAACCAATACCCATATACTTGTATTTGAAATATGTATAATTACCTGTTTAACCTGAAAAAATATGTATAGACCACACTCAACAACGCGATTAATACTATTAACAATCACAGTTTACACGTGTAGTTCACTTCACTTATATTTCCCTTTCACACAGCTGATGCGGTATTGCCAATACTCTAATTGTTTCGTTATATGGTCGGCTTACATTAACTCGAGTAGGGAGCTTCGCTGGCTTTACTACATTAAACTGTACAGCTACCAAGCGTTGCAACGGTGTGGAAGTTGTCCATTATACTCCCTCAAACTGTTTACTATGTTTTATCACGGATGGTAGGTAAATACACGGCATTAAGAGTAGGTTCGAGTAGGTTTAAGACACCGGCCAAATTTGGACTACCGGGCGTCAGGAATCGTGGTTGCCCTCTTAGACCGGGCGCTAGAGGTAAGTGAGTATGCAAAATGTGAAGACCGAATTCTACCAATGGATTTGAGTTAAGAATAGGTCAAAGATTAATAATGCGGATCTTGCCGGTTCATTTTTTGGTCCATTTTTTTACCCCCTCTACTCTTATTTGTAAAGGGAATAGATTGAGTACATGCTATAAAATCATTCTAATGATTATTTCAATAATAATTTATAGTTTTTTCTAATGGTGAAAGTTAGGATGGATTGTTGAATGAAAAAAAAAAACAAAAATAGAAATTAAAATCTTTTTTTATTAATAAAAAAAAGTTATATATAATAAAAAAATATAATAAAAATAATATAAGTTAATGGTTTGAAAAATCGATGAAATAGCTTTCCCTTTTGGGTAAGTGGTCAGAAAGAAACAAGTGAATTTATTAATTATCCTTTATTTCATTTGTGGGTGGCGAAAATTCCACAAATGAAATAAAGGATAATTAATAAATTCACTTGTTTCTTTCTGACCACATACCCAAAGGTGAAAGCTATTTCACCGATTTTTCAAACCGTTATTGATACATTTACATAAACAAATACAAAATAATCCTGATTTTTTGCAACTGCAAGACATTGTGCGACAATTTGCAGTACATATACAAGGTTGAATTAATGACTCTGGTAAAGACGGCTTTGTCATTTGTCGTGGACGAAAGTCACCATTTAGTTTTTCATAACCAAATAAACAATAATCAATCTGTAAATGTGTTTGATGAGAATTTTTCCAAATAAATGTTTGTACTGTAGCCCTTAATAAATGCAAAGCATCTGATGTGCATATCACTTTCATCAAATTAAAACCGAAACCTATGTTTTGAGAAATCAGTTTATATCTGAGTTCCTCAGCAAACAATTTTTTTTTGAAAAGGAATATGTGCAAACTATTTCTAACTGTTTCAATTGTTGATTATTTAGGTCAAGGTTTCCCAAAGACATAAGTGCTGGTTGTACAAAGTCTTCAGACGCAGCTTTCAAACATTGCACTTTACTGCCAAATCTGCTAGTAGTGTCGCAACCACTTACAGCATGTAATGCTGGCAAAATATTGCATATGCTTTCAACCAGGGATTCAGCAGCTAAATAATAATAATATATTTATTCCATATTAAATACAGAATCTCAAGGAGGGAATTCAACATAGTTGTTCTTCCATTCCCCCCTTGTAAATTATTTGAAACATAATTAATTATAATTTGTGATATATAGAATTTGCGAAAAGAAAAAAGATAAACGACCAATATTACTAAACAATTTAAATTAATCGACGTTCACTAGCCAGACTGTTTACGATTTGGGGTATCAATGACGATTTGATGTGAATTGTTCTGTTAAGGCTTTTTTGAATTTCTTGACTAATAATGCCTTGAAAGAAGAAGGTACGTCATTGCAAATTTTTGCAACATTGTAACTAAATGAACGCTCGTAGAATGTAGTACTGTGCTTGGGTATAGTCAACAGACCCCTATGTCGCACATTTATATTGTGTACATCTGTTCTATACCTTATCTTATTGTATAAATAGGGTGGCTGCCTGTTAATTATTATATTATGGTAGAATACTGCTGTCCGTACGTAACGTCGTTGTTTCATATCTAGCCAACCCGTTTCTAGCAATTTTGAAGATATATGAGCAAACTTAGGAATTCCATAAATAAAACGTAAACAAGAGTTTTGGACACGTTGTATACGCTGTGATGTTTCGAAGTCAAGGCAAGGGCCATATACCGGTATACAATAATTGAAGTGTGATAATACAAGGGATTCGCTTAGTAAGATTTTTGCGTCTCTGCTTAAGTAGTCTTTATGCGGATAAAGGAGTTTTAAATTATAGTAAGCTTTTTGTATATACTTATTGATTTGTTTTTTAAATCTGAACGTTTTATCAAGAACTAACCCTAAATTCTTAGCATTTTCAACTATCGGAATATTAACATTTCCAATTTCTATGGGTGTTAGTTGATAATTATTAATCGGTTTACCGAAAAGTAAAATACAAGACTTAGTTGGGTTTAATATTAGTGCATGATTAGCAGAAAATTCATTTATAGCTTTCAGATCATTATTCAATGTATCAACTGCATCTTTAATGTGATTTGGACTAAATGAGTAATACAGTTGTGTATCATCTGCGTACATGTGGACATCACAGGCGCTCACACAATCACAAAGACCTCTGGTATACAAGGTAAACAGCAGAGGACCTAATATGGATCCTTGCGGTACCCCTTTGGTAACATCAATAGACATAGAGACATCATTAGATGTCTTAACTCGTTGAGTCCTGTTATAAAGATAATTTTGAATCAGACCGACTGCATTATTACCAAAACTCATATAGTGCAATATATTAATCAATAATTCATGATTAATTGTATCAAACGCCTTGCTGAAGTGTAACAGAGCCAGCAACGTACATTTCCCTTCATCTTGAGCTTTGAGAATATCATCTGCTATCTTCAGCAAAGCAGTTGTACAACTGTACGCAGGTCGAAATCCTGACTGGCTAGATGGTAGCAAACTATTATGGGCTAAATATTCTCTACTTGTGAATTGATTATTTTTTCCAGGATCTTTGAGAGTGTTGGTAAAATGCTAATCGGTCTGTAATCCTTATACTCTTCAGGCTGCTCGATTTTTGCTATTGGTGTTACAAGAGCCGACTTCCAGCTGTCGGGAAATATATTTTCCAAGATACAACAGTTAACAATATGTACTAAATATTGCAAAATAAAAGGAAAACATAGTTTTATCATTGTGATGTTTAATCCGTCTAATCCTGTAGAATTGCTTTTTAAAGAGTCGACTATTTTGGATACAGTATTGCTATCTACGAGATTGAAATTAAAAACTCCAGTATCATGTAATTTATTATTTTTGTAAAAGTTCAATACGTGTCCAGGAACTGAAATTTGTGGAATACTATTAACAAAATAACTATTAATTTCATCTACACGGCCAGTAAACGAGTTATTTTTGCTAATTTTAGAAGATACAACATTTAATGTTCTGAATCCTTTCCACAGTACTTTAGAACTGTTAGTATGCGCAACTTTAAATTGTAAATAAGCCTTTTTCTCATTTTTTATTGCGGTGTTTGTGAAATTACGCAACGTCCTGTAATATTCCCATGCAGCAGCGGTTTTTACATTTCTATATTTAGCTTTAGCCTTGTCCCTTAAACTCATTAACAATTTAATATTATCAGTTAACCACGGCGAGCGTCTTTTTGTTATTTTGATAGTTTTCCATGGCGCATGTTCATTAAACAGATTTAATATTCTACTACTTAAAATATTAACTTTTTGATTGTCCTTTTCGTAAAATATATCATTCAAAGATAGTGATTGCAGATCGGTATAGAAATTATCAGAGCTAAAGTTCTTGAAATCTCTATAAGTATGAATAACAGGCGAACAGGAAAGTTTTTGACATAAAATTTCGCAGGCAGTTTGATCATGGTCTGAAAAATGACAGTTTATAACACTTGATTTTTTTATAAGTGACGGTTGGGAAGTGATAATGATGTCTAATAGAGAATCTTTTCTAGTAGGTGATGTAATCATTTGACTCAATCTTAAAGATTCTAACATATTATTAAAATATTCCGTAGATGGATTGGCTGCCATTAGGAAGTCTACGTTTCCATCCCGTAAACATACAATATGGTCTGAGTATGGTGTAACACAACATAATAGAGTTCTCAACTTCATCTACAAAGTTCTTATAGTTGTAAGTTGGAGGTCTATAAAACACTCCCAGCACAATACTCTTATTATTGATTTTAACTAATATCCATAATTGTTCTATTAAATTACTTGTATCAATTATACATTTGAAGATATTTTGTTGTATATAAAAAAGGACACCACCTCCCCTGCTAGCACGATCCTTAAGTGCCAATTTATAATTTTCAATATTAATCGCTCTGGAGGATACATCATCCGATAACCAACTTTCGCTAACTGCCAGAATTTCGAAATTTACTATTAATTCCCTGATCTCGTTAATTTTCGGTAATAATGAACGTACATTGATGTGTCCAACTCGCAAACAGTCTTGTGACATGTTTATACACTTAAAAATATATAAGGTAATAATTGTATGAGAAAAAAAATAAATTGAATAAAAACATTAGATATAAACCAGTTATAAATGAAGCATATTATTATTACAATCTTGTATACATATAAACAACAATGTTCTTTTCGATAACTTAACCTCGATAAACCTCAATACTAACAATTATTATAAAAGAAAATTTGAATTTTATATTTATAATATTAATGTAATACAAACTTCCCTTCAATAATAAAGAAAACAACTTTTAGATTCAAGTAAAACAATGAAGAAAGAATTCTTAATATTATTACGATCTTATATAAGTATAAAATATAAAACAACACTGTTTTCTTCAGTAATAAATTAAACCTCAAAAAAAAAACCTAAAAACCACAATAATAACAATTATCATAAAAGGTAAATTAATATATTAATTATTCTTTAAATCCAAGCAAAGGCAAGATAAAAAGAAAATGTTTTATTTTACAAAATTAAATAAATGTAATATACAAAATTCCCTTCCATGATAAAGAAAACAACAAAACAAAATGATAATGAAATTGATTTGCAAATTCTAATTCGAATGTATAGATCGCTATATCAAGGTATGCGAACTGTAAGGTTTAACCACGACACGGTTTCATCACACATCACCGCCCGCATCATTTTTGTTATTTGAACCTTTGCAAAGATCACTAAATGAAAGCACTTTAAAGATTGATTTTTCACCTTTAACATAAACGGTGCCATCTCTGGTCCAGACGTTGGAGGGCCCATATCGTTTAACAGCATCAGCCACCAATGTAGCACGGAACCTGGTTAAATCTTCCCTTACAAATATTTTTGTTCCTTTGAACTTACTTTTATTCTTAAGTATTTCATATTTTAGTGTTCTGTTAACAAATTTAATGATAACAGGTTTGGCTTTTCCATTATGCTTTTGAGGGAGTCGATGACTGCAGTCTATAGCTGACAATGGTACATCTATTCCTAGCTTGTCTCGACAAATTTGCGAGATAAGTACATTTGTGTTTTCATTTGCGCTTTCGGGAATACCAAAAAAGCGTAAATTATTACGCCGGGAATACTGTTCAGATTTTTCATTGGCATTTTCAATGTCGACAATTTTTTTCGATAAGTTAGATATTTTGTTTTCAAGTTGACTCACCTGTGTCTCTAACACCTTGACTTTTTCTTCGTTCTTGGATTCTAATTCTCGTGTGATTGCGGTAACTAAATTTTCTATTATTTGCGGAGAGTTAACGATTTTTTCGATAACACGAATTATCATAGCTGCTTCCTTATCTTCCTTACTTTTATCCTTATCACTTGAACGTAAGTCCATTATGATGACTTAAACTTGCAATTTTACTTTATAAATTTAATTTATGCGGGAGCGTGTGACAGACACGTCTAGCACCTATATGCACACATTTGAGAATTGAATGAAGAAAATGGCATCCTAGAAAATATTTCATTGTATGACAACCGTCAAACCATAAACCAAGACACCCAATATTTGCTAAGTCTTTCCAGAAATAAATTGCCAAGGCGAATACATCTGTATCAACGCTGATTATAATAATATGAGCAGATTGAATCCTTACTGCGTTGCATATGTGGCAAAACATTCTTGAATCACCTTCTAAGTGGTTTGATTGTAATTCAAGTACCTCACAAAATAAAGACCCTGCAACTTGAAACATTTAGTTGGATCGTCGAATCCTCCACAAATGTACATCTCGCAGTCTTCTTTTATTTGTGCATATTTTGGAGCATTAATGCAAAGAAATCGAACAAGTCGTAATTTATTTTGAGTGTTTGCAAGGAAAGACTTACAATCAGCAGGATTTTTTGTTGATTGACTTGAAATTATGACATTTTTAATAATTTGGCCTTTTCTCCGTAAGTTTGACTCCATAAATTTTAAAGACATGTCGTGATATCTATCGAATATTACATCTATTCTCTTCACGCCAGGCAGCGTAAAAAATTGCATAATGTTTTTGAAGAAAACCTCGGCAAAATCACCAAAAGTATTGAACTTATTTAACTGAATTTTGTGAACAAGTTCCAGTACCATACATCAACAATATAAATTTTGAAAGTATTTAAATTTATTATGTCTTGCTGAGAGTTCGTACCACACACAGTTATAATTATTTTGAATTTCAACGACGAGTTGTGATTTTGCTGACTTCCTGTAAAATCCGTCATTGTCAAAGAGATACTTGCAGTAATCCAATATTTCATAAGATGCTAATATCTTTGTATCAAATCCACGTTGAGAAGCCACCATGAATGATTTTTGGAAAATTGTTATGTCTGTCACGTCTTGCAATTTCTTGTTGGAAGTATTTTTGTTTGTTTTCACAGGAGTATCTTCAAAGTTGCAAAATTTAGTTTTTTTGTATAGAATAAGAAATTGTACAGAAAACGCCAGAAAATAGTCAGGAATGTCATAACTTTCCTTACAATTTAGTGACAATTAAGTGGCTTGAGCACAAGGCTTGATTATAAATATATATTAAGTGACAATAATGTTACTATAAATTGTAAAGTTACTGTAGGTAGTAAAGAAATTGTTACAAAATAGTTACTTTGTATTATGAAACTTGTCAAGAAATAGTTAATTCGTTGTAAGGAAATAGTATAAAAATTGACACTTTATAGTAAAGAAATTGCCAAGAAATAGTTAATTTGTTGTAAGGGAGCAGTAAAGAAATTGTTAAAAGGTAGTCACTTTTTCCTAAGGAAATTGTTTCTTTATAGTAAGGAAATAGCTATTTTTATTGTAACAAAAAGGTAATTTATGTAAGAAAGCTATTTTAGTACTGCCATATATAAGAATTCATTTAATATAAAAATCTATTTGTTCATTCCAAACTGACATTTATTTAATTATTGCTAATGCTATTTACTATAAACTAAATTAAACTAAACTAAAACTTGATTTTCAATCCTACTTACTAAAACTAAAGATATTACACTAAATACTACAATAAAATTTGAAAACCAACTACATACTCGTATGTATATACAATGTACATATATTTATACATTATTTTTTTATTTATTTTTAGAACGAATCCTATCTCCAGCGCGACGTATCCAAATTTTTGTATAACCCAGTACAGAAGCCTCTGTGGCGATGTGGTGTAGCTTTTTGTAGCAGCTGAAACAAAAGAATTGTATTAGAATAAGTATACTATTAAAAAATATTCATAAAATACATCCGAGGATAGACCTGACATGTTACAAAATTAAAACCATAATTTTGTATTTGAGTACGTTAACTAAATGAATGTATTGAAATTTATTGAAATTTAAATTTACAACAAATATACAAGTTGAAATTAATATAAAAATAAAATTGAAATTTTATATAAAATTGATAAAAATATAAAATTAAAATCTATAAGATATGAAATGCTGTACCACTCTAAGCAGACTTCGTGCAATGTAATATTTATTTCAAAAAATTTTCAATTTCAGTTTCAAAATTTTTACATTCTAAAAAAATTGAAAACACGAAAAAATTACCAAACCGTATTTCCATCTTAGGTAAAAAAAGTACATTTATAAATGCCTACAATAAATAATTTGAAAAAGTTTCATTTTTTGTAATTGAAGCTTGCCATTAGCTCCCGTACATATCACAAGCCGTGCACCATCATCGGTAAGAAGCTTCATTAAAATTAATTTCGTAGTCTTTTCTACGGTACGAGTATCTCCGCTGACACAGCATGAGTGGGGCATCTGTAATGATTAAAATCTGATTATCCCAAACAATCTCATCATCACAAATTAAAAAAGCAAATTGTTGAATCTTTCGTAGTACTTATTTATTGTAATTTAAAAAAATGGTTTGATAACGGCATGTTAAGAGTAAAATTGAAATAATAGAAAAACATTAAAATACTTTTATATTACCAAGACTGTAGCGTTTCCCGGTGACTCTAGAAACTGCTCCAAAGCTGCGATTTCCCCCACTGTCGCGATGGGTAGTTTTGGTAACATAGAATTTTCATACTGAGATTCGGGATTATTACGGCGAAGCTCGATATTGTAAATGTAGTTTTCCAGACCTGTTTTGTTTTCCATTTTTACTACGATTTCGGATAATTTTTTTTATTGTTAAAAATATAAAATAAATGTATAAACTGGTGGGTCTTATTATAAAATTAATCGTACCATCTAATAACTAGGATTCTCCCTTGCTGTCGTCTGAATTATGACAGTACGAATAGTTTCCGTGGTTTGGGAAGATGGGCGATCCAGGTCGTCGTATTTTTTAATTGAAGGTGAGGCGGAAGAATAATTTTGGTGTGGATTGTTTGGGTGCGCTTCATGGGTATTTAAATTGTCATTTATAGTATTATGTGGTGAATTGTTAGCCGTAAGCAAAGACTCTAGTGGATTGATAGAAAAAAAAGATGAAGGTTTAGGGGGAACTGGAATCGTAACATGTTTCTGCCTCGTTCGTGAGTCTGTAGGAATTTGAATATCTTCAGAATCTGTACTACTAAGATCAGATGATTCTAATAACTGCATGGCTTTCTTATTAGAGATGTCGTATGAAGCTAAAACAAGTAAAACGTTATGTATTAATACAATTTGTATAATTGTTGTGTTGAATGTGAATACTCACGATATTTTCTTGGTTCGCCAATCGCATGCCGAAACACACGTATGGAGTATTTTCGTCAACGTTCATTTTTGGGAATTTGTTCCCAAATGCATTTAGTTTGGTCTTTGAATGGCCAGTAACACAGTTCATCGTTTATCAACCAACTTCCGGGCATAGCGGAAACAGCATTTGTTTCCGGAAATTCGACAAGAGCGTACATTCTCAAATTAAAATAAAAGCAATTAACTCGATAACCTTCCTTAAATTAATTGTTTATCCGGATGTTAGCAGGTAAAAACGTAAAAATATTTACAACAATTATAATTAAAAATAATAGCAGAATAAACAATTAAAAGCGTTTTACTATATATCATCTGAAATTATATGAAGAAGTGACAGAAATAAATGAGTATTATCGGACATTAATATCTTAAAACATTTATTTTCTTTTTCTTGTAGGGAAGCACTGGATAAATCTTTACTTAAATTAGAAGAAATAGTTACTCCTATTAGTTTACCTAATAGAGAACCCTCGCAAGGGTTTTCGAAGTAAGTGTTTGTATTTTGAAACTGTTTTCCTATTACATATACATGTATTGCTTGATAGGCTAAATCAGTTAAAACGTATTCAAACAAAGTATGCGCTATTTTTTAACAAAATGCAATTATCTGCAGAATTTCCATAAAAATGAAAATATTTGTATAGAAAGCTTTTATAAGCAGTTAATAACTGATTATTTAACGCATCAAAGGGAAGTTTTGCAGTAAATAAATGATTTGCTGTAAAATGCTTAGTGTCTCAATTTGAATTTCGGTTTTTTGAATACGATTATAGGGTGTTATACGTTCGAGGGGTTTATCGTGTTTTCGCAACATCCTTTTAATAGCTTTCATAAAATTTTCGAAAGTAAACACACTGAATGAATCTAGGACACCATAACGATTTACATCGTCTATTAGATGTATTAAATTATGGACATTAAAAACACCTGTGACTTTCCATATAATGTGGGAAAAACATTTACAAAATAATTTAATAATTCTTTTGCATAAGACATTTGCTTATCGCAAAAACTTGGTGATAATAATATTCGAATGGAACAATACAGAGTCAAAAAATGAGTATAGATTTCTGCTGTTACAACGCCTGTTAACACATGCACTTCTGAGTAAATTAAAAATTGCCTAAACTCTGTTGCTTTCCATCTATCTACTTCCCCTAAACTACGTGGTTTTCTACAAAAATCTCGGGGAACTTGACTTCACAAACTCAGAAATCTTGTAGAGATTTCTGATATTTGTTGGGAATTTATATAATCCAAAGAAAAACTGGTCACCATTCTGATATCCAATTTTTCAAGAATGGACACATCTCGATGGTGTTCGGTTTGGTATTTTATTAAAAAATCGTTGTGACCTTTTGTAGAAGTTACAAATGATTTCGCAGGAGCATCACAAATGAAAGCCCTAATACTAATTTCAACAGGCACGTTTTGAAAAGTACAACCTTTGGTTTTTAAACTTATATATTCTTCTACAAAATCTTTTAGAAATTCGTTTGCGTCAGATGGTTTTGTTTCACCATGATAAATTCCAATTATAAAAGGTGAACTTTTTATTTCATGAATATTTGCCAAAATGGGCCATAATTGACGGTTAGTACTTTTTGTAAGTGGTAACCCGTCAATGTTAATATTCAAAGAAATTCTCGGTGGTATCTTATTCGAAACAACATTTTTAGACAAAGTATATAAAATTCCATTTTTAATACCTATGTGGCAGTATTTTCCTGGATTAACAAGTTTAACGTTGGCAATTTTCTTAGGAGTACTTAAAAGAGTCCTAGCATCAGCGGGTAGATTATGGTCATGCCGTTTTAGAATCTTTAAAAGTGCACTAAGGCACTGCTGGTTTACGTTAAATTTCAGAGCCCAGTCAATTAAATCAATTTTAATATTATTCAAAAATATAGCATCGTCTTCTTCATCAGAAGAATCGAAATGGTTTGAACTAGAGTTTCCAAAATTAAAAAAATCACGATTGGTCATTCCATCTACGTGGAAGTCTTGGTTCGAAGAATTTTCTGATAATGAAATATTGCTTGATTCAATACGTGGATGAGTGGAAGTTACATTAACACCACTAGTTGCTGAAACGTTTACAATATTTTCCACTGCCGTTTTTAAGCGCCTCTGGCGCTGTCGGGTACTTAGTTCCTGCCACCCTTTATACATTTTCTCAAAAAATTGCAAATAAAAAATTACTTACCTTTACAATAAATGAGAGATTCGAAAGTAGAAAGCTTTTAATATTATAACGACTGCAGAACTACGCACTTACAATAATTAATTACAAATGTATTATTATTGTATCTACAAGCACAAACGGTCACTCCGACTCTCTTAAAGTCTCTAACCAACTAACTAAAACGTTAAGTATTTTAAAAGTGTCAAATATTATTTATCCTAATTTAAGACTTCCTGTCTTTAATGAAAAACTAATATTAACTGACCATTCACACTCTGTAAAGTGTCATGTTTCCTTTGTAGAAGGCCAACTCGCCCAGCGTCTTTCATCCCTTATACACAATACATACGAAAAACAACTCGACAGTGAATATCTAACTATAGAATTCTTTGGATAATACCATTGTTTTAAAAATTCTAAAATCTTCGACGTATATACTAACAAACCACCTTTTGGAATAAGCAATAAAAATATATAGTGTTCTATCAAAGTTAGGTTGCTAATTGTATTTAAATAATTTATTATAGTTTATACTTAGGTTAGAAAAGTTGAATATTTAAGTGTGGTTATTAATTCTTAAGTTCTGTTATGATTTGTTTTACTGTGTCGTTGTTGGCAAGCTAGAATTCACTAGTCAGTATTCATTTTTTTATAACATAAATAAAATACTTAACACTAATAAATATTCTAACACACTGCTAACTAAATCACTTTTAAGAAACTTCTTGCAAAATGCAGTAAACGCAGGCAAAGAAAACTTATTTTTTATAGATAAGAAACAATCCCTCTTTGAAGGGTTACAGCCGACCTTTTATTTATTGATTATTTAAAAAAAATTTGACTATGCCTTGCCGACTGCATGTAAGTTTAGCGTAATATTACATTACTTATACTCGCAGTAATAAGTAAAGTAGGTAATAAATATTGAAGCAACAATTATCAGCAGCAAAATAGTGAAGAAATTGTAACATTACCGTTTTTCAATAAAACACAATAACCTTACTATTTTCTTACGCATTGTAGCAACGTAATAGTAACATTACAATTGGTTTACAATGCTTTGTAGACTTACAAGTATATGACTATTTCTTGACAATTTGTCAATTTTAATTTGTCGTAAAGTTACTACTCGCGGTAACTGAATAGGTAATAAATAGTCATGTAACAATTAGCAGTGGTAAAATAGCAAAAAAATTGTAACATTACTGTTTGCCGTAAGAATGCAGTAACGTTAATATTTTCTTACGGCATTCTAGTAACACAATAGTAACATAACAATTAGTGTACTGTAATTTGCAGACTTGCAGGTATGTGACTACTTCTTGCCGGTTAAACGTTAATTTATCGTAAAATTACTACTCACTGTAACTGAATAGGTACTACATAGTCAGGTAACAATTAGTAGTGGTAAAATAGTAAAGAAATTGTAACATTATTGTTTGCCGTAAGAAAGTAGTAAAGTTACTATTATCTTACGGCATTCTTGTAACAAAAATAGTAACATCACAATTGGTTTAATTTAATTTGCAGACTTGCAGGCATCTAACTATTTCCTGTCTAACGAATGTGAATTTTCTGTCACCTTACAACAGATGCGTGAAATTATAGTAAATACATGGCAAAATAGCAATTCATAACCGGCAACATTGTAAAGAAATAGTAGCATTACAATAGAGTCGTAAAGAAATAGTAAACAGATAGTAACATAGCTACAATTTGTAGTCAACTTTTGCTGTTTGGGAAGTACATTGATAAGCTTAAAGTTACATTACAAAAACCATTGTTCAATTAAGGAACTCTATTTTGGTTGTATTTGAAAGAATTAACAAAAATAAATAAATATCTATTGTAAGAAGCATTTGTTTAGATCACATTTTATATAACAAATATACTAAAATAAATACATATACTATTTGAAATACCATCAGAGTTTAGTGTAGTTTGACATAGTCTGTAAGCATCCTTTTAAAACATCTAATATTGTTGCAGTTTTTTATGTCAACAGGTAGTTGGTTATATTCATTTAGTCCTTTGTTAAACAGAGTATTCGTACCTTTTATAGGAGTCATTCTCTTGCAGTGAAATTAATTTACTGTTTAGTACTATGACTATGAATATCATTGTTAAATGCAATAAATTGTTCAAAATATATGGGCATCAACCCTTTAAGTATTTTAAATATAAACACTATGTTAGCTATTTTTAATCTTTGATTGAGATTTTTCCAATGTAATACATTCAACATTTCTTGAATGGGCATTCGTTTATTGCATCTAAGTATAACTCATCCCTGGATTCTGAAGCGTTTGAAGAATTTGTTTTTCATTACTATTTAATAAATAGAGAATTCTGGAACCATAATCAAAATGGGACAAAATGATTGTGTAATAAACTGTAATTCCAGCTTTGATTGACAAGGATAAAGCTATTCTTGAAAAAAAAAACTTTTGAAATTTTTTCTTAACCATTAGAAAATATTCTTTAAAATTTAAATAAATATTCATCTATATACACTCCTATATATTGAGGTGTAATCATTTCACCGATTTGAAAATTTCATAAACGATAGTTCGTTGACGTTAAAAACAAATATTTTATATCGGATTTGGAATTAAAGAGGGACATGCTATGTCATAAACATAATTAATAAGGGCTATGGATAGGACCACAGTTAGGTTCATGAATGTTTAAATCAAA